>OX451397.1:13741843-14217843 GCA_949629135.1 Eremobia ochroleuca | reverse complement strand
GTATACGACAAACTTATAACAACATTACTTTATAAAAAATAATAACATTTATTAGTGCATGGCTGAAAAAAAAACACGATTACTGTAAGTTTTCATTCAAGAAAAGTATATTCAAAAGTGTCAATTGTAGCCACTTTTCGAGATATTAAACGTGTTAGTTTATGATGAAATCTGAAATATTTATATTTTCTTTTAGACCTAGTAAATTAAGACATTTATGTTCTAAAACATGGTTCAAATATTTTTTTAATAACTTATATGTTTATTTTACTATGAATTATTTAGTATTGCTATATAATCGGCGCGGATTCACGCCACCGCTCAGCGCGCCGCTCTAGCAATACTAAATAATTCATAGTAAAATAAACATATAACTTATTAAAAAAATATTTAAACCATGTTTTAGAACATAAATGTCTTAATTTACTAGGTCTAAAAGAAAATATAAATATTTGAGATTTCATCCTAAACTAACAATTTTAATATCTCGAAAAGTGGCTACAATTGACACTTTTGAATATACTTTTCTTGAATGAAAACTTACAGTAATCGTGTTTTTTTTTCAGCCATGCACTAATAAATGTTATTATTTTTTATAAAGTAATGTTGTTATAAGTTTGTCGTATATGGTTTTACTAATATCTCGCATCTGCTTAGACCGTCGATCGCTAGTTTAAAAAAAGGCTTGCATAAAAACGGTTCTGATGAGAAAACTACACAAAAAATTGAAAATGTTTTTCAGCCATGCACTAGATTATAAAATTCACAATAATATGACGTCAATATCTCATCTATAAATTAAACGCATTATGGTTTTATTGTCCGTCGGAAATCATCAATTTTGAATCTCCAACATGGCTCTAAGGGATAAACCCTCTTAAGGTGTTGAATTAAGATAGAAGAAATGAATTAAGATAGTCCATAGACAAGTTTAGACGTGATTAAAAAATTGGCTACTAAAAATACATCAATTTAAGTCAGGCGCTGACTAATTTGACAGGACGAAACTAATATTTATCTTCTGTCCTTTTCTTAATGAAATATAAAGAAAAACATGCACTGAACTTAAATTTCGTTTAGTTTTTGAACAAGAAAATCGGCGCCAATGTTGTCGAAACATGTATACGGAGGACTGGAATAATGTATATTGTTTAACGACAAAGTGCTAATGTGGTAAAAGCATTGATATATTTAGCTTATACATATTATATAAATATTTATAAAGACATTTCTTGCCAAAAATATGTTTCTGCTCAGCCTTCTACAATATACAATACATATATTAGTTATATTGGGTGGTACACACAGTCGTTACGGGTCGTCAGAAGCCCGAAAGTCTGGCAACCAGTCTTACCAAGAGGTACAATACCTCTTGGTAAGACTGATGACGTGTGCTGATTTAATTTGTGGAGGTCAGATAGGCAGTCGCTCCATGTAAAATGTTGGTACTCAGTTGCATCTGGTTAGACTGGAAGTCAAGACCAATATAGTTGAGAAAAAGTAAATGATGTTGAGGCGGTACAGACGCCAGCACGTCAAGCTACTACAATCTGTCAAATTTCTTTAACAGATTTTCAACTTTATCGCTAAAGCATAAGGTTCAAAGTTGATTAGGAAAATTTGACAGTTTCGAGTAGCTTGATGCGCTGGCGTCTGTACAACACTACCACACATTATTTTAGTATTGCAACATTGTCGTCACTTCCTCTTGACCTGAATGGCTGCCATACTCCTGTATCAACTAATCTCAATAAAAGTAAATTATTACTTAGGTACTGGTGGACTTCACATTTCTGACCCGACCTCCCGAAGACGTCCTACCTAAGGCGGATCACACATTACAACGCACTACGCGACGGAGCGCAGGGAACCCAGACAAATATCGCAATATTGAATTTGGTTGTAAAAAATCACGCGGGGGGCGTGTTATCTGCACCCCGTCGCGTGGCGCATTGTAGGGTGTGATCCGCCTTAGGTAGGACGTCTTCGGGGAAGTCGGGTCAAGAAATATGAAGTCCACCAATAGATAAGTAAAAATCTACTTAGCAACTAAATCAAAGAAAATTTTAGTATCCATCAAATATGATGTGATATGTTTGATGTATTTTTGATGTTATGTATTTTTGTGGTGTCCAAAAAAAGGAACTCCGTTTGAAAAGAAAATTAAAAAGAACAGGTTTTAACCTAAGAGGTGAGGTTTTAACAGCAGAGGTATTGGGATACTCTGACTTTTTCTAGTTCTTGGGGCACGTGCCGCAAGAACTAGAAATAGTGATTGAAGTTACTTGAAAATAAATGTATCAATTAATATCCAGAACGTGCTTTATGTTATTTGATACTTTTATTTTCAACTTTCTCTGAACAAAATACAGATAATAAAATAAAATGAGAGCTTCTACAAAGAAAAATTTAATAACGTAGTTAAACAGTTTGTATGCACTCGCATTCATAGGAAATGGAAGTATTATTTACTCAATTAGATACGTGCTGTTTTCGAGTACTCAAAGCTTAAAATATTGTTAAACCCCATGCTGGTAGTGCATATGCTCGTATAGATAAAAGGAAAGCTATTTTTATAAATTAACTCGTTCTGAAATTTCTTTCCGTGAGTAATAACGGGTTTCTAGTTCGCGCTTGAGGCATGCGGCATACTGCTTGCATTGTAATAATAATATGTATCATACTGGCCAGTACTGCTCTATCTCACGAAGTCCGCTCAATCTCGGTTGTACTAATGACGTGTCGCGATATGCGTATTTGTGTGCGTAAACCTAGGTAGCGTTAGCAATAAAAATCTTACGTGATTTGTTTTATTTTTTTTATACCCTTAGATAATGTCATTAATTAATTAGTCAAACTACGCATATCATTAATAAATCACGCTGATACCGAGAATATATGGAACGCCCCTCGAAATGTAGTGAACAGGTGTTTTTTTTTTCGCGACCGATTTCGTTCATTATTTGTAATTGCTTATATATGTGGTTTCCATACTGTATAATATCATATGCATTTAGTGAAAAACTGTTATTTTGACATTACAAACAGACACTTCAATTTTATTTATTTGTTAATACAACGTGTAACGTTAAATGCGCAAAACCTTAGACACCCCAACTGATTTTTAATTCAATTGACCTATTTCAGAGAGAAAATAACTCATTAAAAAAATTGTAAAGGTTTTATGTGCTGTTTTAGTTTTACTGGCTATTTTGATCGTTTCTTGCGTCTGCGACGACGCTTTATCGAGGGAGAGTCGTCACCGGGCCGCTGCGCCGCGCTGACATTGGCTTGCTTGACCTATTAATAAATAGACACGGCAACGTTTTTAATGAAGATTTTTTGAAAAATGTGACCTACATTAAAAAGTGGTTCAATTAATTCTGCTCGTTATTCTGATCAAACTGTTTTCAGGTTTTGCGTATTTAACGTTACACATTGTAGATGTATGTATTAAAATACGTGTCGGTTTCTGGAGCTATGTCGCAAACCATGCTCCACCTCCTACCCTACCCCCTCTGTGTCCCAAAATATGCATTCAATCTGACCTCTGCTCTGCCACTGACCACAAAAAAGGCAAAGATTTGGACTAACAAGATATAAAATTCAGTCATGCTAGCGACACGACGAAGAATACGAAACAATAAAAAGAAAAATAATTACTTATTGCCTCTGGTCCAGAGTAGCTCACCCCCGCTACGTTCCTGTGTAACTATCTAGTACTTACAACTAAACATCAAAGTTTTCAAGGTATTTACCTTGTAACGCTTGAATGGGCTGAGTGGGTTAACCCCAAAACTACTTGTATAAAATAAACAAACTACCGTCAAATGGGGTGAATAGGAACCGATGGGTGAATGGGGATGAAACTTTTAAATGGATTTTAACGTTGATTAATATAATTTGTTGCCAACAAGGACACTTAATCGTTAATTATAATATAGTAAACAAATTCGAGATATTTTTGGCAAAAAACGACATTAAAGTTTAAATTTTCGTCCCGATTCATCCCTGCATTCCTATTCACCCCGTTTTACTTGTAATTTTACAATTGGTGCAGTAGCTAAGCGATTAGTTTCTGAGCAAGTTCGTGGATTCGGTTAAACAAAGTCATATTAACTGGCGAAACTTCATAGGAAACGATAACAAACAACACCACACCATCACGCCTATATTTCCCGAAGGGTCAAGCAGAGGTGGACATAGAACACCCACATTTTTAACCGACTTCAAAAAGGAGGAGGTTATCAATTCGGATGTTTATATATATATATATATATGCATATACAACATTATTTTAGTATATGGCAAACCCGAAACACGAGTATTTTTATGTAAAAAATCTATGTACAAAATTTCAAAAATGTATCATGAAAAATCACGAATTTATAAGCTTGTTATGTTACCTGATTGTCCGTACAAAATGTTGGTTACCACTTAACACGCACCGCCGGCCGACCGGCTGTGACCTGTGTTGTGCGCATAATATGATTGCGGAAATGTACTTAGTGTCGCTCAGTGTCCAACTTGTTACCATTTTTAAATATTTTTGGGACAAAATATAACATGGTGTAAAAACTATTGGAATCGATTCAGTTACTTATTCTGAACCTAAAATATTCATGTTTGCAGTATACTAAAAATAATGTTCTATATACGGGGGTCACTAGGGCCGATCAAAAATAAGGTAAAATTTTTTTTGGTGAAAATATTAAGTTTTAACCTAAATTTTAGGTATTTAAAAGATGATATCTGTAACTCTCTTGTATTCAATCGATAGTAGGATGATTCAAGATGAAAATAAAAAACCTGTACTCGAAAAAGTTTTCGTTCGTAGAAATGGCATGGAAAAAACTAATCAAATGTAGAGATTTTCCAAAATTTCATTAAACATCAAAAAACTCGGAAACCATAAGGCTTTTACCATAGTCATTTTTTTTTATTGGTAGATCCCAATACGGCCCATCAGCAGGTAAAAGGTAATCCATGACTTTCCGGACACCCAGTATATTTTATGCCTCTTATGTTCAAGCCTCATGTAATAGTGGTCGACCCTATTGCCAATAGCCGGGCACGAATTGCTGCGACTTCGGAATCCCAGATGGAAAACTATAGCGCTTATGACTACTAGACCAGCCAGATAGTTAATCACGATTAAACAAAAAAAAAAAGCGTGATTTCTGTGTAGTTTCGGCAGATGATTTAATTCGACTTTGTCATCATCATCATCAACTGAAAGACGTCCACTACTGGACATAGGCCTGCCCCAAGCACCTCCACTTCGACCTATTTTATGCTTCTCGCATCCAACGGGTTCCGGCGACCTTCATAAGGTCGTCGGTACACCTTGGGGGAGGTTTTCCAATGTCAAATTAATTAATAATCAATTTTGTAAATTAATTTTGTGTTAATTAATACTGAGCAATAAAAATGATATTCATTCAATGTTTTGTTATTAATTCCTAGGTTTTATGCTCTTGCTATTGCTATGTTTATACTTTCCCCAGCGCCATTCCAGATACATTTTGCTATACGATATTTTGCCCCTGAATTTGTTTCGCCATTTACTTCTCAGAGGTAGCCTAACAGGAAACTTCGCCTCCGTCTGGCTTATTTTTTTTTAATATGATGTGTAAAAGGGATTCTGATATCCCATTTACAGTTAGATGGTTATCACATTAATTATGGTAAAAGTAAAGTATTTCTCAATAAGAAATTACAATGATTTCACTTACTTGAAAACATTTTAAAATTTAAAATACAGTATTCTATCAACTTTGACACACAAACTAAGAAGATATTGTTTTTTTTTATAATCCAATAAATCGTTTACGTAATAACATTTCATTTTATACGCAAATAACATTAACGAACACAAAAATTAAAACTTTTCGATCCACCCGCAAAAGTAATAATTGGCAAAATGTTGGTTGGTCACGGTAATTATAATATTAATTACCGTGACCACGACATTTCGCTAATTATGTTTAGGCCTTATGTAAGATGGCGTACGGGCGGGGAAAAGCACTGAGCATTTCTAATGGAACTTTACTTGGAGGATTAAATGGGGAAGGGAACTCTGTCAAAAGGCGCTGTCTTAGTTCCCAAAACAGCCTAATAAAGCAAGGAGTGAGGGGGTTTGTGAATATGACTCGGTGTTGTGTTCCGAAATGCTCGGAAATTGAAGTCATTTTCCGAAATTTATTTATTATTTAAATAAAAGAGCTTTAAACCATTAAAGCGTTAAAGTTGGGAATTATTTTAATTAAATATAGTTCGAGGTTAAGGCGAAAACATTTTGTAAAAAGTGATTATGAGGAAATAGCAAATAGAATAGAATAGATTACTTTTTTATTATGTACACCATATAAATTACAGACATAAATATAGAGATATTATAACTAAGTAAGTAATTATTTATTTTAATAAGAGAGAGCTTTGGTAACATCATTGTTATTTCAATAAGGGATGGGTATGGCTGTTACATGTGAGAAGGCAGGGGTTGCTCTTCAAACTAGGAGAATCCTGTATCTTGAAGGACAGTGTACTTTTAAGGGATTGACACGTTTTCACAAAATATTCATAATTGCGTAATAGCTCTGATGCTAACATACATACTTATTAAAAGGGCTTAAAAGCTAATTGTGGGGAGTGTTTGTGAGTGTGTGTTGCTGTTGAGTTAGACTGTTCCATAAGTGGGTGTGGTAAATACTTATAGTAAATATCTGTCAAGGAAATGAAAAGATAGATATTTTAGTTGTAATTTGTAGAATAAAATAATAAGTATCGCAATAATTGAAATTTAGGAGGAAATTTAACAATTTCCTTTTTATTTCGAAAGGGTTTAGACTATTTCCTGTTAGTTTATTTTGAAGGTTATTGTATAATCTAGAACTTAGAATGAAATAAAAAAATAAAATAAAAATGAAACTTAGGTGGGCAGAAAATAGGGTCCTGTAACGCTCGACTTGACATACTCGAGCAGACCTACGTCGAGTATGGAGTACTTGTCTCGATGGGACGGAGGCATGTTTGCGTAGAGTGAATCGGAAAATAAAGGGTTGTCTGACAGTGAGCAACTTCCTGATATAATTGTTCAGTCGGGTATCTAAGCGGTTTGCGTAGCATCACCTTCAGAACAGAACTTTCAGCCCTCACCAGTGTTAGAAGTCATGTTTTTGTAGCTCCAGGCAGTCACACAATATTTCAGTAGTGACAAGGAGTAGTAGACAGTTTCTAAGTAGCTTAAAGATATAAATTATAATAATAATAAATATAAGGTTTTCATCTTGACATTTTCCACGTTAAATACATTTTTACTTGAATTATTGAAATCATCACATAATATATAATTAAATAGTGGATTCATTCATGAATGAACACGAAATCAAAGGAACGAAAAAATTCTCAAATTGATTGTAGCCCCTCTGGACATAGCTATGTCACACTACCCAGCTTTGTCCGGCCTTCCCCATTATATAAATAAAACATCTGGTAAAGTATAAAATAAATGCCCGAATAAGCTTTATTTTTACAAGCGAAAGGTCACGTTCAATTGTTAAATTTTTCTATTAAGAAAACACAAAAGTTTTTTCTCAGCAACATTATGTATATAGTATTCTAGTTCCATTCTGTTGAAACCTATGGCTTAAGTAAGTACCTAGTACTAAGCGTTTGATATTGACCGTAGTACAGACGCCAGCACATCAAGCTACTACAATCTGTCAATTTATTTAAAATTAATTTTCAACTTTATCGCTAAAGCATTAGGTTCAAGGTTGATTGGGAAAGTTTGACAGTTTCGGGGAGCTTGATGTGCTGGCGTCTGTACAATATACATTGAAGCTTTGCAACTGCTTTGATGAAACTCTATTGTTCTCAGTTACCACGGGTACGGAATTAATTTACATCCATACTCGAAGACTCTCAATAACGTTGATTAATCATTAATTCACGATTAGGTGTTGTTTTCAAATTTTGCTCCCAAAAACAAGCAAACATTAATATTCAATAAAAAATAAAATCTTGTACTTGCCATTTTTTTATTATTTTGGTCAAAAGTAAATTTTGATGATATATCTAAGAAACTGTCGCCTCTTTAGCAATAATTGGTTAATGGGACATTAACTTACATGAACCTATGAATCTGCAGCTGTAAAGTTGCTATTATTTACCGAAGATTTAACGTGGGTAAGGCAGACTATAACTACGGGGGATGCGTTAACATAGCCCGCGAAAATCAATTTTTTTTTACGTTTTTTGCAATTTGCAGATCCCTGTCAAGTTGTATGTTCATTAAAATATGATTCACGACCGTAACAGACATGGTTTTACAGATTTATAACCATTAAAATCAGCAATACAACTCCTTGAGTTCGAATTGGCCTCAAATGTCATGAATTCATAAAACAGTCTACAGTAATATGAACATAGAGTTGTATTAATGATTTAAATTATGATTTTATAATTCTAGAAATAAATATTTGTTTCGGCCGCGAATCAGATTTAGATCAATATTTATTTATTTATTTACTACACTAACAACTTCTATGTATATATCTCAAGTACACAATACTCGTAGCCACGATCTGATACTGGGGGTCTACTCTCTAAACCCGTCAACGAAGATACGGGTATGCGAAGAAGTAATTTTTCGAGCGGGCAAAACATCTTTGGGCGTAGAGACAGCTGTGAAAGCGTGTTGTCATTCATTCCTAGTTTAGGCTACCAATTAGTCTTTTATCCGTAGGTAATACGGAGTAGGAAACACCCGTAACTTCGGAAGAAACTATAGAACTCGAGTTTAGGGAGTTACCTAAAAATTGGTAAAAACGTAAGAACATTTGTATTTCGCTGACGCTTTCGCCTTGAGGCTACAAGGATGAGAAATAGCAAGTCGATTTTATAGTAATTTAAGTTTACGGAATGTTGTTAATGACGGTTATTATCCGCTTCAAGCAATTTAAGTTTACGGGTTGTTGTTAATGACGGTTATTATCCGCTTCAAGCAACATTCTGCACAGATTTTAACAAAGTCTACGATTTTAATTAAACATCTGTGTAGAATAGGGTGCCTATAGAATATAATAGAATAGAATACTCTTTATTATGTACAACATAAATATTACAGATATAAAAGTAGAAATTTTGCAAGCGGCGAAACAATAGGCGGTCTCATCGCTAAAAGGGATCTTTTATAGACAACCTTTGGATGGATTTAGAGAGAAAGGAGAGACAATACTGCAGGTAGTCTGTGGTCTAGCCATTTACATAATAATTATATAAAATTGATACAAATATACACACAATAAATCTATAAAAATAAATATAATTATTATATAATAATAATATCATAAAAAAGTGCAAAAAACATAATAAATAAATGACGTATAAGGAGAGAGAGATAGTTCTTTTTTTACAATAACTTTAAAAAGGACAAACATTGGGCACGCCTTATACACTGGGCCCCAATTTTGTATTATTTCCCGCGTAATCTTACCACCTGCAAACCTCGTCAATATCGTGTCTTGTTAATGGCAAGAAATCGAAATGTCAACCGTATGGACAACATGTACGTATTTTGACAGTTCAAACCACGCCAACGTCGCGTTCATTTCGCGCGGTTTCGTTCATTGTGTTATAGAGTATACATTAATAGCAGACGTCGTAATTAACTATCGTATTCAATATAATAACTGCTGCAGGATGCTGTTGGGACTGCCGCGCTATTGTAGTGCGTCCGGTATGTTCGCATTGGCGCATTCTGATGATTTTCACGCCATAAGGCGCAAAAAAAAAATCCATATTTTCAAGAACGCGGTCTAGTTGTAACAGCATCCTAAGTATGTTGATGGATAAGTTCGACGCACTTTGGTTGTCGCACGTTGTAGAGGTGCTGGTCCAAAGACCCCACCACACCTAACCTCGCCTTGTTTTTTTTTTTTACTAAGTAACAATAGTTTTTAAAAACAATGTTACTAACAATTGGGCATAGTGACCATAAATAAGCAAATATTTAATTTATTTTAACTAAGGAATTGACGTGGTTTCGAAGAAAGGAATCCTGGAAAACCTGCCGTGCGATTCTGTAACCATCTCACCGTGAAAAGTTAGGTGAAGTGAGCGTGAAGTGAGCGTGGAGTGAGCTGTCATTAGGGATTAACACTATTGACACTGCTCACTTCAAGCTCACTTCACTTATGATTTCACGGTGAGATTTTTACAGAATCGACCGCCTGATTCGGACTACAAGAAACATTTTAAAACAAAACATAGCCAAATCAGTCCAGCCGTAATTCTCAAGTGATGTTCTTACCAACGAACAGCATTACATTTTGATTATACCGGATGATTTTTTTACCGTCTGGAAAACAATATGGTGTGTTTTGTAAGTAGGATAGATGCCATAGATGAAAATATTTGCTTAGTTTCATTGAGATAGCGAAAGTTCCGAATATAAACTCCGCGCATTTAGTAGGGGATTAGAACTTCGATAGTAATCGATTTATTACTTTTTTGTCAAAAATTATGTTGTTTTTTTTTGGTTCTAGTATGAAAAGTTTACTTAAAATATGTAGTATTTATTGATAGATCAATTACTTATTATGATAATGAAAAATTAAAAATGTAAAATATCTATACATAAGGACACATAAGGATACATAAGGGTATCTACTCCGTTCACCTAATATGCCCTATTTTTTACAAGATAGTAAAAAAGTCAGCCGCTATATTTAAGTAGTGATGATGATGACGTCACAGTTCAGGGTCACCAATGTAGAGGTATGAGGTACGGGGTGTGAAGTTCACTCAAGCTCCATAGAAAGGGGAGGATCCTCCGACGAGACGGATGTTGTGTCCGGTGGGCAAGTGCCCAATAATTCATGTCAAGCCGTTCTATATAATTATGCTAGTTCCATTATAAACTTTACTTACACAATATAGGATTTTGCGTGACGTCAGTATGACACGTAGTTTGCATGTGGTGTTGTAGATACTGCTACATCACTCCCCTCCGTGATGTAACGGTACATTACGTAAGGAGAAAGCCTGCGAAAATCAAAATTTTATTTGCAAAAACGTACGATACGTAGCGATTGTTCACCGCACGACAACAATTGAAACCTACTCTACAAAATTGGTGTGTGAAAAGCTCGCATAAAGCAAAGTTTGATGCGGGCTTTACAGAACTTGGAATTCAGAATCTTTAAAGCAGAGTTTAACAGTTTCTGAACTTCAAAGAACAATGCAGTCACGCGATTTTGTTTTATAGGTACTTACTATTTTTTTTTATTTATGTAGGTAATACGGGCTGGTGTCCACTATTGTGGAGTTGTTCGCGTCGTCAATGATTTATGTAGGTAATACGCACATATTGGTTATTTACTTTAGTTTCTCATTAATCACAATACAACACACACACACACACATACACATGTATTATATGTCACAACATTTTATTTGATATTGTATGAGTTTTAATATATTATCACATTTAATTAATTCTCTGAATTGATTATAACGGACACACACTTCCCTATGTGTTTGTTATTGCGTATGGCACTCGTGGGTTGCAGCTGAAAATCAGCGTCAGGTGCTACACCCTCTGTTGTCATCTGACATTATGCTGAGCTGAGGCCCTTTTGGCATTATAATCTTTGTTTTCTGTTTTTATAATTTTAATGTGTATTTATTTTGCTGCAATGCCAATAAACGCAATTTTCTTCCTTTTTAAGTTCTCAATTCAGAAACAAGAAACTGGTAATAAGTTTAAGTTTTTAATAAGCACACTCAAACTATTCGAAACGCTGACCCATTCAGCCGATTCGTTTAAAAACTTCATAACTTTAAAGTTTTCTTGTTATACGGCGCTTGCGAAGGTCGCAGAAATCCGCTGGATGTAGCGAGAAAAAGCTAGTTTTTCATAAAAATGCTTAGACACGATAGATAGGTAGGTAGATATGATATAATATAAGTACCGATATGTATATGCCAAAGTGGCTTCAGACGTTAATTGTTTTGGTATGAAACCGTGAGATGTGTCTTGGTATTTTGGAGTATCTAGGTCACCTGTTTTGCCAGTATAATATTGTTGTTGTAGGGCCAGTATAATATTGAGTGTGTAGTTTACATTCAGTCAAAAAAGTATCGGGAATGGATGATTTGTTTATGGTTCCAAATTCAGCTTTTTTTTGTTGTTGTTAGATTGGCACAATTGTTATCCGTTTTGGCGCGGATTTTGAGTTGCATCTGTTATTTAGATTAAATACAGTGCTGTTTTTAGTTATTTCACAATATCTAGTGTGTATTGCGAATTTCATAATGGACAAAAACACTGAACAAAAGGTTTGTTTTCAATTGTGCAACGCCAATGGAATTTCCTGTTTGGAATAACTGAAAATGTCACAAAACACGTGCTTATGAGTGGTACAAAGCGTTCAAAAGCGGTCGAGGTGTGATGGAAGATTTGCCTCGCTCTGATAGGCCATCAATGTCTACAACTGAAGTTAACATCGCAAAAGTGAAGGAAATAGTGACTCCATATCATCATGAGAGAGATAGCCGCCGAACTTTCTGTGTCTCACGAGTCGACCCCTACCATTTTATTAATCACTTGGGTATGAAACATGTTGCCGCTCAGCTAGTCCCAAAGGACCTGAATTTTCTCCAATAACTCAATCGCATAAGAGTCACCGAGGACATGCTAGAACGAGTCCATTCCGAGCCAACATTCATGAAACGCATTGTTACTGGTTATGACACGTGGGTTTAGGAGTTTGACATGCAAACTAGTCAACAAGTTTCGGAGTGGCGCCTTCCAAACCACGCCAAAGTCGATCAAAAGTCAAAGTCACGTTGATTGTTTTCTTCGACCATCGCGGTGTTGTCCACTCGAAACTCTTGCCGGAAGGTCAAACGGTACATAAAGAATATTATTTGAGCGTTATGCGGCGTTTAAGAGAGCAAATTAGACGAAAAAGGCCAGATTTGTGGAAAGAAAATTCTTGGATTTTGCACCACGATAATGCGCCTTCGCAAAAGGCCATCATTATGAACGAATTTTTGAACAAAAACTCAACAAATACCATCGAGCAACCACCTTATTCACCAGATATGGCTCCAGCCGACTTTTTCCTTTTACTTAAACTCAAATTACCACTTCGTGGCACCCGCTTTCATTCGGTACAAGACATAAAGCAGAATTTGCGGCGAGAACTGAACTCAATTCCGGAAAAAGCGTTTAAAAATGTTTTGACGATTGGATTATTCGTTGGCCTATGTGAATAATTTCTGAAGGAGCATACTTTGAAGGTGATAAAATAAATTTGGATGAATAACTAACATTTTGTGTATTATTGACCTTTTCCCAGTACTTTCTTGACAGTGTAGTAAATAAATTCAATGAAAGCGATGCGAATAGTTGTAACAACTTTTATTGAAACAGTAAATATTCTAATTTAAAATGTAACAACGTGATGACAGGCCAGAGATGTTTTTAATTAATAGTGTCGAAAACTTGTAGCAATTTGCGAGTATTCAAGAAGTGATTTGACAGCTGTCAGTTGCAAAGTTAGTGCAATTAATTTTTTCTTAAAAAAACATACAATGCTTAAAAATAGTTTGTATACTTAATTAGCACAGTAGAAGAGCAGTTTGAATTCAGAGAAAATGGTTTTAATACCCAATTAGTGATAAGTGTCGTTTTATATTTAGATTGACTCTTATTTGCACTACATGAACCGAGTGATATTTTAGACAGATTTCAATATTTTTTTGTTCAAGTGTTATAAAACGTTTCAGTTCAACAAGTTGTGTGACAGTATAAACACGGTACGATATAATTTAGCTCATGATTCTTGATCACTGAAACAATTTTTTTTTAATCCGACGATCAATTTCAACGCACAGAGATTCAAAATCAAAATCATGTACTGAATCGATGGTAAAAGGTTGCGCATCGATTTCCTTGCCATCCTGTATATGTACAGACGCCAGCACACCAAGCTACCTGAAACTGTCAAATTTTCCCAATCAACTTTGAGCCTTATACTTCAGCGATAAAGTTGAAAAATCTATTAAAGAAATTTGACAGATTGTAGTAGCTTAATGTGCTGGCGTCAGTACCTAGTGGTCCCAGGGTAGTGACTTGGTTAACTCTAACTTTTAAGAAAAGTTTGTTCATGACTTCCCAGTTCTGTGGAAAAAGGGGTTCCCTGACTTTTATCATCAACAACAAAAAAAATTGGTGTCCTAACTTTCAGCACTAACTAGTTTTAACATATTTTTTTTCTTCCAGATTCTTCGCCATCCTGTACCCACTAAGGCTACCTATAGCAAGAAAGAGAAGCAAGATAATGCTGTCTCTTGCGTGGATCATCGCTCTTCTGTGCAGCCTTCCACAGGTGATCTCTCTTTTTTTTTATTACTAATAATTAAACTAGGAAACTTAGGCAATTTATAACTCAAAGTGTATAAAATTTGGTTTGAATACAGATGTGTTTGTAAGGAGTTTACGTCAAGTGCCAATCTCCTAACCTTCTATTATTGAAGCGTTTCCTACATCATATATCAATAAGTATTCGTGTAAAGTTTACTTTGAGCAATATTTCATAGTCAACGTACAATCTTCCTTGTTGCTGGGACACAGACCTCCTCTCTGTGAAAGGAAGTGGGCCGTAATAGACCACACGGGCCCAGTTCGGATTGGTGAATGTCATCTCATCAGTCAGTCAGTCAGTCTTGGCTCTAGCACATACCGGTTTCCTCAAGACGCTTTCCTTCATCGTTTTGAGAACAGTACATATTGAACATATTCTGAATGTAAACTACTTTCCTGGGTTTGAACCTATGACTTACAACGGTTGAGTCACAACGCATAGTTAGTCCAAATATGAACAAAAATAAAAACTAAAATACTAGTAAAAAATCCAATTTCAAAAGAACAGAAGTGTTATGTCATGTAATGCGAAACCATTTTCAGAAGTAGTTAAAAAGCCTTTGAGTTCGTTTAATTTAAATATTTTGGCACGAATTTCCGAAACCCCCTTTAAATTTTTCGAAGTTAACGAACTCTTTCGAAGAACTCTTTGAGTATCCTTTTCGAAGTTCCGTAAAAAGGAGAAAAAATGTCTAGTACTACAGTAGCCTGCTATTACAACGTACAAATAAAATGCAAGTGCAAACCACTATTAGGCTGGAGCGCTCAAAGACCGTTTTTTTTTTTAATTCTTTTTTTGTGTTGTTATTAAAAGTTGCCAATATCACTAGCGTAGAATATAGAAAATACAAATACTGCACACAGGCACTCAGATTTTCCAAATAATACAAAAATAATCATTAAGTTTTCATAGAGTAAAGCAAACTAACAATTTAAATAAAAACAGACACAAAGACCAATACGTAACAGCAAAAACCACATTTGATTGCGACTCGCCTCTAAAATCTCGATAATTGACGCGATATATCAATTCACGTGATGCAATTTATCCCCGCCATAAGTGCGAGGAGGGAGTGGGGAGGGAAGTGCGACGCCGACCTAGCTAAAATGTCAACTTATTGTTTAAGTGAAGGTTTATTCGCCGTGAGTAGGTACGGTCATCAGTGTTGTATGGATCACTATGGGAGCTTGTTGACGGACACATTTTTTCTATGGCGTTGTTTATACACCGTACCGTGAAGAAACTGTCCCGTGTACAAAGGACCTTAAGATCTGTAATTGATTGCACGGCACGTTCTTCTGCTGAAGTTCGGAGTTTGATCTGTGGTTTGGTGAATATTTCGCGTTCTTAAATAATGAGTTTACGCAGTGGGAAAGAGTGTTATACAGTGTGGTGATTAGGTTAGCATATTAATTGAAACCACGTATTCCACATTACAATTAAAATAATTAATAACAATTAATATTCTACCCGTGGGATCTTTTTTCGTTTAAATATTTTACATCATTAATCTTAATTTATGACAATATCATATTTTTGAAAATCTAGACGGTACTACCATGCGACCAAAAAGTTTTAGTGGTCCAATAGAAAACACACTAAATAATTGTGGCAAATGGTTAAGGCACCTTAACATGTTGTTAGTCAGACATAACGAAGACCCGTAATGACCTGAGCACGGACTAATTATTATATCTTGTAGAAATATGTCTAGTAGTGAATAAAGGCCAATGTCACGAAAGTTTGAACAAATCTAAGCTTGGCAAAATATATCACTCAAGATCGCTTACTACGGCAAACAGTATTCTGCGGCTCCACGTTTTGACCGAAAATCCATCTGATAACCTGAAAAAAATGTTGGAGTTCGTGGTAAAAGTCTACGCTCCGATGTGGTTCCATAATAAAATACAGCCGCATTGCATTTATGAAGCCAAACCTTTGTTTGATACAATTAAACTATCACGATATCTGCCAGATAGTCTCATGTAGGTGATAGATCCCACGATACAGGGAAATGGGTATTTTGGCCACCGTGAAAATATTAAAGAAAAATATTTTATTTGGGACACGCACAGGAAATACAAACGACAAAAAAGAACATTAAATCTAACAAAATCAAGAAAACAATAAAAATAATAAAAAAGGATATTGATACTTTTAAGTTTATCTTATATTTAATATCTAATAAAGATTAAAACTAATAGAATCTTGAAAACCACAAAAAAGAGGAACACCTGTGAGAAGCCAAAAAGGCTCCTATCTCAGCATGACGACGCGATATTTGAAAAAAAAAGCAGCGCCTAGTATTCTGATAGGGCCCAAAATATATATTAATATCCATTTTAGCGGACGGTCGGAAACACATTATAGAAATTGCCTTTCGAGTGATCGTTATACTAGCGTACACCTTTGCGTGTGTATTAAATATTATTGAACAAGATTTTAGGGATCTCACACATTGGGAAAACCATACGGAATCAACTCTTGCAAAAATGGTTCCTACTGATGTGATTTTAGAAGCCTTGGCAGAGTACCATAAAGTGGATTCCGAAAATTTATCAGTTTATCGCGGGATCCCATGGCACACTCAAGTAACCGAAAGATGCATAAAGTTAGTTAAAATATTCCGTGGAATTTTTATTTTATTTTTTCTATTTACCCAGTATTTGACTTTTTGTTTTTTTTAATTTAACGTTCTTGGAGCAGTACTTCAACTAATTTAATTTAACTATTACTAGAGGGCTGGTCTATTTTAGGCCAAAGAATCAGCATTGCCATACAACGTGGCAATGCTGCCAGCCTTTTGGGCACGTTTCCTATTGACAGCGATACGGACGAATTTTTGATGCCATTTCATTATTTGACCCCTTTTTATATAGTTGTACATATTATTATTATTATTTTAAGACTGTTAGCTTTTTAAACTATGTAATAAATATACTATCCCCCATATCATTATGATAATAATGCCTCATATAATTAGAACATGAGTTTAAAATCTGATGAAACTTTCCCACAAAATCTAACCAGTTCATGAGTTTAAACAAAAATTGCGACGTATTTTCATAAAATTTCCAATCTATTGGCCGCCCAATGTTTAAGGACTATAATAAATTCCAGTAAATAAACTTCAGGAAATAATTTAAAGGAGATTACATTATAAAAAATAAAGAGCTTTTAAATTGCATGAACCGATTCGTTGAAAAACTCATTAGCAATTTACTGGGAATTCATTAGGAGTAAGAGTGTTTATTTGAAACAGGTTTTGTGAAGTTGCTATGGTCTGTTTTCGCTTCTGACTTCTGAACCCATATTAGTATAAATCCCCGTTTCCACAGCTTATGGTATTAGAGCCAATTTCATAACTTATTATTTTGGTTATAACAACGACTGAGACATATACAGCATGATTTTTTTTTACCGTTTCCAAATTGTTACAGGTTGCTCTACCCATGGATATGAACAGCTTTCACTATGGAACCAACTCTGAGATCACGTAAAATAATAAGCTTTTTTATACATTTTGGTCAAGTAGGTATTGAACTTTTGTATTCAACAGCTGATTTTGTTTTCGTGATTTCAGAGTTGGTCCCATAGTAAAAGTTGTTCATATTCATAAACAGCCTATAAAAAGTTGGAACCTGTAAAAAAAAAATCATCCAGCATAGAGCTAACGTAAGTCCTTGTGTAAACCTTGAAATTAATCTCGTTAACGCGATGGAATGAGAATTTGTGAGAACAAAAGTCTTATTTGAGTAACTTAAGTGTTTTCGCTAAACGGATAAACGGAGAAATATTAACCAATAGGATTGCATAAAATCTCAATGTAATTTTTCGTTTGGTTAATTATAATTTATCCGTTTCTCTGCTCCGCAGCCTCGCTCCGCGTCAATGGACAGGCAGCCTAATGCGAGTTAAGCCGCAGGGCGCAGATAGTATGTAATAAATAATCCCTAAAATGAATCATAACAATTTTCCAATAACTTGGAAAGTCCGGAATTTGGACCAACCGTAATGGAAGACCAATAGATTGATCGTTAAGTAAATACTCCTTGTAATCCTCGACGGTAAATTTGGGCTGAAAACCGTTTGCCGGTTTCCTGCGGTTGACAACCCCTAATACAACCCCTAATATAAATGGCGGCTCCAATTTAGCCTGGAACGCTAAACAATATTTATTTGTACCGCTTTTTAAATGTCACTTGGAAAAGTGCGCCGTTTCTCTTATTTTAATATACTCGTCGTACTTCATTTAGCTCTCTTTAGTTTTTTTTTTTTTTACTCATTAATCTTTGAGTTTATTTTATAACCGCGACTAAGAAAATCTTTTTAATTTAAATTCCTGGAACTTTAAGTGAATACCACCCTTATTGGCTTAAAGTTTTTTAATGAAGCGGGTTTTGAAAAGGATTTTTAAAAAAATACTAATTTGTAGCGAATTCGTGAACGACTGAGCTCATGTTTTTGACAGATACCTTACGATTATACACCTTTTTGAAAGGAATTACAACTAAAATTTTAGAAAAAGGGAACAAATTCCAACTACCTCAGTTGCGATGTGAAAAGTTTTATTTGTATTGTATTTTGTACTTTGCCGTCCCATCTTGAAATAAGGACATATTTATATGTTAATAGCTAAGTCTGGCGCCGCACATATTATACCTACCCTATCATTATTACTTATTGAACTTGGAAACGCTTGTTAAATTAATTAGGTTAGTAGAACATGTACTCGTATGGAAAATGTAATTCAACGCGAAGTGTGAAATCGATTAAGACATCTAAACCCAGTGGTGTAAGCGATAGTTCACAGGGTGCTGTACCTACAATATTTTACGGTATACAGAAAAAATGTATGGGTCCTGGAGGGGAACTCCCCTCCAGGGTCCATACATTTTTTCCACCCTGTTCTGTTCTGTTCTGTTGTTTTGTGTGTGTGTGTGTGTTCTGTGTCTGGTTCGTTTCCTGGGTAAGACAAGCGAATTTTAGAAGATCTTTGAATACAGTTTTGTTTCTTTTAAAAAATAAAGGAATGTTTCCTTTCAGTAAAATGAGCTAATTAAAGGATTTAAGGTAATTCCCCTGCAGGGCCCATACATTTTTTCCACTCTGTATACTTAGGATCGTGAAGTAATGTTCGTGAACGGGCCCCGTCAGTAGGGACTGGTCATCTCTTGGCCGCCACGGCTTATTTTATTTTAACCCATTCCCTGTCCCAAGAATCACATATGATTCATGTTCATTGTTTAACTATTGTGTCTACTTTGTGGACAGTAAGTATTTTCATTTCCGAATTGCTTTTTTGTACTATATTTTTTACTACGGACGCTTTTAACGTGCACGTCTTTCTACGAGTACATCGTTCTCACATCTATATTTCAACATGAATGATGTAACCAATATTTTGTAATAATTTTATGATTTAAAATAGTGTCCGTGGAGTTTCTTGCCCGTTCTTCTCCACAGGTACCTACTACGCTTCGGAATGGGCAACTACCTTCATGTTTCTAACTGACCGACCTCTTGACAACTCAAAAGTGCCTGTGATTGGTTTATTTTATTACAATAAATGCTTTGAGTTTGAGTTTCATCACACGCCAGCATCACACTTTTCATAAGGTGAAAAAAAATGCTTTATGAAACTGGCATAAGCATAATCAAATTAGTCTATAATGTTCCCACTGCTGAGATACAGCTCTACACTCTTCGAATTCAACCAATCAATCAACTCAGCCTATCGCAGTCCACTGCTGGACATAGGCCTCTGACAGACTGCGCCACAACACCCTGTCCTCCGCCTTCCGCATCCATTCTACCCCAGCCACTACGTAGCTGGGGTGGACGACCGTCCATCTAGCTGGGGGGCGTCCCACACTACGCTTGCCGATACGCGGTGGAGATCGCCTCCAGGACTCGTCTGCTCCACCGGCCATCGGCCCTTCGACAGACATGGCCAGCCCACTGCCACTTCAGTTTGCTTACTCTGCAAGCTATGTCGGTAACTCCGGTTCTTTTCCGGATAATTTAATTCCTGATTTTATCCTTCAAAGAAATTCCCAGCCAGACCAGCCCAACCGTCAGTGTCCACGTTTCAGCACCGTATATCATGACGATTCTATGACTATGACGATGACTCTTCGAAATGGTGGTATGCAATCTACCATAATTATGGGCCCAGTGCGGGTCACATGTTTTCGAATTTTTTGGGTCTAGGACCCTAAAAATTATCTAATACTATCGGAGACTAAATTATTCTGTAAGAGATGAATGGACGGAGCAGAGGCTTTGATTCTCAATAGAGAACAATATTTGTTCTAATCTAGACGTAGCCTTTGCGATTTACTGTAAATGGAAGTATTCTAGAGGAAACACGGTCACAGAACATTGCATAATCGGTCTTCTTTAACGTTCCCACATTCCTGGGACACAGGCCTCCACTCTGTGAGAGGGAATGGGCCGTAATCCACGCGTTCCCAGTGCAGCTGTGCAGTGCTGTGTATGTCACATGTCTTCGAATTTTCGGATCTAGAACATGCCGGTTTCCTCACGCTGACTTCCTTCACTGTTTTGAGAGCCTTGGTAATAAAATTATATACACAAAGTAAAGTACCTGCTTGGGTTCGAATCCACGACCTACAACTCGTAAGTCGGACCTGTTACCACAAGGCCACCACTGCTCAAAACTGAAACTGTCATGTGATCCCAAAATTATACAGTAAAATAACAAAGCCAGACCTGGTAAACGTAGCCTAACAAACATCGCGGCAAATAAATGTGTTTGGTAAAAAAAAGTGTTTGAAAAAAAAAAAAAAAGAAACATTTTTTTTATTTTGTTTTGTTTACCGAACACTTTTTTTTCGTGATGTTTGTAAAAGCATTTCGTGTTTCTTGTGAAACACTGGATGTTTATCGCAAAGGAAAAATACTTTATTTTTAACCTTTGGCAAAACGTAGGGAACCGCAAACTAGGTTGCTCTATATCCTCAATTTTCTTTCCCCGATAGACCTTAATATTGAAGACGGTTAGATATTTTCGGATTTATTTTTAGCTTACGACAAGAGAAGGATTGGATTTTGTTATTGACTTACGAGGCTGTGTTTTATGTTCGTGGAATGACAGGGTTGGAGAGGGTTTAGGGGTATCATTAGTACCTAAACGTGTTGAATGATTCACTGTTAGTATACATACCGAGTTATATTACAAAGATATTGGAAAGGGTTGATTGTCCGGTTGTGAGGCACTGGAATACCGTTCACGGATCTGGAGGGGTCCTTTTTAATGTAAAATAGTGTAATAATGTATTTGTATGTGTTTTTAGTGTAATAATGTATAATTAATAATGTTGACTTTCAATAATAATATACTAACATAGTTATAAGTATGATTTACTAACAATATATGGAATATTTTTTGATTCCGAAATAAATGAATAATAATAATAATAATTAGTCTCTGAACTATCATCAACCAAGCAACTTAATCGGGAAGACAGCGTTCACAATAGAGAAAATCGAGCACCGTGCCGTTATAAAGTTCCTTACCAAACAAGGAAAAATCGTCCAAACCATTACGGAAGAGATATCCTCCGTTTACGGAGACTCTTGCCCTTGTAGAACCATGGTTTACAAGTGGCATGGTCTGTTCAAGCAAGGACGAGAATCACTTGAAGACGATCCCCGGCCTGGACTCATGGCGACTGTTTTCTGGGATACTGAAGGAAGCCTGCAGATCGATTATAGGGACAAGAGCGTTAATATAACCGGAGAATACTACGCTCCAATTTTGGAGCGTTTGAGGGAAGCAATCAAAGAGAAAAGACGAGGAAAATTGATGAAAGGCGTCTTGCTCTTGCACGACGATGCGCCTGTTCACAAGAGCCTTGTTGCTCTGGCTACCCTACACAAGGCAGGCAAAATAATTAACCACCCACCATATAGTCCAGACCTGGCCCCCTGCGATTATTATCTATTTCCAAACATGAAAAAAGAGCATCGTGGCAAGAAATTTTCGAGTAATGAAGAAGTGAAGGATGCAGTTTCAGAGTATTTTGAGGACAAAAATCAATCTTTTTTTTCGATGGTATGCATAAGCTTATAGACCGATCTGAAAAATGTATTAGGTTAGCAGGAATATATAGAAAAAGAAAAGTATTTGAGAATTTTTATTTACGCCCCTTACCTCCCATTCCACGAACAAAAAACGCACCCTCGTAGTTTGTATAAATGTGTTCCACTTAACAATTAGAATTCAATTTTTGAGTCATATTACAAGTTTAACGAAATAAATAAAATACAAAAGACAAAAAAGCACCAATTTGGGGATAATATATGCGTTACATCCACGCAAAACAGCCATAGCTTAGCACGATGCTACGACCCTATGGGAGACAGAGCCTCACCGCTGGTTTTCAGCCACCTCATGTAAAATAAGTAGTAAATTTCTAGGTCACACGGTAACGTTACCACATTTTGAACAAGGTAAGCTTCCTAACCTCGAATACTTTAGTAACTAAAATTCATGAGATGATACTTGTTTAAGTACCTACAGCTAGTTTTGGAGAAGCATTCGTAGAAGATGTGTATACAGGGTTAGAATCGTGCATATTTGCTTATACATCATGAAATTGAAAATTTGCGACCAATGGAAATAGGAGGACACAATAAATAGTCATTTCCCCAATTTTAATTATTGAAAAAAAAAAACTGTGTAATTATCGTCTTAGATAGTGCAAACTAAGTTATTGCCTACAAGTAGACACGAATTAATTAATTAATTACCGTGGCCCTCGGCACAGGCAACTGAAGGAACACGGGTGGGTTTTAGTCAGTAAAAGTCTGACACACCCTCCCGCTCCGCCCAGAGCGGGAGAAGTTATTTGATAATTTCCCACCCAAAAAAAAAGTAGACACGAATTATCGTCGTTTCAGCATTCTTTTATTTTTCAAAATTATCAAAACATATAAGAAAAAGTGTCAACTTTAGCGCGCGCCCGATGAGCTATCCATTCATCGCTGAGTTCAAACCATGGAGCAAGTTGGCAACAACTTGAACTATTTACCTAGTTTTGATCGTTCCTACGAACAAAAGAGAGTGCGACGACGTTGCAAATGGCTCCCCTACGTACATATGTGAATCCCTTTCCTTAATAACATGCTCTAAATTTGAGGTATTCCACTCAGAGCACTGATTTCAACCGCACCTGAGCACTTCCAGTAACCGCACTGAAACAAATTACTTTATAGCACGTTGAATCAGATATTTTAATTTGTTACACATATTCAATTTCATAGGGGGCCCGTGGCAAAATAATAACAGCCGCACAGGTCGATCGATCAGGTTAAGCTACGCTTGCTGCGGTTAGTCTGTCTATGGGTGACCATCTTTACATACCGAGACCCCTCCGGCCCTAGGAAAGCACGTTAAGCCGTTGGTCCCGGCTGTCATTCGTGGATCTTTACAGTCGTTACGGGTAGTCAGAAGCCCGAAAGTCTGACAACCAGTCTTACGTAGGGGTATCGTATTACCCAGTAACTGGGTTGTGGAGGTCAGATAGGCAGTCGCTCCATATAAAATACTGGTATTCAGCTGCATCCGGTTAGACTGGAAGCCGACCCCAACATAGTTGGGAAAAGGCTAGGCAGATGATGATGATGAATATACAAAAATAGATCTAATAGATACAACAATAATTATTTGAATACTCATTTAGGTTATTTTTGTATAGTCGAAACAAATATGCCGAAAAACGCCCGCACTAGGAGTAGCAGTGCAATAAAACGCCCCGCTGTCAAAGTGTTAATTAGGTATGCAGACTTTAGATAACTAATAAAATTCCGGGCTACCAAACAAATTCAACCAAACCTACAAACGAAGTTTAAAAAGGGTTCGAAAATATGTGACGACGCATATCAGCATAAAAAAAAGAAAAAAAAAACGATATTCTGCCATGTGACATGTCACAAGGCATAACTGTATGGCACGAGAGTTAAAATTCCCTCCTAACTATGCGAATAGATAGCTGTTAACACTGCAAACTTTTAAATTGGAGGGACATTTAGTATTTTTCAGAGTTTTTACCGTCCAGCCGTGCGATTCTGTAACCATCTCACCGTGAAAACTTGGGTGATGTGAGCGTGGAGTGAGTCGTCAATAGTGTCAATCACTAACATCAGCATTACTTATAGCTCACTCTAAGCTCACTTCACCTTAGTTATCACGGTGAGATTTTTTCCAGAATCGACCGGCAGTTGTCTGTTGTACCTAACCCTGAATATGAAAAGGTTACATTCACACGGCTGTGCTTTGTGTGTATTCGTTTAGTTTACTTCGACTAAGCTTTTTATATAATAATAATAATAAAATTTATAAAAGGTAAACCAAGTGTCTCATTACTTTTGTGCCAACCTGATAATTTGCACAAAGTAAAGCGCCTCTCTGGGTTCGAACCTACGACCTACAACTCGCAAGTCGCGTCCGTTACCACTGGGCCACCACCTGCGCCACCACTGTTCTCTTCGAGAAATGCCCAGTGACATTCTCCACGACTTTGACCGAGCCCTGCGAACATTTATTACTAACCATCTTTCGAATCCATATAAAACCCATTCTGCCTTTTCATATGATGAATGAATACCCATCTCAAAACGAAACCCTTACAACGAGGCAAAAGCAACAACATTCAAGTTTTATCCGCCCATTCGCAAAATAATATGAATGATTTATAACGAGGATAACTGCTTACACATTACTCTTAAATGTTCAGAAAATGAGAAATATGAAAAACCTCAATTTTTTTTAGGTGTCTAAAAAAATTGGTTTATTTTATCAATGTGAGTTTTCATAAAAATTCACACCACCAGTTGGCGCTACTTTGACAAGCGGTCTTCCATTTCAACTATGCATTATAATATTATAAAATATAAGACGACGTTCATCATTAATTGTTTCATTCGTTCGTTCATCATTCAGTCACGACTAAGGAAAATATAGGCACTTTGACACTTTTGACAGGTGCCCGGACCTGACGCCTCAGTGCTGTCACTTAGTGAACGTTTCAATCTAACTTTCTCCAGTATTTAAATATTATTCTGACCCAGAATGACCGCCTTGTTGGTCTAGCGCTCGTAAGTGCGGCTGCTGAGCGTGGTTATGAACGACTTTGGTGAGCGGGCCAAGGCGCAACGACGTTGTTTTGCTGGTGACTCGGAGTCGGCGCGCAGTAAGCACGCGGTCAGCGCGCTGGAAGCACGCGTTCCGCGAGTCGAGTTGTATGGTAGCTACAAGCGCGCTGACTGCTCGCCGTTGCCTTTTTCATATTGACATTATGAAATATATGTATTTATTGAAGAGTTCCGTTGTCTGTCTCCGAAACTCATTACCAGATCGTTACGAAATTTAAATGGGACCTCTTTCGAACAAAAAAAATAATTTTGCAAATCCGTCCATATATAACGGAGTTATGCCCGAACATACATCAAAAAAAATATCTAAATAAACATCCGAATTGATAACCTCCTCCTTTTTAAAGTCGGTTAAAAAAATTTACCTAACTGTTCTATGTATCCAAAGCCGTTATGTTATTTTATATAATTTTACATATTTTGTTAACTATAAACACCTGTTTTTCTATCAAAAGGCTAGGCAGACGATAACCACCTATTCTTGTGATTTGTATACCGATTAAGTGAGAGGGTGATATAATACACCTAAAACTATATGAATTTTATAACTTGAACGTTGGGATATGTTTATGGGTATGGGTTAAGTGTCCCCAGTGGCACCATCCTCTTGTAAAGTTTTTAATTTCCGGCATAAAAGTTATCCTATGTCGTTTGAACCCTCTCCTAGTCCTATGAGTCGCATAAAGTTTATGGTGACTATATTTAAGTATTGTGTTTATTGTGCGAACAGTGAGAGTGTTAAATCCGATATTAGACGCTTCAGTTTTTGTTCATTTTTGCCTCTCGCTCGGCATCTTTCACTCGAAGTGAAAAGAATGAACACAAAATGAAACAAAAGTGAACCGATTCACCATTGCTTTAATTTTCATAAGAATGTCAAAAACATAGTTTGATACTGAAAACCTACATACGTACATATCCAGTAAGACGGTTTAATTACAAAAAAAAAATGTCTGCCACAGATTAAAATATTTATTCGTATCTCCGCTAGACTGGTTTCAATGATTTTCTTTTATGAAACATTTGATTTTCATGTAGGTAACGTTTAAGAAAAGTATATATATCGCACCTACGGTGCAATAACGTCACTAATGCAATTTGGGAGGGTTGTAAATGTTAAACGTTTATATTATTTTATTACAAAATTGTGAGATGTTCGCTTTAACTTTAATATGAAGTTCAAAGTTGTAGTTTATTACCAGTTAATTTCTTTAGTCAAGAAGAGGAAGAAGAACATTATAATAGGATGGCGAATTTTTAAACGCTTCTCCTGAAATATTACATCATTTGCATAAGTGACGTTATTGCACCGTGGGTGCGATATTTCATTCATTGACGTGAAAAAGTGCCGATTCTTAGAACCTTACACTGTAGATATACAATGTAAGGTTCTAAGAATCGGCACTTTTTCACGTCAAAACCCCGGAGATTCAGAATTAATTCAGAATTAGGGCCGATTTTTCAATCGTCAGATAACCAAAAAAAGTTACAAGAATAAGAGTGACAGAGTTAGAATGAGTTGGTGTGAGAGGGTTTTTTATTTTTAAATGAGGAATAAAAATGACGTTTGACGGCTTTCTTCACATAAAAGTTATCTGACTATTGAAGAATCAGCCAAGTCCTTTATAGTTATTTGTATATCATATAATGTCTTAAAAAAAAAATTATTACTACAAAATGATTACTTTATTATAAACTTAAAGTCTCTTTTTATATCTATTTTTGTAACTGCGTTGATCTTCTAAGCTACGCAACGGCTTGTTTTCACCATCAAATAAATAATAACTTGCAGTTGTAGGTATCAAGGGAAGGTTGATGAATTACCTGACACTATCGACAAATTAAATAAGGACTTGATAGCCATAAAAACCTGGGCTGATAGATTTGGTTAAGCTGTAAACCCTACGAAATGTCAGGCGATCATTATTGGCAGTTCTCGTAGTATTAGCAAGGTAGATGGTACAACCTTGCAGCCAGTTCTCTTCAATGGTAGGATCGTTCCTTTTGGTACTGACGTGAAGAACCTAGGCTTGCACATTGATTGTACCCTGAACTGGCGGACTCAACTCTCTAGGGTGAGTCATTGTTCCTCCTCTAACTTTTATATGTAATTTAACTTTTAAGACGGCTGTATTCCTGTCTGCTTTAACCCTACAAGGCATAGTGTCCCACATATGCGACATACCGAAAAGCGTGTTATATTTTAAAAATGGATCCAAGTAGCGTGATCTAGTGTTGACTAAATTAACTATTATGTTTTTGAGTTTCGAATTTAGCACCACATATTTTGGATATATCTGAATAAACATTTATGTTTATTTATTTATGTTTTCTTCAAATCGGTACGTACTATGAATACGATCAACGAGCGGCGTATAATAATCGCAAAAAAATGATAAAATTGAATTTTTCAGTGTCGAAATAATTAGTAGAGGTAAGTTCATGTTCTTATTTGGCATTTTACATGTAATCTTGTAATTTCATTTATACTACGTAACACAGATTCACATTATAATGCATGATGTGCCATACACAAAAACATACGTTTCTATTGAATTATGATTTTTCTAAATATTTTTTCGAGAAATGACATCATCTTTGCAGGCTAATATATATTTTTTTAAGCCGATATGAAAAATCATGCTCTGTAGGTTTAAAAAAAATCTCAAATAGTTCCGATTTTAAAATTGGAGACAGATGCTGTGTCAACAATTATAGACCTATTTACATCCTTCCAACACTATCTAAAATATTGGAGCCTCTAATGAGCATCAGACTTGTTAAGCTTCTGGAAACAAATCAGCTATTCTATACATCTCAGTTTGGATTCCACGCACATAAATCAAAGTCAGATGCTATTCATCAATTAACGGAATTTGTAATTTTTAAGCTAGATAATAAGAGAAAGACCTTAGTCATCCGTCTGGATTTAGCCAAAGCATTTGACAAAGTGTCTGTTTTTTTTTTTACTTTTTTCTTTTTTGTGGGAAGAAGTTTATAAACACGCCCAAAATTAGTTCAACCAAGTGTCTAAGTGGCTTAAAAACAACATCTTCACCTTGAATGTAGACCTATACACTCAGAAAACAAGACCTTCTAAACCTTCCCATTATCATACACAATTGCAAATTAACATCCAAAAATTCATGTAATTGTTCACGTTTGTCGAAAACTAACACCATCATATATTGGGTGTTGTAAGAGATAGCCGACTAAATTTACAAGACCACATTGAGCCTTGGTTCCTAGATTTCGAAAACATAATTATACAACGTGTAACGTTAAATGCGCAAAACCTGAAAATAGTTTGATCAGAATAATGAGCAGAATTAATTGAACCACTTTTTAATATAGGTCACATTTTTCAAAAAATCTTCATTAAAAACGTGGTCGTGTCTATTTATTAATAGGTCAGGCAACCCAATGTCAGCGCGGGCGGCGCAGCGGCCCGGTGACGACTCGTCCCTCGATAAAGCGTCGTCGCAGACGCAAGAAACGATCAAAATGGCTAGTAAAACTAAAACAGCACATAAAACCTTTACAATTTTTTTGATGACTTATTTTCTCTCTGAAATAGGTCAATTGATTTAAAAATCAGTTGGGGTGTCTGAGGTTTTGCGCATTTAACGTTACACGTTGTATATTTAAATCTCTTAGTCATATTGTTGACACTTCCATAATTAAAACTGTTTATCTCGCATTGTGCCAATCCATCTTGTCTTATTGTCTACCTTCTTGGGGTGGAGCAGCTAAACTTTACCTACTGAAACTGGAGAGAGTCGAAAGAGCCATATTAAAAGTAAGTTCTTTCCTTCTGATACGATACTCTACGGTTGATCTATATCTGCGCTTTATGGTACTGACCGTTACACAACTTTTTATTCTACGGTCTCTATTAAGTGGTACCTTGACTTTGTACTGTGTTTTTGATTAAGAGAGAACAATAAAGAATATTATTTATATTATTTAATGGCGGAATTCGGTTCGAGTTACTTTGAAAGTCTATACCGTTCTTCATATTATGTCTGTTATTGTCTTAGTTTTGATAAGGATTGGATTCAGATTACCAGCTCGCTAATTGCGTGACATACTTTCGAACACAATCTGAAGGATTTTGAAGGAAATTCCTAATCCTTTGCTTTATAATTGATTTAATGTCAGTTTTTCCTTTAAATAGGCACATAAAAGGTACTTTCGAACGTCAAAACTCACAAGAAAATTGAATTGATTCTAGTTATGTATTTAAAACTACATGAGTTCGGTGTTTCTTATCAAACTACTCTGAGAAGAAAGACAGAAACAAGCTTAGAGGTCACAGTCTCTTTTAAAGTCCAAACATAATCTTGGTCAAGCCATATGAAGACCATGCAGGTTAATGTCTGAGATGGTCTTTTAATGATAAAACCACACAGATTTGACTGGACCTGTCCAGTCATTCCACGCATTTGTCAGTAATCGTGTAGCTCAACTCGGAACTTAAGGAGCTCAACGACACGACAATTCACAATTCACCCTATATACAACGTTTCAACATCAATCGTCAGGCAGCCCACCAGACCAGACACAACACCTGTCTGCTCGGAGGATATACACTGTTCTATGGAGGATGAGCAAACTTTACACCGTGTTCCTCATTCCTGTATAATCACCTAGTTGAAAGGTGTCATTATGATTTTCCGTTGGCGTGCCACTGACAGTACATTAACATAATTGTTCGTATTTGGTAATCTGGTACGTTACAACATTTAATTTGACCACTGACCCGCCATTATGAATTTAGGAGATTACGAACTTTTAGCACGGAAGTTTGATTATTTTTTGACCAGTCATTAGTAATAGCAGACTTGGTCGCTTGATGTCCACACTTGATGGCACGACTAAAGTTTTCATTAGATCTCCAGGCAGATACATATTTGAGAAGCAGAAGTTGAAAAACATTGCCAGCACTCTGGGTGCACAGCACACCTGCATTTTGTAAATGCTCTATGCTGAGAGAATCATGTCCAGGTGATTTACCGCGCTTCATGTTTTTCAACACTACAGCTATTTCTATAGCCATAACGCTTACCAGTGATTCCTTTATTGGGTCCCTTACCGTCAATGACTAATAGTAATTATCGTTTTGTTTGTACAAATAATATCATGAAGCGTAGATTTATCTACGTTTATTAATAATAATATTTCACCCTAAAACCAACACATTCTTTGGTTGATTTACGAAATTCATCTTCTATACAAATAAATAAAATTGAAGTGTCTGTTTGTAATGTAAAAATAACAGTTTTTACTAAATGCACATGATATTATATACGATACTTATAATTATAACTTTATCTGTCTGTCTGTTTGTTCCTGCTAAACTCCGAAATGGCTGGACCAATTTTGACGGGGCTTTCACTGGCAGATAGCTGATATTACTCGTATAAGGAGTAACTTATATTACTTTTATTGCGCTAAAAATTAAAACCCATGAAGACATTAAGTCCGCCTTTGTACATACAGCATTTTTTTTTACTTGTGCATACAGTTTTAATAAATGTAATTAAATCCAATTTGTTGTCTAAGAATTCTCTTCAATATCTCTCATATAATAATATGATGGACTAATGAAATTACGCCACAGGGTGACTCCCCGTGGTGTAATTACATTAGTCCAAGGAATATTTTCTTTTAGGTAAACGACGAAGTTTACTCAATTAAATAGTAACAAAAATATTGAATGAGACCTTTATTTACCCGCATTTTCTTAAATGTCTAGTCTTTTAGCTCAAAGACTTTTAAATTCTGAACGCCGGCGACAGACCTAAGTGTTAATGTAAAATAATGCCCGCACATTCACAGAAAAATAATGGTTCTATTTCCGGAGTTCTCATCCTTGAGTGCCTATGACAAAGGGGCTTTGTCGAGAAGATTTGACGCATCATTTTTGCTTTTATTACAATGTAGGCTTTTTGATACTTATGATCATAAACTTTAGCGTCGTACAAAGTCAGGAAAATTAATTGTTAAGTAAATTAGCTAGCAACTTGAATTAATTGTTTGATTTGATTGTTTGTTTGTATTGAATAGGCTCCAAAACTACTGGACCGATTTGAAAAATACTTTTACCATTAGAAGTCGACATTATCCTTGATGAACATAGGCTACTTTTTACCGCGAGAAAATGCTTCATTTCTACGGGAAAACGGGCAATAGGACAACGGATAGTATGAATTATCCTTCCGTACTTATCTTTTTCACATAACTTCTAAACGGCTGAACCGATTGGGTTGAAATTTTATAAGGGTATTTCGATGGTTTCCTGAATTATTTTAAAAATGCAATTGGACCCGGTAGGTGGCACTGCTGTCGGTATGTCAACTACTAAACGGCTTGACCGATTGGGTTGAAATTTTGTACGTGTATTTCCATGGTTTCACAGACACGAATGTAAAAAGCCTACTTAATCTATCTTTCTATACATATACAAATAAACCAATTACATTAGCCACATTATTTAAGCAACATATTTTTAAACGGCGGGAATTCCGAATCTTACGCAAACGAAGTTGCGGGCGGATGCTAGTACTTTATAAAAGACTAATATTTATTATTAATATGTACATGTTTACAAAAGGCTTAAATTATCCGTAGGTATATTCAAATCACAACTGTCATTCTTTGACAGATGTATGTTTACGTATGTAGAGTGTTAATTTCCCTGACTGTCCTAAAGTAATTAAAAAAAAAAAAAAAAAAAATCTGTTATTGGCTGGCGATCTGTGTGCACGTCATTGGGACTAACACTACCCATCTCACATAGACACACTCACACACACTCTGCGAAAGACGGACTAGTAAAGTGAACTTAAACCTAAAGTTTCTATTTTTCTTCTAAGGTCGCAACCGGAACCCTAAAAATCCTGTATTGTACTAACATGGTGACACAATAAATCTTACTTTTCTACAGAAAGTCGAACCCTCACATTTATTATTTCGCTTTAAGGGTTGCTATTAATAATATACGCCTTTAATATATTACTTTCCATTCATTCTGGCAGAGAAATTCGTCAATATTTTTGTCGTTGACAGTGTTTATTTATTTTATAAATAAACTTTTTTTATTTATTTCTGGATGTTTCATTAGTTGTGAATAAGTATGGATCATGAAAACATTACTTACAAAAAATGTATGTTTACTCGGTAAATCCAATACGTGTAAGCCGATACAGTTACGAGTTATAAAAGACTAATATTTACATAATATATAAGCTAACAGATTTATAATAATATTATTAATATGTACATGTTTACAAAAGGCTTAAATTATCCGTAGGTATATTCAAATCACAACTGTCATTCTTTGACAGATGTATGAAATTTACGTATGTAGAGTGTTATTTTCCCTGACTGTCCTACAGTAATTCAAGAAAAATAAATCATTTTTTTTCTGTTATTGGCTGGCGATCTGTGTGCACGTCATTGGGACTAACACTACCCATCTCACACAGACACACTCACACACACACTCTGCGAAAGACGGACTAGAAAAGTGAACTTAACGTAAACCTAAAGTTTCTATTTTTCTTCTAAGGTCGCAACCGGAACCCTAAAAATCCTGTATTGTACTAACATGGTGACACAATAAATCTTACTTTTCTACAGAAAGTCGAACCCTTACATTTATTATTTCGCTTTTAAGGGTTGCTATTAATAATATACGCCTTTAATATATTACTTTCCATTCATTCTGGCAGAGAAATTCGTCAATATTTTTGTCGTTGACAGTGTTTATTTATTTTATAAATAAACTTTTTTTATTTATTTCTGGATGTTTCATTAGTTGTGAATAAGTATGGATCATGAAAACATTACTTACAAAAAATGTATGTTTACTCGGTAAATCCAATACGTGTAAGCCGATACAGTTACGAAAAATTCAAAACCGTTTTTCTCACGAAATAAAAATTGCCACTTTGAGAAAAGACCTGCCGTGCGATTCTGTAACCATCTCACCGTGAAAGCTTGGGTGAAGTGAGCATGGAGTGAGCTGTCATTCGCTATGGATTAACACTATTAAATGATCACTTCACTTATGATTTCATGGTGAGATTTTTACAGAATCGACCGGTTGTTTTATAATAGCATGATCTTCCATCTCTCCATTCTGATATGTTCGTATCACCATAAAATATATTTTAATGCTTCAGGAGAAAATCGCTTTTGAATCTTGCGGGACAGTAAGGTTTTTATGCTCGTGACTACGTACCTGTTTAATATAAAATAATAGCTATAACATATTTTCTGTTCAAACAGATGCGCATTTATAAAGACTAAAAGCAATTTGAATTTCGTAAAACTGACACAAAGCGCATACAAGAGACAAAAACGAATTTCCTGTAGTAATTTTGTGTGGTACCAAAAGTTTTTTATTTTTTATTCAGTTTATTTTGGCAACTTTGACAATGACTATCAAAGATTTCATACAGCGATTAAGCCTTCGGAGGGTGCATTTTTCGCCATTTAGGTTTTTAAGTTCACACATTGAATTTAAAAACATAAATGGCGAAATGTGGGTATAGGTACCTCTAATGTGGGTTTACAGGTATACCTCTACCTATGTTATGCTTATTTATAACACATTTGCTCGTAAAAGGTCTCTTACTGCACCAATTTCAATATCGTAATGTATCTCATTACGTACTTGTGCGTAATTGTAATGTAAAGCGCACGGTTTATCAAGATGCTCCGTCTAAAACGAACGGTACTTTTTTAAATCTTAGCAAAGAGTTTTTATGTCAGAAAAGTGGTCAACATTTTATGAATAAAATTAACTTTGGGAGATAAAATATAATAAATAAACATTTAATTCTTTAATTTAATTAATTTTGACAATTAATTACAACCATTTATTTGTAGCAAAAACACAAAAGTATTAATTTACTTTATTAGTAATACTGGCTGTTTTTTGGGCCTTTGCCATGAACAAAAGACGCTGATGCGCGCGCATCGCTAATTTGTGAAAAAGTAAAAATTATTATAAAGTATTATAAAGTAATTAAAGATTTATTCGTTTAAGAAAGTCCGAGTTTTATTTATTTCCTCACAAATGTGTTATAAAACGTCGTATGACATACGTGCGGTTTGATAATTACAGCCTCTGCTTTCTTATAGCCCTCACCTACGGCTCGGGCTAGCAATATCGCCTCAGCTGTAATTTTCAACTTACCGCACTTATATCATAATGTACTATTATTTGATCGTGTTGCCTGCAAAAAAAGCCAGCACTGTATCGATTTATGTGAACACAATTATTTCATTACCACTGCTCTCAAAACGGTGCAGGAAAACATCGTGAGGAAACCAGCTTGTCCTACAACAAAAATTCGGAGAACTGTGACATCTACCAGCCCTCACTGGGACCGTGTGGTGGATTATGGCCCAGTCACTCTTACCGAGAGGAGGCCTGAGTCCCAGCAGTACATACTAATAATGCTATATCCTATGACACTCGGCAGTACTCTAGCTTCCCATTAGTGAAAGAATTTTCGGAATCGGATCATTAGTGCCGAAGCCCTCCCCCTTCACATACAAACTCACAAATTTTACCTCTTTATGATATTAGTATGACATAGTTTGACATTGTTACTCACAGCTATAAATAAGTATCATGTAATACTACACGTGATTATTGTGGCCCTTTTGCACTAAACATTTTTGGTGTCATATTTTTACTAAATTGTTATTGTTCTCAAGAAAAGTTAGTGCCTATAAATATTTGTCTTTCTCCTTATTTTCGCTATCCCACGCACAGAAGCGACTAATAACCTAAATGTGATAATATATCTAACGAGTGCGCAGTATCATTTATGACAAGGCTTGTTGGTAGAACAGAAAAAACGCCAATTAAATAAAATGAAAATTTCTAGGACGATTTTTAATGTGTGAATGGAATAAATCCTTTAACCCCTCAGCCGAGAATCGATCATTTTCGGTCGGTAAGAAATGGCCGCTTATCCGCGGCCGGCCATCTCTATTCGCTAACTGTCAACCGCGCACCTACTTCTGGGTGGCCTCTTGCGATATGGATTTCATTCAATAAACCCACGCCGGTCACTGAATATCTATGAGCGAATGATGTCATGCCTTCCCTGTCTTACCCTTTACACATTGTGTGTGTTAGAAAAGGATAGGAATAGAGCAGGATGTAGTTATCGCTCTTTCAAGTAAGTCAAGTTCACTGCGACCACTTGTGGATGGTTTTCGGTTATGTAATTTTTTTTTGTGCCTTCCACAAATGGTCGGTTTTCAGTTATCGGGACCGCGCAAAAATGGCTCCTCGCGGCTGAGGGGTTAAGTTACTACAAATCTAAGTACATGTTAAACTAAAATATGGCACAATGTAAGAAAAAAATAGAATCTACATCATCATCCTTACATAGGGTAGGGTGCCCTAAGATTGCGCACTTAAGAATTAATTGAATATAAGTCACGAAAATAATAAGTAAGCAAAATAATCTTTATTCATTCATACAACACATACACATTAATGTAATTTGTCGATGATAAACTAAATCAAACATTTCGTAACAATTTTTGGAGTAATTAATGAAAATATGAGAAATGGGAAATGCGCAGTCTTAAAGGGTAAGACTACGCAGTGGGATCTTTGAGAGTGCGCATATGAAGATAACTTTTTTTAAGTACACAAGTCACATTTAAATTATCCAAAGTCTATGTACGTCAAACATTTTTCATGCCACCATTTAGAACACACAGAACAACCTATCCAATCTTCTGTGATCAGCTCTCTATAAACATCTTTACAACACCATATGACCAATTCTTTTTTCGAGGCTGTTTTGCTGGTTTCTTGCATCTTTTTGATCCTTTTGCTTGCTCAAGCTGAAGCTTGTAAGGTGAACTGCTAAGTATTTCAGAGTCCTTATGTTTCCTTTTATTTACTGCCTGTCTAGCGTCCGATTTGGTTATTGGCAAAATATCTGTCATATTTGTTGTATTTGTACCTGGCGGTTTATTTCTACAAGTTGGTAAGTAAAATTTATTGGAAGGCAAGTCTGCGCGCGTAGTTTTACGGACCCTGCCGCTGCGCAGTCTTAGGGAATTGCTCAAGTTGTAAAGGCAAGACCTCTAACGCCATCTTATGATAACATGCGTAAAATACGTGAGCCGGTACTTTGTAGGTATAATTTATCGGACAAAAATGATGACCAAATCTTTATAAGTCCATTATCATTTTATGTAATCACTATTTCAAAATGACCAACAATAATATCAAACACGATATTTATCTTCAAACTTACCTAACAATTTCGTTTTACCACTGTTTTTAATTTTTTTTTTTCGCAGTAACCTCACACACAAGAGTAACTAAACACGACTGAATTTATCCACAGATCTCGTTTGTCATTCGAAATACATGCCATGCGCAGTCTTACCTCCTGCGCAATGTTAGGGCACCCTACCCTATACAAAATTTATCCATATCGTCTTCTTCGTCTTTTCGGGTCTAACAACCAGTCTTACCAAGAGCGACCGCCTATTTGACCTCCACAACTCAGGTACTGGGCAATAACCCAATAGCTGGGTGATGGAGGACAGATGGGTAGTCGTTCCATGTAAAATACTGCTATTCAGCAGCAGCCGGTTATACTAGATGCCGACCACAACGTACTTGGGAAAACGTTAGGCTGGTGATGCGTAATTTTTGTTAAACAATAAACAAACAACTCTGCAAGTGGCACGATGAAACTTGGCTAATTAGCAAACTTGAACTCAGTTTCGGGCCGGCGGCAAAGCTTATAGCAACATAATCATGCTGACAAGCATGATTATGCGGGATGTCGTAATTATCGAGAGCGAAAAAGAGACATTTTTTTCCCATTTTCCTGGCTCGGCGTGCTGTGCTGTGGCTGTGGAAAACCTCAAGCGGCAAAAGTATAATAACCTTACCGGAAATTATATTTTTGAGACGTTTGGGGCTGAAACCCTCGGTGGGGTCCGTCTTGTTCAATTAAATCTCTAAACGGCTGGTTGACACTTCCCGTGACCCAAGGGCTGGCTTTTAGCTTGGCCAGAGGCTAAGCATTGCCAACGTGGCAACGAAAAAACGAATAGTGTAGGGTCATCTCAACACCTCTCTCCACTTGAATTTGTATACATGATATGTTATAAGTATATATTATAGTAAATAGTATGTATGTGTATTAAAGGTTTTTATTTTTATTTATAATCCAAGTTTTTTTTTTGTCATTGTTCTGCTCAATCAAAGCACCTGCCATCTAATCTCTTCTCCACCCTTGGTTGAGAAGTAGAGAATGCCTAAGGCATTAAGTCCGCCTTTGTACCTTTTTGTGTGCGAAAAAGTTAAATAAATAAATAAATGCCGCCAGTCTCTTGGGTACATTACCAGTCGACAGCGACGCGGAGGAATATTTCGACGGAATATTTTAGTTTATCCCGATATTAAACTTACTTCCACGTGTCATGTAATATAGTGTAACATTACAATATTACGTTGTTTATGTGTGCGTTAGTGTGCCATTTTTGAAAAAACCCTATTTACTACTTTTTACTTATAACTAGCTTCCGCTCGCGGCTTTGCCCCTTGGATGTTGGAAATTATCCCGCGGGAACGTGCTACCGGGACAAAAAGTAGCCTATGTCCTTTCCCAAGATGCCATCTAACTCCTTCCAAAATTTTATCGGACTTGCCTACACCTCTTGCAGTCGTCATATTCGTCATATTCATATTTCAGCTGGCAGTAAACAAAATTTCAGGGGATGTTTTTCTTTTTCTCGTGTAGAATAGTAACATGGGTCGACCGAGGTAAACATGTAAAAATTTGGCTAATTAGCAAGCCTTAACTAAAATACATTTACTTAACACAGAACGAAATACACACAATACACCACATACATACATCAGATAAAAACAAATAAAACGTGTAAAGTCCGATGAAAGCGTGTAGCAACATAATTGAGTATCAGATTGAGTAAACAAAATAATTTAATAAAAATGTAAGTGCCTACAGAATTCAAGATATTTTCGATATTGGACATATAATTAACAGGTTCAGTTTATTTAATACCGGTCACGCTGAATTTTGCGGTCAGATAATGGTTCATTATCCTCGAGTATGGTCGCATATTAATAAATTTTATATATATGACTTTGTCGTCTTGATATCGCTTGCGACGACATATACAATTACATGGATATTTACTTGGTAAAGTATTTTATTTTTTATTAATATTATTATTATTGTAATGTGAGGACTATGTGGGCCATTTTTTTTCTGTTTTCCTTCTTAGTTAGTTTTAATCATCATCTGGCAGTTTGAGTAATTTATGCGGCCTACCCAAATGTCCTTTCATTGGTATCGGTTCGTCGAATCGTGAGGCTCCACAAGTTCTGCGTTGAGCTGCACGATTTTCTACAAATGCGTGCACTGATTGTACAGGTCCGCTCAATCTGTGTGGTTCTTTACTCAAAAGACCATTTCAAACATCAATCTTCACATGATCTGACCAAGATTATGTCTGGACTTTAAAAGAGACTGTGACCTCTGAGTTTGTTTCGGCCTTTCTTCTCAGAGTAAACACATAGGAAACGCCGACCTCATCTAGTTTAAAAAAAAAATGTGATTGACATGTAAAAGTGTTTGTACAAACCTACTTACAGAAAATAAATCATTTATCATTTATGAGACTTCATAATAAATTATAAATTAAACGGCCTTGGTTATGAAGTACCTACTGTCAGGTGTTAATTAAACCGTGTATTAGGGCTTCCTGTTTTAAATTACCCACGTAGGATTAATTAAATATTTTTGGTATAGCGGGGTACAGATGTTCGGTATTTTTTGCCCTGAATGTTAAGCTGTGCTCATACTGTAAGATTAGAAATGTAATATTTCGATGGTAATTAAATTTGTTGGGTTGGTTTTTGAAGAGTAGTAATTACGTGTTATATATCGTTAGTTTCAACGTAAGCAGGCAATTTACTTTGTGTAAATTATTTTATCACCACTGCTCTCAAAACGGTGATGGAAACGGCATGTCCTAGAACCAAAATTTCAAAGACATGTGACATCTACCAACCCGCACTGGGCCCGCGTGGTGGATTATGGCCCACTCACTCTCACCGAGAGGAGGCCTGTGTCCCAGCAGTGGGAACATTATAGGCTGTTTATGCTAAATATTTGTTTCCACTCTGTTTAGTTTAGAGCTGGCATAACAATCCAAAATAGGTTAAGGCCTCCCACATAGACGTATTTTGTCGACACGACGCGCGGCGATTTCTTCTTCAACACGTCAGGGCCGGGACACATAAACACGATACGACGTCGCGTCGTGCTACGACGCGGCATCTCCCGGCCCTCAGGGCCGGGACACATAAACACGATACGACGCACGTCGCGTCGTGCTACGACGCGGCATCGTTTCGTCCACGGAGTAAAATCATATACCATCCAGTCCATCACATACCATTATATACGTCGTAGCACGACGCGACGTCGTATCGTGTTTATTTGTCCCGGCCCTCACGTCTCGGGCAGTCGCGTGCAACATCATAATAATACAGTGCAACTTCAAAATAATAAGTTATGAGATGAGGGTGGTCTCATTAAAACCACCTTTTCAGTAAAAATATATATTGGAAGGTAAACAAAAGTAGGAACGAAACCCTAAAGTCTAATTCGCGTTACAAATGGCGGCACGAGGGAGGCACGTGGCGGCTAGCGCGGTACTTTAATACGCGTCGTCTACGCAGGAAGCGTGCGGGCAGCGGACTGGCGACGCGGGACGGTGGCGCGCGCGTCACAAGCAAGTGCCTTCCTCGCTGCGGCCCGGTGGCGAGGAAAAGAGATAGATAGATTGAGTAGTTTCATACAATAATCTTGACGGCCTGCGACCACGGGACGCTTAACTGGCCGAGATTGTATTCGGGTTGCTATAAAGTTTTATATTATAAAACGAAGACGATCGATCTAATGGTCGCAAGTCCTACTGCTGAGCAAGAGGACCTGGGTCCGATTCCTGGAGTCAGGCAAAGTGTTATTGGGTTTTTCCATCTGTAATTTCTCAGTAACAGCCCGGAGTTTGGAAGTTGGCGGTGTGACAACCCCGTGCCTTGGAAAGTACAGACGCCAGCACATCAAGCTACTACAATCTGTCAAAGTTCTTTAATACATTTTCAACTTTATAGCTACAGCATAAGGTTCACAGTTGATTGGGAACATTGAGCCGTTGGTCCTGCGCCTGATCTTTCGCCGGTCGTGGCGGATTGTCGTCCCATTGGACGATGGGGGTGAGGGAAGAGTGAGTGCACTTGTATCTGCACACACACTTGTGCACTATAATATCTCCCGCTTAGATGGCTAGTCTCCGTTGATATTAATATCCATGGCCGAAAATCGGTCTGGAGGACTTTTAAAGGTATTTGGAAAATAAATAAAACCATGCGTTGCTAACTCTGCCACGGCCTCCTTTGCCTAGCCGAGGCGTGGCATTTAAGTCTGCTAGAATGCACAAGGAGAAGCATTATAAATGCAGTTCTGAATTCCTAAGAACTTACACTAGAATACCTCATAACATGAGCAAGCATTATATATGTTATCCAAGAACTTAATTATCTTGGAACTTCATTAAGTTAGCATAAAATTAACTTCACATGAATTAAAACCTTCTCTCTCTTGTTTCAGAGTCTAGTCTTCCGTGTTATGAGTCATCCGAAGGTGCCGGATTTTCAGCAATGTGTCTCTTTTGAGGCATTCGCTAACCAACATCAAGAATTAGCGTATAACGTGTTTTGTCTTGGAGCTGTATATTTTCTTCCCCTGACAATAATATCAGTGTGTTACGCCTGCATTTTTTATGAAATTTCAAAGAATTCTAAAGAAAATTCAGGTGAGTTGATTTTCAGATATTTAATACAATATATATATATATAATTCTTTAATAGCTCTTGTCATTGTGACAAACGCAGTGTGAACAATCAGCAAATAGCGATCAACTATTACTTTACTGTACTTACACGGGAGATACAATCTTTTCTACGTTTTTTGAGCAAGAAAATCGTTGATAGCTTCCTCTTCTACGGTGAGACCAAAACCTTAGGCACTAATCAGATACTTAATCGGGCTTCCGAAGATTGAAAGTCAACTAGAAAATTCTTGTACAATTAAAGTAAACAGTCAAGTTTATCCTACTTCTAGTCTAGTTAGACTAAGTTCTTTGATAAGGGCCTCAAATCTTATCCCCAAATACTTACCGAAATTCGGGGCAAAGTTCAACCCAAATTATGTTGGAAAGATTTACCTACTTGGGCAAACATTTATATCGTTAGATTCACCCTTACCGAACTTAGTCGCGAGCTCACACAATAATAATGGAGTTTCTATGTCGATTTAGTCAAGTCTCTGCGACATAGTGTGGTTCAGAGGTGTCAAAACGAAACAGAAACGCGACCATCTTTTATTTATTTATTTATAAGTATTGGATCTCTTACAGAGGCTACACAATGCAAATTTTTAAGAACAGGGAGAAATACTGGTGTGCGTTTCCAATTATAGACAAATACATCAATCATTTTTGATTTTAAAAACCATAATTCATTACAGAAATATCATACAAAGGAAATGAAAGTAGAATGCGGAACAATAAGGGTATAAAATAACACAATTTTTTAATAACAAAAAAATAAATAAATAACGATAAAAGACAGCAGACAGAAATAACAAAATATTATGATTCTGATACTTTTGACGCGGTAGTGCGAATCTACGATTTTCGATCGATCTCCAGTCTTTGTGCTTCGGTATATAAAGCGCCTCGGAAAGCACGTTAAGCCGTTGGTCCCGACTTTCATTCGTAGAACTTTGACAGTCGTTACGTAGTCAGTAGCCCGAAAGTCTGACAACCAGTCTTACCAAAGGGTATTGTACTACCCAATAATTGGGTTGTGGAGGTAAGATAGGCAGACGTTCCATGTAAAATACTGGTATTTAGCTGCATCCGGTTAGACTGGAAGCCGACCCCAACATGGTTGAAGAGATCGAAGAAAGCGATAAAGACGCCCATTGTATATTTTGCAATGTTTGATGTATTTTTTTTATGTTATGTATTTTTGTGGTGTACGATAAAGTATACATAAATAAATAAATTGTTGGGAAAAGGCTAAGTAGATTGGACTTGGGTATATACAGTTTTATAACATCATCATCTGCCTAGCCTTTTCCCAATTATGTTGGGGTCGGCTTCCAGTCTAACCGGATGCAGCTGAATACCAGTATTTTACATGGAGCGACTGCCTATCTGACCTCCACAAACCAGTTACTGGGTTATACGATACCCCTAGGTAAGACTGGTTGTCAGACTTTCGGGCTTCTGACTACCCGTAACGACTGTCAAAGATCCACGAATGACAGCCGGGACCAACGGCTTAACTAGTCTTATAATAGTATTTATGAAAGACTTACTTTATAAGATAATTATGGTGTAATTTTGCTAGTGACGCAAGAAAATCCTTAAGGTTATTCATTTTAATAGGAGAGGTATAATATTACATTAATATGAGAAGTATTGGCATTCCAACGCCCAAAGGGGTTGTTATGGTTTTATTTATACCCAAGACCACATAGAAATTTGATGTAACACGGAATGAATACCATTATTTTCTGTATAGGATTATATATGGAAGTATATTATCAGATGATATTCATAAGTTTTGTATTTAACATATTGTTCATAGTATCTTAATAATCTGTGGTTAAAGTCTTTGGTTTGAATTTTAAATTAAGACTTTTTGCTACAAAACTTTAAGTGAATGTTAAAAGACTAACCGCAGAAGCTTTGCGCGCGGTTGTGTTTTATTTCAGTTTTGTGCGCGGCGAGAAGGCGGACATTATTTTGTATTTATTTATATTTTGTGCCTTCTCCTGTGCATCCAACAGTTAAACCGCCTCTGTAATAAAACCTCATTTACACTAGGAGTTTTTCGGCTGTAAGGATGTGGGAATGTCTATGTAAGACTCGTAAAATAGAATCGCCAGGAGGGTTATCACCCACGCCCACTCACCCTGCAAACTTGTAAAAGTTGAGGCCTTTTGGTGTGAGTTACGTTAGTATTATCTTGCTAAATCAAAAAGTGACCTTATTAGTACTGACATACAAACCCTTTTCAGAAAAAAACCAACAAACCGACCATAGCAGAGTGATGCTGAGGAGATCCGACCAAAGACCACTGGCCAGAGCCAGGAGAAGAACGCTGAGGATGACTGTTACTATAGTAACGGTCTTCGCTTGCTGTTGGCTGCCATATGCTACGATGACTTTATGGTAAGTAATAACATGTTTGAGTAGCTGTGTGTGCTGTGATTTTGTTCATGTGGATGTCGGGTATCAACAATGTGTCGCTTAGAGAAGGTAGAAGAAAAAGGAGAAGAAAGATTCCTCCTTTTCAATGAAGGCGCATAAATAGTGTATCACTTACAGAAGATGTAGGTACAGACGCCAGCACATCAAGCTACTACAATCTGTCAAATTTCTTTAATGAATTTTTAACTTTATCGCTAAAACATAAGGTTCAAAGTTAATTGGGAAAACTTGACAGTTTCGGGTAGCTTGATGTGCTGGCGTCTGTACCTACCCCTTCTCTAAGTGATACACTATTTATGCACCTTCATTGAAAAAGAAGAATCTTTCTTCTGCTTATAAAATTTAATTTTTTGCGGAACCCCAATTGTTTTTCAAAAATAAAAGTAACCTAAGTTACTCCTTATAACATCAACTATCTGCGAGTGAAAATCGGTTCAGCTGTTTCGGAGATTAGCCGGTACGAACAGGCTGACAGACAAAAAGTGGTAAAATTTGTAACCTTTTATGCCCCTACATAAAAAGTCACAAATTAATAATAATTTAGTAATCTTCGGAACTACAGATCAGATCAGAAAATTCTCTTACTAATCGGAAGCTACAGTATTTCCGAGTGTCAAAGGAAATGGTACCTATTTATTATAAATATACACTGACTATAAACTTATAATACTATAATCCTAACCTAACTAAAACTATTAATATTTATATCGTCCTCAATAAATACCAGCAGTGCGATTCTGTAACCATCTCACCGTGAAAGCTTAGGTGAAGTGAGCGCGGAGTGAGCTGTCAGTGTCATCCCACAAGTATCGACTAAGCATACATTGACAATCATAATCGAGATTTTAATAATATTTTTATTCCTATTCTATTCACCATTTTGTATAATTTCAAAGCTAGTATTTTAATTGTCAAAACATTACTATTTTATGGGGTTTTAATCTAGAAAAAAAAAGTCCTTCTATAAGGACTAGTCTAGGAAAAAAAGAAAGTAAAAAAAAAAACAAAATTGATATTCTGACTAACTTTCTGTTTTGCTATTTTATTTTCCCCACAAAAAAGTCATGTTTTGACACTTAAAATACTAGTTTTGAAATTATATAACATTATCAATACAATTTGCATACAAATAAATAAATAAAATCTCGATTATTATTGTAAATGTTTGCTTGGTCAATCTTTAGCATCAGTGGTATGACACTGACAGCTCACTCCACGCAAGTTTTCACCATATTATGTTGGTGATTTTCTTACAGAATCGACTGCAGTGCAGCTAAAAAATAATGTTAGAAAACTTCACAATCAACTCATATTTTATGATAAAACAAGAAACGCGGACGGAGTAACAGGCCGAACCTAGTTACTTATAAATGTAATCAAGAGAAAAGTTCTCATTGAATTTATTGTTCATCCATGAATAGTTTGTAACAGCCAAACTCAAAAACATACATTACATACAATACATTTCCAGGAACCAACTAAATTGCCTTTAAAGTTTACCCTCTCCAAGTTTTAGGAAAGGAGTGTTGGCTTAAACGATATTACTGTAGATTCCACGTTCCTTTGATAATAAAATCTCTTTAATAGCTTCCAAACACTTTTTTTTTATCACTTAGAAATTGATAATATTGTTTGTGGTATATAATAGTGCCATATAGTATTTTTATCTCACGAAGCGACGCGAGTTTTAGTTGTGGTACCCAAGTGTACAAGGACACTATGAATCTGTGCGTGGAGACGATTAGCGTCAGTACATAACACACACCCACACACAGACATATTCTTAGAAAAACCGACAAACATTTAGTTGCTTTGATGAATTTATCAATGTTACTAAATTAAATTACGAAATTAATGAATCTGCCGTCAGATCTGATGTCAGACGATCAATGGGCCAAACTAACGACCCAGTGTGTCCTGCTTAGTGGGCCATTCATGGCTAGTAATAGTATACTCTTAGAATTCCAAATTCCAAATGAATACATGATTAACTTTTTGTAGTTAGTTGACAAAGAAGAACATGCATTTCAAATAAATTCCTTGTAAATCCATATAATAACGTGAGCTTAGGCAGTTATGAGGTACACTCTGAATTGTTCTAAATTGTTCAACATTGTAAAGCTTTTCTGAGTAAATAACGTTTTGTTTGCCATCAGAAATTGAACTATTACATATTGATTTTGCTTTCTGTTTTCTGAAATAGACTCGCTAGAAATTTAACCAGAATCGCAAATACTGAACTAACGTTAGGGCAAATACATAAGTTCGCGCACAGACATTGCAATGCATGCGACGCGACTGAAATTGGCACGCATGCTACAGGGTCAACGAACTGTCACATCGCCGAACAAATTCGGTCGATCGACGAATGCTGTGTGTACACTGTCCATACAGCCGGAGGCGCACAAGACATGAGCATGTTTCACGGTATCTATACGTGGCTTACTTCATCATAATCTGCCTAGCCTTTTTCCAACTACGTTGGGGTTGGCTTTCAGTCTAACCGGACGAAGCTCTAGTTTTTTTTTACTAGTATTTTACATCACGACTGCCCACCGACCTCGTTACTGGATAATACGATACCCATTGGTAAGACTGGCTTCTGACAATCCGTAACGAATGACAGCTGGGACCGAAAGCTTAACGTGTTTTCCGAGGCACCCATCCATGGACTGAGTGCGGCAAGCCGTGTGGCTGTTATGAGTTCCTCGCGGCTTACCTATCAAAAGTAGTAGAAAAAAAGAAAATCTCTTTATTGTTAACGCATTTTGTAAGCATCTCGTCACGTCAAGTACATTAAACATAATACACAGAAATGTCTCAAGCGACAAAAATATCTTTCTTCATAATTCAGACGAGAAAAATACCTTAAGTTATATTCCATTCATGTCTGCGTGACGCAAAAACCTCTTACCGAATAAAATGCAAGCTCACTTCTGAATAATTTTCTTTGTCATCTGGCGGTCAAGGGTGAAAGCTGATTTACAAGTGTAGGAAACTGTTACATGAGTAAGAAAGAGTAAAAAAATTGATGCTTATCGTTGTTCAAGCAAAACTGACACTGAATTGCGTAAAATTTAATATATCTCTGAAGCGTATAAAATGTTGTCCATCTCTGTAATATTTGATTTGATTTTTTAAATACGTTGCCCCACACTAGGAATTTCTCCTGTATCGTGGGTGCGTTTACAAACATTTAAAGTCACATCACAAACAGCCAGACCCGGAAATTGGCGTTTTTATTAAATTAATGATTTCTTTATGTTTCTTCTTCAACTAATACGACAGAGATCTTGCTTGGATTCCCGGAAGTTCAGGTCATAAGTTGTCCTCATCTACATATGCTTTTCCTATGATTTTGACGAGCTCGTGTGTCCATCGCACTGGTGTTACTCTGCGTTTGATTGGCTGGTTCTTAAAGTACTTTAACTGCCTCGTTAGTCGTAGTATAGGTTGCAAAAGTTATAGCTGAGCATGATGCTCGATTCCCACGTCGGGCAAAGTGCAATTGGGTTTTTCCATTAGAAATATTATCTCGACAGCAGCTAGGGGTCTCCATTTGTGCCCAGTTGATAGTAATAAGTTCGTCCCCTATTACGTGGGATTTAAGCATAGCTGGCTAAAAGTGGGTGTACTATAAATACATACGTATTTGCTTAACCCTTCGGGTATTACAGGCGTGTTCTTATGTTAGTACTTAAGTTGTCTGCTTAAGAGACCTATTACAAAAATGCGCGTAGATGCATGATTAATTGAATAATTGCTTAAACAAAATCAATAATAAAAAAAAATATTGATACTTTGATTTTTTCATAAATAAAATAAAAGTACTTACATCTTACATCTTTCTATTCTATCATTTTCTATTTACATCATTTGAAAGTAAAATTCTTTAAACTTCTTCGTCTTTACGTTGTCTATTGTTGAATGTACAGAAAGGTTGTTTGTGTATTTTTGTCATATTTAGCTAAAACTGCGACAGCGGTTTCAAAGTTATTTCTTAATATTATTTTTTGTCAGAGGTAGTTGAAACTGCGACAACTGTTTTAAAGTTATTTCATAACATAATCGAAACTTCAAAAAAATTAACCAGTTTTTCTTCAACAGGTACATGCTAGATCGGAAGTCAGCAATCCATGTCTCCGCAAGAGTCCAAGACCTGTTCTTCATTATGGCTGTCTCCAACTCCTGCATGGATCCTTTGGTCTACGGTTCCTATATTATAGACCCAAGGACCTTCAAGAGGACGATTATGAAGATCTTCTGCATTCACGTCAGTCCTTCGGAAATACCAGGTAAGATTCTTTTTCTTTATATGAGGTACACAATAATGATTACTTATCTATAAAGAATAGCTTATAGTCTGCATTTAGTACTTTGGTTGCGAGGAGTACCTAGGGTACACCGGGCGATAATTTACATAGTTTCGTCACTCATAGATCAGGCTATTTTAATGCACTCTGTGACCTAACTCCGCACTTAAGTTACGCTTTTCTGTGACTTAAGTAGTCTATTTTTACACAGAAAAGCCTAACTTAAGTGCGGGCTTAGGTCACATGAGCTATAAAATAGTATACGATACGTGTGACGTATGAATGGAGCCTCCCGGCGGGTTGTCTTCAACATAGATTTGGAAAAGACAAAAGTCATGTACAATTCGCACGTCTTGCCGAGTCCAATCCACATCGAAGGGTCGCTTCTCGAAGTTGTGAAGGATTATATCTACCTAGGGCAAGTCATCCAGCTTGGTAGACACAACTTTGAGAAAGAGGCCGACAGGAGGATCCAGTTGGGTTGGGCAGCATTTGGAAAGCTTCGTCAAGTCTTCTCGTTGCCTATCCCCTCAGTGTTTGAAGGCTAAGGTCTTCAACCAGTGCGTCCTTCCCGTCATGGCATACGGTGCTGAAACTTGGACACTGACGGTCGGGCTGGTCCACAAATCCAAGGTCGCTCAGAGCGCTATGGAGCGAGCTATGCTCGGAGTCTCTTTGAAGGATAAAATCAGGAATAAAATTATCCGGAAAAGAACCGGAGTTACCAACATAACTTGCAGAGTAAGCAAACTGAAGTGGCAGTGGGATGGCCATGATTGTCGAAGGGCCGATGGCCGGTGGAGTAGACGAGTTCTGGAGTGGAGACCGCGCATCGGCAAGCGTAGTGTGGGACGCCCCCCAGCTAAATGGACGGACGACCTAAAGAAGGCAGCTGGGGTAGACTGTATGCGGAAGGCGGAAGACAGGGTGTTGTGGCGCAGTCTGGGAGAAGCTTATGTCCAGCAGTGGACTGCGATAGGCTGAGTTGATTGATTGATTGATTGACGTGTAACGCAGAGTTTCACGCCGTATTGCACGGCGTGAAACTCTACATCAATGGACCACTTAGGTCAAACGTATCGTACTCTGAATTTTTTAAAATTTTGTTTTAATACATTATTATAAAGTCGGTTAAAATACAGATTTGTTTTGACTTTGCTATTAATGACAGCATGAGTCGGTATCAGCTGTCTCTTCACCTTCATTTGTTTAAAAGGGGTAACAGGGATTCAAGATTCGACAGGCCCATACCACGATTTCTTACCAGAATAACTATCCAAACGTAGATTAAGCTTCCAATTACATTGAGGTTGAGGTCAGATCAAAGATAGACGGACTGATTTCTGTTCCTGATATGCGCAATTCAAAATCTATAATCCCGATTTAGGCACAGATGGTTAACACTTCTACACATTCCTTTAACACATTGGATTATTAAGGTAAGTGTAAGGTAGGGGTTGTAATTGGCTGTCTGAAATAACAATTAATCTTTCTAGCCTACATTGTGGTGGCCTTCTAATCTCAGTTGAATACCAGTATTTTACATATGACCTCAAAAACCCAATTACTGGGTAACACGATACCCTTTGACAAGTCTGGTTGTCAGACTTTTGAGGGATTGGCTACCCGTAAAACAAAGATCTACGAATGACGACTAGAAACACACAAACAGTTAAATATGTTTTCGGAGGTGTAGCGTTGGTGCTCAGTGGTGGTATCATGTCAACAAAAAGTCAGTTGTTTTTTTCATGTCAATGGAAAATATATTTTTCCTTACATAATTATGTCGCATGAATATTCCTTGTATAGACTTTCTCCTTCTGTTCTAATTTTTATAAGTGTTTTTACGTATGTGTCATTATACCAAATTATCGAACATAATCTGTCATTTTTATCCCACATATACCCACATCAGAGGCATGAAAATTTGTCTGACTTGAAATCAGATTAAATCATAGAATTTTAGAAACTAAGAGCTTTGTGCTTTTGAAGAATTACTTCCTACAGTCATTTCAATTTCACTTACTTTGAAATGCTTTATAATATTCAAGAGAGCTTTGGCATATTTATTTGGATATCTTTTCCTGTAATCTTATGAATTATGCATTTCCATTCATTCAACTGAGTATTGACATGACTTATTTACGTAGCAAACATTATCTTACAAGAACCATTCAGATTTTTACGTAGGTTTCCTTTACCAACACTCTTTCGTAGAACATTCAAAAGATAAAAGGAAACCGTTATTGTAACAAGTCCTTTGTTTACGCCCACAAGGAAAATGGAACATGCATGTTATTCCAAGAGCATGAATTTTGTTGTTCAGACGTGCGAAGTATATATTATTTATGACAAACGATAAATTGTGTATTTGCTCAGGATGAGTTTGAACTCATTGCGATCTTTAAAAGGGTTACAATATTCATGAATGTGGAAAGTCAAACCATGGGACCGATTCGGAAATAGCAAAAAATATAATGATTAATGATATATTGTGTGTACCAGAAAGTTCTGTCGGTTTTGGTAGTACATAGAAATTTTTCGATTTTTTCTTTATACCAATACGTTAAAAGTATTGAATAATATTGCGTCATAATTTCTAGGTTACGGACTATAAATACACGTATTACGCAATAATTTGTCATTCACTTCTGAGTAGCCGCAGTGTCAGAATGAGTGCCAACGATAAAGTTCATTTGAGGCATTGTATACTTTATGACTTCCAGAAGGGAAATAACGCTGCTACAGCCTGTAGAAATTGGTGTAGTGTTTTTGGACTCGAGTGTGTATCTGAACGTGTAGTAGAAAATCAGGGACAATATGTAATTGATTAAAATATAAATAATAGCTTTAAGAACTAACCACGAGTTTTATTTACAAAAACCAACAGAACTTTCCGGTACACCCAATATATTTTTTAAATATATAAACACTTTTTGATAACATTTTAAAAACTAGATGAGGTTAGCGTTTCCTATCGGACTACTCAGAGAAGAAACACCGAAACCTACTCAGAGGCATCTTTTAAAGTCCAGTCATAATCTTGGTTAACTCATGTGAGGACTATGTTGATCAGTGTTTGAAATGGTCTTTTGTGGAAACAGATACGCGCATTAACGTGGAGTTGCGGACACCAGCCCGTATTACCTAACCACGCTGATTTGAGCGAACCTGTCAAGTGCACCCATTTATAATATTATTGGGGCGTGTAGCTCAACTAAAGCAAATTATTATTATTATCATATGACCCGTAAGAAACATACACAATCAAGAGTTTTATTTTGTTATTTTAAGTTTCTTTTGTTTATTTAATTGATTTTGCCCTGACTGCAGTTACGTTCGCCATCAGTTTGTAAATATCTAAGTTGTTATCTGTGGAAAATGTAGTGGGTAGTATATTTTTTAAGTTATTTCTGTTTATTTTTAATATTACTTTGTTAAAGTTTGCGTTTTTTTTTATGAATCATCAAATAATTTGTTCAATATTTCAATGTTGGGGTCGTAGTCAAAGTTGTTTATATTCATGAGCCCCTGAAATATTGCCAGTTATTTTAAAGTCAGGCTGTTTAGCGAGAGCCATGAAATTTGCTCACACTTTTCCAGGTGTTTAATGTGGTTACACCTAATCAGAATGAATGTGTAATTTTACCTTACCTATTTCGCTACCTTGGATTAAACTATTTTGTTAGAGTTTACTGTTCCAACGATACGGTACAGCTTAGGTACCTATATGGTTTCCACTGGGAAATAATATGTACGTGTACGTATGTAACTTTACGTACCTATTATGTTTCTATAGTAATTCGATTCTAGGTGCATCGTCTTCACATATGTATAATTATAATGAATTTATACAAAATATTCTAAACATTTTAAAAGAATGACCAAGGAGTTTCTTGTCTATTATTCTCCATATCAACCTTTTGGAAAATACCAATCTGTTTTCTTGTATGGCCTACTAGAAAATATAATGACAAGAACAAAAGTGACTACAAAGCAAAGCTATTAACCCTTAAATGCATGATTTATTATATCGTATTGCAAAAAATGCTATGGTATAGGTATTTATCTATAGAATTTAGAAAAAAAAATATATATATTATAATTATATAATAAATATGAATATTCATTATATATTGTTTTGACAAAAAGAGGTGCGTTCAGAAACTCACAGCTATCACATTCTCAAAAAAATTAAATAACGTACTTTGTTGCCATATGGCAACATTATGCATTTAAGGGTTAAAGACTGACTGGCATACAGGTATTATCACTTTTATAGGATAATTCAAAGAAATACATACTTCATTCTTTAAGAAATGTAAATTAAAAGTTACTGTTAAAAGGAATAGGGGGTCTTAATGGGTAACTAATGGAATAAGGATATTCAGCAAAGTAAAACGTTTCCTTAACACTATAGACAAACACTAACTGACAATTCAGTTCTAGAATATCGAAAAACGTTTAACAGAATGTACAGAAAAGTAGTAAGCTGTGCAAAAAGGAATGATGCCAAAAAACAGATAGAAATGGCTTCTGATTCTAGTAGGACGATATGGAAAATAGTAAATCGGTAGCGCAATGTAACTAAAAACCTTGACAATGGAACAAATTATACTTAAGATTGACAACACAGTTACTAGTAATGCTTTAGATGTGGCTAATATATTTTCAAAAAGGGTCGACAACACTGTCTACCTAACAGCTTGTGACCAAAAATAGCAATTACATATCTAACTGACAACTTTAGCAGAGTAAATTCTGACATGAGTTTTGACGCAGTCAAACCCAGCAATCAATAATATGGTTAAAAATATGCCCAATAAAACTAATACTGGTTATGACAAAATTTTCTTGACTATTTTTAAAGATAATAAACAAAAAAAAAATATATTGAATTATTGGCAACTCCATTAGCTTCGTTTTATAATGAGTTCATCGCGGCAGGCCTATTCCCTTATCAGCTTAAAATCGCTCGTGTGCTTCAAATTTTTAAGAAAGGTTTAAAAACAGATCTTCTGACTACAGACCGATTTTCTTATTGCCTGTATTACGGGTATCAAAGATCTTGGAAAAAATAATGAAATGAATGATGGCTCATGAGGCACTTAAAAACTCACAGTATTTTAAATAGTCAGCAATTTGGATACCAAAAATCATAAGGAATCATGCTCTTTTGAATTGTCAAGAAGTCGGTTAGTCAGAAAGCTGGAGCTAGTCACCCATCCTAAAGCGTAGTAGGTTCTTATAGAGAAGAACGGACAAGAAACCAATGGACACTCTTTTAAATCAAAATATTATGTCGTATTTTTGAACTTTGTCGTATTCACCGTTGAAGTCTTACAACCAAAAATTGAAGTAAGTTGACATCCACCAACCCGCACTGGGCACGCGTAGTGGATTATTACCAACTCCATCTCATAGAGAAGAGGCCGTGTCCCAATAATGGGAACATTATAGACTGATTATGGTACGTTTGAATAAGAAACTTGTCGAGTGATTCCGAATTCCACACTTGAATAAAACAGTCACAACTACTTCACCTTGCCTACCTAGTTTTTTGCTCGAGACAATTATTGTTACAAAAAGATACCATAACCACGTTAGCGGGACGCCTTCCCAGAAAGAATATAATATTGTTTTTGTTACAGAATAAGGTATCAAGTCAACATTGATATTGGCTGAATAATAAAACATCAACAACGTGATACTATTAGGTTCTAGTTTTCGTGGAAGAGCGTGCTTGGAAGTTTTCTTTGACTTAATTTAGACCAGAAAATTTGGCATTCGTTCAAACAATCTTATTTTGACGTGATCACTGTACCTACTTTTTCGTTTGTGTTGTTGTGTTCTTTTAGGCGCCGTGATTTATTTATTGTTTATGTATTTATATATACTTTATTGTTCACCAGAAAAAACATAACAAAAAAAAATACGACTGTTACTACAAAACAATGAAACACGTACTTTTACTTTACTTTTAAAATTTAGCACCCAGGTAGTTTAAAATATAGGACACTTATTATTCGGGTAAATGAATTAGTTTCTCTAGGATGCGAGTCAGACCGCGGGTAAAAGTAGCATGTAATATATCATTCGCAAATTATTTCGGTCACGCTAGTTCATCGAATTACAATGTCTTTATTCCAGTCTATGTCACGTTCGTCTTGTCACGTTACTGTCCTTGGGAGGTGGACGTGTAAACGAAACATGAAATATCCGGTGTTGGTAAGTTGTATTTTGGGACGAAATAGAAAGTTATAATAACTTTATTATTTGTACGAGAAAGGTTGTGTTGCTGAGGTGTAAAAATTATAACGTTAAGACTAAACCCTTAATTAAGTAAAGGTATGTTAGAATTACAATTAAGGAGTTTATTTCTCGATAACGAGGATTCAGCCTTTATTTAGAAATTAGATTGAATTAATAGACAATTACAATAACAACAAATCACAAAATAAGCCTATTATGTTACCTGCTTGTCCGTACAAAAAGATGGTTACCACTTGCCACGCGCAGCCGGCCGACCAGCCGTAACCTGTGTTGTGCGCATATGATTGCGCATATGTACTTAGTGTCGCTCAGTGTCCAACTTGTAACCTTTTTTAAATATTTTTGGGACGAAATATAACATGGTGTAAAAATTATTGGAATCAATTCAGTTACTTATTCTGAACAAATTATATTCAAGTTTGCAATATTCTAAAAATAATGTTGTATATCAGCAATGAATTTGCGCATGGAGTAGCAGCCAAACCGACAGCTTAAGACCGGCTTGCATAAATGTGATTATTCTGAAGGATTTGCTGCCGCAGCAGCTAAGCTGTGAAACATTTTAAGCAAAAATTCTCCAGTTAATCTTTTCACTGTGATTTATACCTGGCTTCTGAGTAAAGATTTGAAAATCAAAAATAAAAATCAAAATCAAAAGTCATTTATTCAAACTAGGCTGAGAATTAGCACTTTTCGAACGTCAAAATTACAAAAGACAGTCCCCCAAAACGCCCGCCCTTCACCACTTCCTAGTGCTTTCGCTGGGAAGAAGAAGTGGCGCAACAAACTCCCCAGCAGCACAGCTGTCTGTTCAGTTAGAAAATACTTGACTGAATACAATACAAGGTATGCAAAGTAATTAACATTACAAGACACAGGCCACTAAATTTAATTATTTGCCATATGTCAGCTAGCAACGCCAATATACCAAGAAATACAATAAAAAACTATACGTACTCAAGCAAAAATGAATAAATGAAAATTAAATAAAAGCCTCCAGGTATAAAGGGCGTGACCGCTAACATATTTATGCAATGCTGGATTCCGTTTACATAGCTGTCGCTTGAAGTCACAAATGATAAACTAGGACCATCGAAGGAAACTAAATAAACAAGTTATTACTAATTATAACAATAATAAAACCATGGTCAGCAAGACAACCAGTCACCACAAGCAGCACCCGTTCACGAGCATAACGCAAAGATCAGCCACTACCCCCCTCGCCATATTTGAGGGAAGGAGGCAACCCGACCCCCGACGCTACCGCAAGCAGTGACATCTAAGGGAGCATGACGAACTTGCTGCCGGTTGCTCAGGTAAGAATAATATGATCAATCGTCGAGGTCACTAGCTAACCACATAGTGCAATCAACTCATTAGAAAACATTGAAATGGGACATGGGTTGATTATGTCAATAATAAAATAAAAATAAAATTAAACTGATTTGACTTATACAGCCCAATAAAAAACAATTGTATAATGAACTCATATAACCTATCAGTAATCTAATTCTGGAGATGGAACATAAACATTGTCTTGAGTTAATCAGGGCGACCAACTATTCTTGTCGTTTAAGTAGTCGTTGATGGAATAGTATGCCTTTGAACAAAGGTTGGATTTTACTTGAGCTTTAAATGCATTAAAAGGCAAATCTAGCAAAGAAGTTGATAACTTGTCAAACTCTAGCTTTACTTAAGGTAAAAGCACAGTATAAATATGGACAGTATAGAAACTAGGCCTATTTGTTTGTCTGGACTTTAAAAAGACGGTGACCTCTGAGTTTGTTTCGGCCTTTTTTCTAACGCCGACCTCATCTAGTTTTAAATATGATTGACGTATAAAAGTGTTTGTGCAAACCTAGTTACAGAAATAAAATCATTTATCATTTGTGGGGCCATACCAGATTATCAAGCATTCTTATCCTGGATATAATGTTCTTGGATTGTATTCAATCAAGTATTTTTCTAACTGAACAGACAGCTGTGCTGCTGGGGAGTTTGTTGCGCCACTTCTTCTCCCCAGCGAAAGCACTAGGAAGTCGTGAAAGGCGGACATTTTGGGGGACTGTCTTTTGTAATTTTGACGTCTGAAAAGTGCTGATTCTCAGCCTAGTTTGAATAAATGACTCTTGATTTTGATTCTCAAATCAGAAATCGGGTGTAAGCTTCTGATAATTTCCTTAAATTGGATTGATGTTACGAAGTTTATCCACGAGGAAAGACCACGTGGCTACACTTTTGCTCACTAGTTTTAGTCACAACCATGGTGTGATCATGTGGTCACGGAGCTCGTATAAGCTACTTACATTTAGTAAACACGACTTCCCTACGTGACGAACGTGCGACTAACTTTAACTAACTTTTAAACTATGACTGCTACAAGTACTTCCAGTGCGAATTCTATGACTTGTGTAGTATGCTGTTATACTTAACTTGTGGAATATATTATGAGAATTTCATATGGTAGAAGGTACAAGTTTTAATGCTAAAGATGGCATGATGTGTTTCGTGGTAAATAAATGCCGGTGTCTGCGCACACACTTGTGTCAGAACCGTTTCCTCAGAAAGGTAGGAGCCCCCTTCTATGTCCGCAATGAGAGTCTATACTTAGATCTCAGAATGCCCAAGGTCCAGCAGTTCATGAAGCGCCTTTCCAAGCGCTACTTTGATTCTGCCATAAAGCACCCCAATCCCCTGATTGCGGCGGCTGCCCGATACACTCCCTCCCGCATAAGTTGGATTCGCCTACCGAGGCATACCCTCACCATCTCCGACGACGCCACGAAACTCCTACAGGAGATTAGTAAGGCTTGTCTTGACAGCTGTCTTTCCGTCCCCGCCTTCGAGGCCCATCGCGACCCCCCACACCGTGTCCACCCCGACCCTTGTTCCAGCCAGCCCACGCCGCTGAGCCTGTATTTCTCAATTCGTCCCTAAATAATTCCAATCCAGCCTGTCCCTTGCTGCCCTCTCCCAGCGACGCCCTAAGCCGAGTTCCATACCCCACAGGGGGTGCCCTTAGCGTGTATTCGCTTAGTTTTTAAATTTTTAAGCCCTGGCTGGAAGCCTTAATTTATTGAAGCATCCACAGGCAAGCCCGGTTAAGCAGTCGACAACTTCATAGGTTGAGCTGCGAGATGCCATGACACACACTTGTGCACTCAATGTTTCCCGCGCCGAAGGCTAGTCTCCGTTGATATTGGCCGTCATAGCCGAAATACGGTCTGGAGAAGTATTATTAATTAACGAAAAATCAATTAGGTAGTGAAAATACGTTCATCAAAATTCTAATCAATCTCGTTACCAACTCTCTTAATAATGCTGTCAAGTTGTCATACTCATGCAGACGAGAAACGAGAAAAAAAATAAAAAAGACGGCTAAAGAAATATGGTCGACGATTCTAAATTAGGGCTAAAAAGCTTACAGAGTACAGACCCGAAGAGAGGATCTTTTAAGGAACACTTATTTTCGTGTCACTAAAAAGATAAGCCTAAGTAATTAAACCTTTCCACTTTTAAAAGAAAGTTCCGAAAATAATCATGAACTATTGTTAAATCCTAAGTCTGTGTAACCCTTTATGGGGCTCTGTCAATATATTGGACAACATACATTTTGAATTTTCGCGGCTAAACTAAAAGTTAGACAAATGCAGCAGTAAAGCTCTTGGGAAAAAATAGCAAAATAGAGTGTTTCAAATGTTATGTAGAATTATGCATTGCGCCATGTTTTACACAATTTCATACATGAGAAGGGGCAGTGTCCAAAATGTGGATACCATTATATCTTTTAAAGAAAAAAAAAAATACGTGTATAAGACATTTTCGATACATATTAGTTTTAATATCCCAGTGATTTTTAACATACAAGCCGGAATCTTCTGAAACTTTAACAATTAAGTTTTATTTTGTGAACCATTTAACTTTAACATACTATTTTGTTTTACTCCGGGACGTTGTTGATCTTTCCTTATCGTGTCTTGTTGTCATATACTAAGACTTTCCTTGAATGTATGTACAAATAAAGAAAATCATACTATTTATTAATGTGTAACACATTTTCAGTCACAATCCGAGGGTTTGAAGGATATTCCTAATCCATTGCTTCATAGGATTGAAAAATTCGTCTGCTCAAAAACGTAAATAACGCAATGAAAGTGACTGAACTGTCATAATGAAAGGGTTTGTGATCAATATTGTCATTTTATGTGTGTTAGTTACGCAACTACCCCGCTCGCGCTGGTTCATCTTGCGTGACCATACTTTATTTTCGACAGAAAAAAAATGGGTATTAATTTTTTCAACAAGCTTGGATAAAATCTGAATATTGCTGATCGATTTTAATGTAATTGGCTCTCCATTACTATGGTTTTACGAAAAATATCATAAAGCCACTTAATTACCGTTGTGCTTAAATTCAAAGATTATAAACTTTGAAATAATTAAATTACTTATACTATTAATATTCTTAACACTACAAACGAATTAAAATACCAAGTAACTGAATTGTAAATGTTAGTCACGTTGTTCGAAGAATAATCGCCGCAGAAGAATAGTTCATTAAAAACTAGTGAAGCACTTTGTTTTAAAGGCTTTTCTCTGAAACTTGCTGATCCTTAGAGCTTTGTCGAAAGTTATATTAATTTCTTTTCATTTGATAATGGTAATGTACCGATAAAATTAGAATTGCCTTCATTCATTGTTAGTTCGTAATTTCGACAATATTATTGCTATTTTATTTATAGGTCGCTGTCGTAATATGAGCGATGGTTGCATTCATTTTGTTAGGAGGGGCTTGTGGCTAAATAATAACAAGCGCACGGGTCGATCGATCATGTTGAACTACGCTTGCCGCGGTTGGTCCGTAGATGGGTTCACATATAGGTACATATGGGTTACATACCCTCGCGAATAAAGAAAATAATCGCGACCTCGGCTTAGGGCCTCACAGGCAGTAGGTAAGGGACAGGCCGGATTAGATCAATCGCGTATTCACGCTACGATCGCTTTAGGACAAAGCCTGAACTCAAACTTATTTTGTTTTCCATCAAATGCCACTTGCATAACTGTGGCGTTTTGGATACGTAGGTGATTTTTCGTTCTAGGAAATGCCGTTTTATATCACCATGTTGTCCTTCACCGTTTTGAGAACAGTGGTGATGAAATAATTTACACAAATTAAAGCGCCTGTCTGGGTTCGAACCTACGACCTACAAGCACGTAAGTCGCGGCAGTTATCACTGGGTCACCACGGCTCTCGCCAGGCCAAAAAAAAAATATGTTTAGAAATGTCTTTATTTGGTCGAGTACTTTGCTTTTACAGTTCAATATTTCCTTTTGATAATCTTCTAATGGAGACAAGTAACTCTTAAAATACCAACGAGACTTTTCTCTCTATTATTATCATTTAACTTGCTTCGAGAGACTTAACTTACTGGTGAGACTTCAGAATGCTGAGTATTCCGTCGGCAATCCCTGAGTGTTTGTAAGACTTACCAACTTAAGCTCTTTGCAGTAGTGGATTTAGTAGATTGCGATTTGTGTGGAACGGTAACTGAATTTTATTTAAATAAGTTTTGATCTTGCCTTGTGATGACACGGCTGTTTCATAATATAGCATTAATTTGTACCTGTATTTGTTGCAGTAAAGGCAGGCAGAGGTACGACTGTTTCATATAGCATTTTTTCGGCAAAACAATGATAAACTTTACATTTATTTAAAAAAAAAATCACGTTAACGTTTTCTTTTTCTTTCGACATTGATTTCCATAACTATTTATTATTAATTAGCAGCGCCCCGCAGTTTCACCCACATAAGTTTCGATTTAGAAAAAGTATTTTATATGTTAATCCTGGTTATAAACTATCTATCTGTGCACCAAATTTTATACAAATCCGTTCAGAAGTATTTGCGTGATTGAGTAACAAACATCCAAACATTTTCACAAACTTTCACATTTATTAGTAGGATTCACTTGTATTTAAAATGTGTGATTATTTATAATTAATTTTATTATTAAACAGGCTTATTTAATTTCATCAGACGTCTAACTTGATTATTTTATTTCAAACATTTGTACGCCCTCTGGCAGAACATAGCGCACTCTTTAGATATTATCTTTACATACCATTATGATTTATTTATTTATTTATTGAGGATCTCCAACAAAGGATACACATAAACAATATAAATTTACAATAATAAAAAGGTTCTCTTACGTGTGCTCCTTCAATTACAGGAGACCACAGCATGCACGAGTATAACTAGGTGTAACACGATAAAAACAGAGAAAATAAATTATGAATACAAATTATAAAATTAGAAGGGAAAAAATTTATAACATTAACATGTGAAGATTGAGCATTCTATGGTATCTATGTTAACCAAATGAATTAATGACTTCTGCCTTACATTTACAGGCTATGGCCACTCTCTTTATGAGAGGTGAGCAAAACGAAACGGGAGATTGTACTCATCATTATGAACAACTTTTACCATGGGACCAAACCTGAAATTGCGAAAAAAAAAATCAGCTGTTCCCTACATTTTGACGAATTATGCGAACATAAATGTAGGGAACAGCTGATTTTTTTTCGCGATTTCAAGTTTTATCTCATAGTAAAAGTTGTTCACAATGCTGAGTACAATCTCTCATTTCGATTTGTCGCATGTTTTCAATTTCAACCTGTATATCATTAACAACCATGTTTTAACAAGCAATCAGCGTATAATGTTTCTACTGCTGGGGTACAGGCCTCCTCTCGGTAAGAAGGAGTGGGCCGCGTGCGGTTGGTAGATACACACCGCGTCACATGAATAAGACCATGATGATGTTCTTGACTGGCCATCGCTTTCCCCTGACTTAAACATCATAGAAAATGTGTGGGGATGGCTGTCACGTGAACTTTATAAGAATGGCAAACAATATATAAAGCGTTGGAGCAAACTGCCGATTAAATACATAAAAAGTCTTTATGATTCATTGCCATCTTGGATTTTTAATTTAATTCAACATTAATTACTAATCAATTTTTTTTTTTATACTATTATTCATAACTGAAGTTTATGTGTTTTATTTAATGGTCTGGATTCAAGTGACGCATCATAATTGCCACCAACATTGTCAAAAGTGATCACTGAGTATTTAAGAAGTTCGATTGTTTATAGTTAAACTTTTTGTGGCTAAAGACGTTTATACTTATCATTCTTATATATTTATTTTGTCTCATGTCCTAAATAGCAAAAAAAAATATTCTGGTCTTATTCATGTGGCGCGGTGTGTATAATATATCTCAGAATTTTTGGTTCTAGGATATGCTGGTTCATTACGATGTTTTCCTTCACCGGTTTGAGAGCAGTGTCTAAACTATTTATTCTTTTGTACCTACAGGTATCACTGGTCCCGACATTCGAACGAAACTGAGCATACGACAGCCAAGCAGAGAAGTTACGCAACTGGAGAACGTAAGTCCTTAATCAACCTAAATAATTATTTTACCTATACTATACGACCCAGTTCCTCAGGCCTTGTCTTAATTAGCAAGAGTAATGTACAGACAACGAAACAGATTCCTTTTGAAAACAGAACACATTTCCTAAGTAGTCAGAAAGAACGCCCGTCTGAGTGTTTCTTTTGTTTAAAAGTTATTACAGTAAAAAAGAAACATTTAGGTTTATTTGTCACGGAAACACAAGCTTACAAAAACATAAATAAAAAATAAATAAATCTGATCTATAATCAATAGCAATAAGGACCAATTTTGCCTGCATAGTACCTATGTACTATGACGTAACATATATAAACGTCTATACGTTTATATATGTTGTAAGGGACATCGACTCGCAAACCATGAATTCAGCACATGATTCAAGACCGGGATAGTGTAGAAAATTTTCGTCGCTTATAAAAAAAAAAACCGACTGTCTCATACAAAACTGTAATACCTTCACGGTCAAATTGTATTGAACAGCTGTTTTTTTTATAATAACCGCCGAAACAACTTTGGTGGGTCTAGAATCATGTACTGAATTCATGGGAGCAGTTCGCGTGTCGAAGTCCCTTACACCGTGTATACCAATCTACTTACTACCAATCTCTTTTGCTGACTGTACTCTAACACCTGGCGAAACACATTGCAGAGAATGAATGAACAGGCGCTTACTGCCGAGAAATGTGATATTATCATAATTAAGTATCCAGTTTGTTGTTATACCGCTATTACCAGGAACTGTGTTACGTTACGGAAAATGTGTTTTTCCTAGCCTTAATTTGCATTCCTGTGTCTTCCACCGGCCATTCTAGTGGCATAACAAAAGAAAGAAATAAAAAGCGTTTATTTGCGGTGAACATGACGCAGAAAAGAACACAAACACAAAAAAAATAACAAGTTCGGGGAAAATATGCGTCACATCCACGCAAAACGCTCATCGCTCAGCATAAATGCTAAGAAGATCCTATGCGAGAGAGGTCCCAGCGCTGGTTTTCAGTGACAGCCGACGTTGACGTGGTGTCATCATTATAGGGAAAACGTTGTTGGTAAAGAGCTTCACGCTTAATTAAGCGATACGCGTCTTGGACAGCGACTGTGGAGAAAACAAATGAAAGAAGCTGTTCTGTTCTGCCCTTAAAAACGAGACACAAACGCTTTTGTATGCCGTTGTGTGGAGTCGAGGGGTATGGTGTCGATATGGACCACGGATTAACAGTGATCTTGGAGACGGGAGACGTGGTCGCAGCACATACTGGCCTAGGAACTGCTCAATGTTTCCATTGTACGTTCAGAGTACTAATTTTGTAGTGATAAGTAATGTTCCTATAATTGGCTGTGCATATAACAATGACAATACCCAATGTGTGGGACGCCCCCCACCGAGATGGACAGACGACTAAAAGAATGTTGCTGGGGTAGACTGGATGAGGAAGGCGGAGGACAGGGTATTGTGGTGCAGTCTTTGAGAGGCTTATATCCAGCTGTGTAGCTGATGGCTGGTGGATCAAAATGACAAGTGTGGACGTTATAATAAGGAGTCAACTCTCTGGTTTACCCGTATCCCAACTCTGCGCCCACAGTAGGTTAATCTGATAGTATGTCTAATCACGATCCTATGTGGACGATCCGACTTCAGAATTTAAAAGTATATTGACAGAAAAAAAGAAATCTGTTTATGAAGGACAAAACTGTTTTTTTCCAATTGTAACAATTGTATGTCTCCTTTTTGTCACGTAAATATTATGATACACCTACAAGCGCTGTTATTTCTAGTATTTACATTTAGATTTTTCTAAAAGAAACGTTTAGTTGATTCTAGTGTAAAATTTAGACTAGTCTATAAAGCGTGTATCAGAAAGGTGTTTGTCATATACAAAACTTTAATACCTACTCGACCTCAATTCGACATTTATGGCTGAATACTTTTCGCTGTTACGATGTTGGTTGTTGGGGGGAGGAGGAGGGGGCAATCCAGGACTTGCGCCCCGGTTGCCAATTTCAGGGGGCGGTAAATTTAAGCGTGGCAGACAAGTGCACCACCCAGCGCACTGAGACTCGCAGCACTTATATTAGTAATATCTTTCTCTGCGGGTGGCGCTGTGGTAATCAGTACGTGATTAGCATAGGCATAGGTAGTCAAACGTTATGAGTGGTTTGGATTATGGCCCACTCCCTCTCACAAAGAGGAGGCCTGTGTCCTAACAGTGGGAACATTAAATAAAAAAGAAAAAACTTCTTTATTTACCAAAACAAAAGAACAACCTTGTGCAGCTCATAATGTTACAAGTAATGTACAGACTTAATTATATTTTTTGTTTGCTATGTGTCGGTACTTATTTTAGTTGTTTACAGAAATGATTCACCCTTTTCCCGGTACTAGTAAAAACTGTATTACGGTGGAACAGTTTTCCTCGCTCTCTGTGATTGTATGTATTTATAGTAGCGTACTTGTAACAAAATAACCATTTTAATAGGTTAAAGAGTTTTAGGTAAACAAAACAAAGGTGACATTATAAGCTGATTGTGTAGCGGGGGCGCCCTTTCCAACGCCTATAAGTGCAAAGACGACATGATTTCCGTTAATTGTGCGTGCACTTTGACTCTTAATTCTTAAAACTGTATAATTTGATCAAGTATATAAAAAGTCTAACTTATCTGAGGCAGAGTGCTAAAATTTACTCGCTCTTTTCGCTCGCTCTTGTGTTCTATATGTCTTAATTTGTATTAATATTTTCTGCATAAGTCAGGTCTCACGATCTTAGCAATCGAAAATTGGAACGTTACATCTGATTAAGAATGACGAGGTCATCGGTTTTTTTAAGAACAAAAGCTAAAAGGGTAAAATTGTAATTCTAATATGCTACTCACGATTTATTTCAAGCCTTATCCTGTACTATAGTTATTTGAAAAAAAAAAAAAAATCGTCATGTTCATGTAGGTATATAAAAAAAGGCTTTATGGAAAAGGTTAAGTACCTAAAGGATGGAGGCAGGAAGGAAGGATGCAGAGGGTGGCAGGCGGCATTTTTGGCCCCGCCTCGAAAACATTCTAGATCTTGGGTTGTCCCATGGAGATGGTTGTTGAGTGTTATGGTCTGTGTCATACCATAAATATCTATTTATTAATTTCTTATCGTACACACATATATGAACAGACAAGAAAAAACAGGACAGAAAAATAGTAAAAAGGTAATGTTTATTATTATATCCATGCACTATATATAATCTTCTTTTTTTGTTCTTTCCAAAATTAAAATTCACTCAGTCAAGACACCGAAATTCACCTTTCGGGATCTATTTTATAAACACAAAAGAATTCACAAGCTCCTTTCATTAATTAATTCCATTAGTAATTAGGTACCAACCCCGGTACTCAGAGTCATTACTTACAATGAATCAATCATTAACTTTAATTAACAAGTATAAATTGGAACGCAGTCAGTCAAAAATATGTCAGATTGAAAACATTTTTGTTCACCTTTGTGCCAAGATATATTGGTTAATAAAACTTAATGAGTGATTAATTTTAAATGAAATGTCTGTTCATTTACGGCTTTATAGCGCCTACTATTTCGCTAAAGGTTTTTTGTTGTGCATGGGTGACCATCTTCACATACCAAGACCCCTCCGTGCCTCGGAAAGCACGTTAAGCCGTTGGTCCCGGCTGTCATTCGTGGATCTTTGACAGTTGTTATGAGTCGTCAGTAGCCCGAAAGTCTGACAACCAGTCTTACCAAGGGGTATCGTATTACCCAGTGACTGGGTTGTGGAGGTCAGATAGGCAGTCGCTCCGTGTAAAATACTGGTATTCAGCTGCATCCGGCTAAACTGGAATCCAACCCCAACATAGTTGGGGAAAGGCTAAGCAGATATATACCTCCTTAATGGTTAGGTACCATTTAATTGTGGTTTCGGAATAAATTTTCTAAATAATGATGAAAATCGCATCAAAATCCGTATATATCGCTTTTAAATCTTGCGTAAGTGATTTATGGTAGTGACTTGATGTTATCTTATCTATTTAATATCATTTGTATCTAATGAAATTCTAGTACAGGTTTGTAGTTTTTATTCGATACTAGTATATGCAAATGTATACCTGCTCTGAAAGTTTAAGCTTAGAACAAATGGTTGCCTGAAGAGAAATCCCGATGGAAATTAGAAGACGTCGCTTGATATGAAAGAGGCTGTAGGGAGGGATAATGGAAGTGTTAAAAATCTAATCTTCGTACAGGCTCGAACGAGCCAGAGGATTTTTTAAAAACCATTTTTAAAAACCCTTTTTAGAATTCCATTAACTAATCTCATTTGGTAAATGAAAATCTTAAAAGAGGTTTTCTTCTTTACCATGATATCATCATCTTGAAGGAATAGGTAGATGTGTATTATACCCATATTTCGCCAGTTATTTTTAAGTCCAGGTTCGCGCGCGTGATATTTTAACGCGACGATTTTTATTGGGTATTGGATTTGCAATCCGAACGAGTCCATCTCAGCGCGTCAGAAAAATACACTATTTTTTCAACTGCGTTGAGAATCCAGAGCTCGATAAAAATTGCACGTGAGCTTTGTCCCGGGCAATAGCGGGCAAGCCCATCCATCTGCGATGATAGATTTGCAAAACAAGAGACTGTAGCACAATCGCGTTCCAGTTAGTGAACAGCTACGAAGTTTTCCGTGGAAGAACACTTTTCGCAATACACGTATAGTATTTTTGTCACGAAGCGACATACGCTTTACATGTGGTATCCAAATGTACAAACACCCTGTGTGCGTGAAGATGAGTAGCGTCAGCACATGACACATTTATACGTACATACACACGTACACTTCCGACTTCGCCATTGTTTTGAAAGGTAGAATAGAATAGAATAGAATACTCTCCTAGCTCCTGCGCTTACACACACACATTCACAGTATGTTTGAACACTTGGTAACCACAAGTAAAGCATGTGCCTATTTGTGTAAATACCATAAATGACTAAGGTCCATCGTCGACTCGGCAAAACCGATCACAAACCAGTTAATGTCGCTTTAGTAAGTCGGTGCTGTGTCATTCTGGCTACTCATTGGGGATTTCAGTTGGTACCTAACACTTTTGAGTACCGTCGATGATGGGTTTAAGCGTTTAAGTCACACATTGAGTAGTGCGTTAGAGCGCTCCGATGCGCCTCAACGCGAAAGCCAGCGCAGCGCAGAGCATACTAATTTATTTCAGTATCTGCAACCGATGTACAGCGCGGTTTGAAACACATTCTAGAAATATCAGAGTATACCACGCACGGCTACATATTAAGCTTTACATAACCAGCATAAGCTGACTTCTGATTGTACAAAAAACGCCAGAATTAACGCGAAAATGGGAGATCAGCTAAACCTGAAAATGTAGCTTCATGTGTCGCCGTGTGTACTTCATTCACAGTAGCCGATGATATTTTGCCATGCGTTATGTCCGATATCTAGATTTACCACAAAAGAACCTCATCATCATTATCTGCTTAGCCTTGTCCCAACAATGTTGCGGTCAGCTTCCAGTCTAACCGGATGCAGCTGAATACCAGTATTTTACATAGAGCGACTGCCTATCTGACCTCCACAACCCAGTTACTGGGTAATACGATACCCCTTGAACTGTCAAAGATCCACGAATGACAGCTGGGATCAGCGGCTTAACGTGTTTTCCGAGGCACGGAGGGGTCTTGGTATGTGAAGATGGTCACCCATCCACGGACCAACCGGGGTAAGCGTAGCTTAACCTGATCGATAGACCTGTGCGGCTATTATTACTTAGCCACAACCCCCCACAAAAGAACCTGAAACAGAAAAAAAATCATACGTGCCATTTCAAACTTCAATGCTCTTAAATACATTGTGAAATTCGTTTTGAACGATTCTGATGAAATTCGGCGCTCAGTTAAGTGGGATTTGTACTTCACAGCATTTGTATATTAATTTGCTGTAATGTCAGAAAGGAGAGTTTATTGGGGACAGCATAAGGTATTTAATTTACAATATTGTATATATGATAATATGAGATTCATCATCAGTAAACATTTTTAGGAATAGGTTTTAGAAATATGTTAAAGTAGTATTGGCCAACCAAATCATTACTCAGTGTATGTATTCGATAAATTATCCGATACCCTTCGTGGAATACAGGCATGATGCTTTGAGGTTAAAGTACCCACAGATACAAAAGATGCAAGCTTACTCGTATTAACGATGCAACGAAATATCTCCAAAATAGCCCACTTTCGGATCCCAAGCTTTTAGCAAAATCCATGTACAAATATTTTCCTTGGCCAACTCACAAAGGCGGCCAGCATCCATAGATCGATTTCTAATGCATACAAATCTCGTGTGTAAATCGGGCTACGAAAGTTCAACTTGGTCTAAACTGCAATCTACTTCGTTCCATGTTTGTCTAAGTAAAGCATTGGTCAGAACTGAACTGTTCACATTTTCCTTTGATCTTCCTTTGACATTGAGTTTCAAACTAGCGAGAGAGCAAGATCTAGCGAGATCTCGCAAGTGTATTTTTCATTAGGTTACCGTACTTAGCAAACTACTGTGGTGTTCCACAGTGAAGTGTCCTTGGCCCCTTATTGTTTATAATGTTATACTCCATGATTTTTTTTACAGTCTCAAAATTTTTACAGCGTGTTCTACCCATGAATATGAACAACTTTCACTATGGGACCAGCTTTGAGATCTCGATAAAAAAGCTGCTTCATACATTTTGGTCAAGTAGGTATTGAACTTTTGTACACACAGTACACATTTGTGTACAGCATGGATTTTAGTTGCCTAAACATCGCTATATAAGGACTAGTCTGGGAAAAAAAAATAAAAAAACTACATTGAGATTCTGACTAAGTTTCTGTTTTGCTATTTTATTTTAAAACCCCACAAAATATTTTTGGTAACTAAAACTAGTGGTTTAAAAATCAAAGTATTTTATTTCACATAAACCTACTTGGGCACTTATGAAACATCAGAAAAACATCAAACATCATCGTACACGGTTCCAAGTGGTCGTTTCCTTCCCGTCGTATATTAGGAAGTCTCATTATGGTCGGTAACAATAGAAAAAGTAATGATGTCTAAGTAACAGTTGAGCTCATAGAAGAAGAAATTTCACCAATAGCTTGACACAATCGTAATAATTTAAGAGCCCATAACACCCTGAAAAGTATAACCCATTTCTTTTTCCGAGCACTTCTTTATGTATATGCAGCACCTATTGGGTGTACAGGAAAGTTCTGTCGGTTTTGGTAGTACATAGAATTTTTTCGAATTTTTCTCTATACCAATACGTTAAAAGTATTTATTTATTTATTTATTTATTTATTTATTTATTAGGGACAACAAACAGCAGTATATTAAATATTACACATGATTGGAGTACTAAACTAATAGAATTAACAAATACACTACTCACGACGTTATCCACAGATTACCATATAAAATAAAAATAATAATTGAATAATATTGCGTCATAGTTTCTGGGTTACGGACTATAAATCCATGTATTGCGCAATAATTTGTTATTCACTTCTGAGTAGCCGCAGTGTCAAAATGAGTGCCAACGATAAAGTTCATTTGAGGCATTGTATACTTTATGAGTTCCAGAAGGGAAATAACGCTGCTACAGCCTGTAGAAATTTGTGTAGTGTTTTTGGACTCGAGTGTGTATCTGAACGTGTAGTAGAAAATCAGGGACAATATGTAATTGATTAAAATATAAATAATAGCTTTAAGAACTAACCACGAGTTTTATTTACAAACACCGACAGAACTTTCCGGTACACCCAATAAAATAGTGTTCGAGAAAATTCTACCAACCACATCGGATCCAATAAATAAAATAGGAATCCGGATAGCTGAACACGGTCATACAAATAGCAACAAACGCGGTAGATCAAACCGATCATAAACCACGAACCAGGTACACCTGGGTTTTAGTAAATCTGAACCAACAGAAATATTTTGGTAAATTCCCTTTGACACATTTAAACATGCTAGCGGTAGGACGACGCATTGGGTTTTTTGGGACAAAAATGGGGACACTAACTTTTAACTGGCATGAAACCTAGCCTAGCTGTACCTCTACTTTAACGAGACACAAAAATCCCACACACACATGAGCGAATATAAAAAAGTGCGGAAATTGAATTTGTAACACGTTTTATTGCAGACAGTCGTTGTGCCAGCCGTGTCATTATTGGAACCGAAATATCTATAGAATAGGTTCATATATACAAATGTGTGTAATGTCAAAATAACAGCTTTTTACTAAATGCATATGAACATACACAGGGTATCTGGTAATTTATGGATAACCTTGAAATGGCTTATAGCAGAACTTATGTCCGTTCAGAAAAAAATAAAAAACCAAATATATCCTAAGTAGGACCTTGGATATACTTTTTTAAAAAAAAAAAAGACTACAAATTTTTACCTTATTTTACATTATTGTAGGTACACTAAGACCACAAATGAATGAATTCCATCGGGTTTTTGTTGTTATATTATTATATGCTAACTATACCGATATATAGGCAGTAAATAAATATGACTAGCTATTGCAATTAAAAAAAAAGACCATAATTAATTTTTCGGTGAAAAATTTACAAAAATATTTTTTTTTAAAAGTTTAACCGTCTTGGGTATAAAAAAGTATAAAACATGAGTACTAACAATTTTAAGCCATTTCAAAGGTTTCCATTAATTACCGGACACCCTCTACACGATACTAATAACAAAAAAAAAAAAAAATATTTTTATCAGACTGTCTGTTTGTTCCGGCTTATCTCTGAAACTGCTAGACCGATTGATAAAATTTGGTATGGGGATACTTTAAACCCTGGGGAAGGATATAGGCTACTTTTTATCTAAATACCACGCAGGCGAAGCTGCAGGTGGAAGTTAGTCACAAATAAAACGACATAAGCACTGCCAGAATCAATACCAAGATGAATGGATATCTCTCCTTAGTTAATCAGAAATAATCACATTGTACTTGAAGCGCCTGATGTCGCACAAGTTTTATTTGCCTTAAGTAATTAGTTGCCGCAAATGCTCTGGGGAAAGTGAAAACGTTTTGTTTTAAATGTTTCGACTTACGTATACCTCTGTGAGTATATTGGCATGGCTCATCTGCAATGTTTGTTTGTGATTAAACATAAATCGTGCTTTATCAAGACACTGTAGTGGCTTTTTTAACGGCCTCGCTCAAGCACGAAGTTGCGGGATCGAGCTTGCACTTATGAAATATTTATTCATTCATTTTATCATAGAGCAGTATCTACCACTGTTTTACTACGGCGAAGACACAAAGTAGTGAGCGAGCTTGGTGATCTTGATGTTCGAACCTTCTCTAGCTAGATGAAAGTAAATCGGCGTTCTGAAATGGTCTTCCAATTATTTCAGTCTGTAACAAAATGAATTTATTTCTGTAAATATGTTTATAAAAACCCTTTTACATGTCAATCATATTTTAAAAACTAGATGAGGTCGGCGTTTCCTATCTGACCACACTGAAAAGAAAGGCAGAAACAAACTCAGAGGTAACATTATTTTCTTAAAGTTTTATTTATTGCTTCAAGTGCCGCCTGCATTCCACTAGGTCTGTAAATAACTCAGATAATTCAATGTAAACATTCGTCATGACATTAGTTGTAAGTTTACTGTTTACACAATACTACAACAGCCACACAACCTGAGTTACTGTAAAATTATCAAAACCTTAATAATTGTTGACTTATATTTTCAGTTTCAAAAAGGAAGAAAAACTTGGAAAACATGGCATATTTTATTCAATTATTTTGGTTGATATATCCTCATCATCTGCCTAGCCTTTTCCCAACTACGTTGGGGTCGGCTTCCAGTCTAACCGGATGCAGCTGAATACCAGTATTTTATATGGAGCGACTGCCTATCTGACCTCCACAACCCAGTTACAGGGTAATACGATACCCCTTGGTAAGACTGGTTGTCAGACTTTCGGGCTACTGACGACCCGTGACGACTGTCAAAGATCCACGAATGACAGCCGGGACCAACGGCTTAACGTGCTTTCCGAGGCACGGTTTGGTTGATATCTCCTGAATTAGGATAATGTAGGATAATTGAACTTCGACTAACAAGGAAGGTATCCCGACGTGTCACCTCCGATTTTTTTGTGGCTCATATATGTTATTCTCCATCAAATTATAAGAGACACGTATTTTTTTTTTTGCCATAGCGCCTTTTTTGGGGGTGAAATAGCCCCCTAAACATTACCACCTTTCGGGGCAGTTTGAGGGTTTTACATACTTCTAGTTAATATTTTTCCAAAAGACCAAATCTCTCTCTTTATAGGGCGATAACACATTTATTTTAAGTTTTAGAAATTTTAAACCTTTGTTTTAGGTTTTTACTATTATTTACTAATTTTCCTAAATGTTTCACTATGTTACAAATACGTTGAAAAATTGAGCCCTCAATCGAGTCTACATTGTGATACAAAATTAACTTAGTCACCTGTGTAAATGCAGTAGTGTATCGGCTTGTGAGGCGATCAGCCGCACGGCGAAAATTGACCTTGTGTAAATCCCTATAATAGACAGTTTTATGGCATTTCCTCGCCGGCGGTTTCCCTAAAAGGATTTATAGCTATGTTTATGTCTCAATAAACGCTACATCCTATCAAAGGGCTTGGTCGAATTGTTGTCATTTTATAGTTGTGGGCAGATAACCAATGAATATCTGAGCCGGTCGCTTTAATGCATACTAATACGAACATATATGCATGTAAATGTCTTGCAGCTAAGAATAAACTCTTCTTTATTTGTATTATAATACTACGTGGGAGAAAGTAGTTTGCAAGCTAGGGATACTCGATACGTGCATGCACTTAAGTGGGAATAGTATATTAAGTTAGGTGATAGAGGAGCGAGACAGAGCTCGTCAGTACCCACGAAGTAACTTGAGCCCATAATAATTAACTCACACATTATAAGCTAAATTGGAAGGGTTCCAATTTAGCTTATAATGTGTTTCAAGGGTTTTGCTTACTGATTCTGAGGTCTTTCGTTCACGACGCTACTCAAAAGTAGCGTTTTATAAACTCAAATCACCAAGGGTTACATACCATAGCAGTGCTATGTCATTCTGGTTACTCCTAGGTGACTTTTGAGTAGCGTCGACAAAAACAAAAAAGCATCAGCATTTGGGAAGCATCATGTTAATATTCTGCATTGAATGGTCTTGGTTGTTCTTTGTTTGTAGATTAGTAATAATATACTTTATGTATGAATTTATTGTACTATGAAAAAGGTACTCCACAGACTACCTACAGTATTTGTCTCTCCTTCCCCTTTGGAATCCATCCAAAGGTCGTCTGTAAAAGATCGCTCTTAGCGATAAGAACGCCCATTGTGTCACCGTTTGTAAAATTGGTATATTTTACGTCTGTAATTTATTCTATTCTATTCATCCATTATCAAATGTATTATTTGGAGATGAAAAGCCCACTAATCGGTAAATTCCAGCCACGTCATCAGTCTAAAGTTGAGGGGCCCGTGGCTAAATAATAACAGCTGCACAGGTCGATCGATTAGGTTAAGCTACGCTTGCCGCGGTTGGTCTGTGGATGGGTGACCATCTTTACATACCGAGACCCCTCCGTGCCTCGGAAAGCACGTTAAGCCGTTGGTCCCGGCTGTCATTCGTAGATCTTTGACAGTCATTACGGGTAGTCAGAAGCCCGAAAAATCTGACAACCAGTCTCACCTAGGGTATCGTATTACCCAGTAACTGGGTTGTGGAGGTCAGATAGGCAGTCGCTCCATGTAAAATACTGGTATTCAGCTGCATCCGATTAGACTGGAAGCCGACCCCAACATAGTTGGGAAAAGGCTAGGCAGATGAGTCATCAGCCTAAAGTTCAGTTCAAGCAAGAATTCTCTTACTAATTACGAAAAAATCATTCATGCATTAATTACTCTTGCACGTCAGTTTTACGGCCACAGAGAGATAAATCCATGATTGCTTCAGTCATATGTGTATTCTAGACTACATAAAGTTACAATTCATAAGTACTTAATTGTCATCTCACGTTTTCCAAAATATCAGACTAATTTGGAGAAAATTCATCTCTACTGACACTCCTTTACAATATCAATGTGACTATTCAATCCGTTCTTGGAATTGAACGTTTTGAATCGTTCTATCACTGAATGGTGATTTTGATTCTGGGCCTAAAGCACCTGCCTCACCGCCGCAAAACGAGAGGCGAGTAGAGCTAGCAAGTATAAGATCAAGTTATAACTAGGCAGAATACCTAAAATGTTTCTTCTTTTGTCCACAGATACGTCTAAACTGCGTGCGGCGCCATAAAGTGCGCTTCGAGGAGATGTCATCGGTGAGGCCGAGCGTCAATTCGGATCCAATCCCTCATTGGACTGACCATTCCATAGACGAGAGGACTGTGAAAGCCTCTCACAGCTGCGAAATATTCGTGCTGCACACTCCAAAGAGGAACTTTAGGTAGCCTTCAGTAGTACCTGGAAGATTTGTCCAGGAAAGTGAGTTCTAAACTGAAAAATAAAAGTGAGAATCTATTTTTGTTACTACAGCTGGTCGGCGCTTCGAGTGGTAAACATAAAAAAATTACAAAAAGGTTGTGAACAAAATATTTTTGAAGAAATAATATTATACCAAAAAACTTTGAGAGTGGAAAACTGATTAGTTTTAGAGTATTTTGTAAGATCAAATTGTGAGTAAATAGAAAATAACCAACATCTTCTGACTGTTGTGAGATTCCTGATAAAACTATTGTATTGTGATACATTGTACTTTTATTTGAAAAGAGCTATCGCAAGTGACTGGAAAGTATATATCAATGTACTCGTAATAACAAAAAAATACATAGAACTTTCCGTTTTTTTTCAAAAATTGGACGCGAAACAAAATGTAAAGTTAGGAAATACACGTAAAAAAAAATATGTCATGCTGAAAATTTGTAAAGGTTGGAGGTGAAAATTGTAAGAAAATAGTTACCTTTTTATAGAATAAAACTGACATGTGAGACATACTCGTACATGCCATTTTTTCCAACAAGCATTCTATCCCGACGCGCTTATAAGAAAATTCTTGTACCTATCTGCTCCATTGAAGTAAAAATGATGGACGGAAGAACGGCGTAAAAAAAAGCCTTCCTATATTATTTTAGTTTTAGAAACGAATTTCTACTAAACATCTATTGAATTAAGCTTTTGTTCATAGAAATCAGAACTTGGTCTCTTACATATGCTAGGAAACTTAAAAATAAAGCTCTCCTTTAGTAATTTATTCAAGTTTCTAGCTTTAGTCCCGTTACACAATATAGTTCTTTAGATTTTTCATGAAAAATATCGATGGGAAATCATGAAACGAATTGGTTTTAGCAATTGCAACACTACTTATTATTTTCTAATGGGTTCAAATACTTTGTTTTATAAAACGTTTCTCATAATGGTTTTGCAGTAGACATGTTCGTGTTTAGTCATATCTTTATTTACGCTTGTCATCATAAAATAACTACGTGTTTTTGGATCGCATACCTCTTTTATCTGTTCTGTGACTGCACGTCCTAATCTGCACATTGGCGAATGAACTGATGCGGGGTGGTTCGGCTGTGAGGTTATATCACCGCCATGATTCGACTTTCACTCTGCATTGTCATTTGTTTCAATTCTAAACTTTGGGGTGCAGCTAAGATTGTACCTATAAATAGACAGTTCTAATAAAATATTACTCGACTGAAAGTAAGAAAAAACAGTCGAGAAGTGCGTGGTCGTGGGACACTTGGTTTTAACAAAGTGTCACTTTTGCACAATTTTGTTACGTAACAAAAGTGTCGTGACATTCAAAATGTTACTTTTTTTCGGACCAGCCAAGTGTGCTGTGTGCAGTTTAGTCCTGTCAAATTAATCAGCGCCTGACGTAAGTTGACGTAATTTTAGTAGGCAAGTTTTTAATCACGTCTAAACTTGTATGGACTAGTGTCAGGCGCTGATTAATTTGACAGGACTAAACTAGAATTTATCTTCTATCCTTTTCTTAATAAAATAGAAAGAAAAGATGAAAAGATGAAGAAAAGATGCACTGAACTTAAATTTATTTAGTTTAGTTTGTGAACAAGGGAATCCGCACCAAAGACGGTGTATTTTAGTTTTGTGTTTTAAAGCGTTTACTGTCGGATGTCTAAAAGACGCAATGATGACAAATTGCTCACCAGTATGCTCATTTGTCCAATGTATTTTGAGTCAACATTGTTTAGAATTAAAAATATTGTACATAATTGTAAATATAGTAATTAAAGAGAATTGTCGACATTTTCATTGAATCGGCAATTACTCGAAAAAATATCTTGTTGTACCAATTTGTTACATCTCTAATAAACATATATAAGCTCGACTGTATCATGTAATGTCGAAAATTGTATATAAATAAGTAATTGAGAAAATAAACTTCTTGTTGCTAATTAGTCCGTATTTATTTTGAATTAAGCAATACCTGTAAATATGTGTGCCCATAACAACTGAAAAGATTTCAAAAACATATTTATATCTCCTGCCGGTCGATTCTGTACAAATCTCACCGTGAAAACTTGCGTGGAGTGAGCAGTCAGTGCCATCCCACTGATGCTAGGGATTGACTAAGCAAACATTTACAATCATAATCGAGATTTTAATAATATTTTTTATGCTAATTCTATTGATCATTTTATATAATTTAAAAACTAGTATTATAGTTGTCAAAACATCATATTTTTTGGGGTTTTAAAATAAAATAGCAAAACAGAAACTTAGAATGTATTTTTTTTTCTAGACTAGCCTTTTTTCCTAGATTAAAACTCCACATAATAGTAATAAAAATATTATTAAAATCTCGATTATGATTGTAAATGTATGCTTTGTCAGTCCCTAGTAACAGGTGGGATGACACTGACGCTCACTTCACCTAAGTTTTCACCGTGACGTGGTTACAGAATCGCACTGTTGTTATTTGTTTTTTACGTTCAGACGAAATCCCAATTCAAAAATTCGGGGGCCCAGTGATAACAGCCGTGACTTACGAGTTGTAGGTCGTAGGTTCGAACCCAGACAGGCGCTTTACTTTGTGTAAATAATTTCATCACCATTGCTCTCAAAAACGGCGAAGGAAAACATCGTGAGGAAACTGGTTTGTCCTAGAATCAAAAATTCGAAGACATGTGACATCTACCAACCCGCACTGGGCCCACGTAGTGGATTACAGCCCACTCCCTCTCACAGAGCCCTGTGTCCCAGCAGTGGGAATATTATTGGCTGATTGTGTTATGTTAAAATGGAGGCGTCCACTAAGTTTTCAAGATAATATAAGAATATTACGAACCCGAGATGAATGAAAAAAGCTTCATTCATTTTTCTCGATTCTCATATTTCAATACCAATACCTACGAGTATCTTATAATGATATTGCTGCATCAGCATTTTAAATGTAAATCTACCGAAACTAACTTATTTCGATAAACTACCGTGTACTTTTGGCTTGGAATTTCTACGTCTGCTCCCAAGGGTGTCGTGTAAGGTGACCAAGGGTCAGGTATAATATTAGGAAGGTACGGAGATAAATCTGGGGTCCCCACGGAATCCGAAGGTCAGACGGTGGTACCCAATCAGGCCTTATTTGGGAGTAACAAATTGCTTGTGCGCTAACCCGTTACGCTCCTTTAGGACATTTTCTCATTTAATTATACGGATTATATTATATTATAAGGATGGTTTAATTTATTCTTCTTATTAAATAATATATTTTTCGTCGCGAATGCCTCGGGGAGCCAACAAATTATTAAAAATTGAATCGGAATGATTTTTTTTTAATTTAAGTTTATCTGGACGTAATTTTTTTAGCCTAATGTCGCACTGCTGGGCAAAGACCTCCCTACTCTCATTCCACCTCTCTCTGTCCAGAGCTACTAAGGGCCAATCTTCAAGGAGTCCAGATTATCCCGCCATCTCCATCTGGGCCTGCCGTGATGGCGTGGCAGCTTTGACATCAGTCATTTTAGTGATGGAACGTCTACAAGTTTAATAGCCAGAATACTCCGTTCCATAGCTCTCTGGCAAACCTGCGTGGACCTCTGCTGAATTGTCGAAGACCATGTTTGAGAACCATACGTGAGGATGGGAATAATACATACAATGAACACAAACTGTTAAAAAAATGTAGTGAAGTTATAGGTATTTCTGACAAATTCATACCGAGATCAGACTGTGAGCGTTCTTAAAATTACGAGAATTGCTTTTCAGGTGTAAGCCATACTCTTAGCTCCCTAAGGCCTAGCCTAGAGAAAAGACTTATCTTATATTACAGTATAAAGTGGTACATAATGGTTTTCGCGGTAGTTTTTGCATACGTGCGTATTAGGTATATCAATCGCTTTAAATTTGTAAATGGGTAAGTACCCTTGAGAACTAGAAACAATAGAAATCTGCCTAGCCTTTTCCCAACTAGGTTGGGATCGGCTTCCAGTCCCAGACAAAAAGTTGCCTATGGGAACAGCTGATTTGTTTTCGTGGTTTCAGGTTTGGTCCCATAGTAAAAGTTGTTCATAATGATGAGTACAATGACCCCTTATGATGTTGTGCGTTATTCAAGTTACAGCATGTATACAAGATTTCCTATGTTTTACAATTAAATTATTCTTATTCTTAAAGGAACTTCGTTCGAACCGGGTGCCCTACGACACCTCTCGTACGCACATTCCAACGGCAGCGGCCACTTGAACGTTATCCGTGATGTATATAGTGCGGGCGTTGCATGACTGTATAGTCACCGTACTTCGGACTTCAGTCAGCTTCGACCGAAGCAACTTCACGAGGAGTGTAGTGCAGGCTTTAGCTGCATTTCGAAGTTTAGAATTGAAAATCAAAAGTCATTTATTCAAACTAGGCTGAGAATCAGCACTTTTCGAACGTTAAAATTACAAAAGACAGTCCCCCAAAACGTCCGCCCTTCACCACTTCCTAGTGCTGTCGCTAGGAAAAAGAAGTGGCGCAACAAACTCTCCAGCAGAACAGCTGTCTATTCGGTTAGAAAATACTTGATTGAATACAATACAAGGTGTGCGTAATTAACATTACAAGACACAGAACACTAAATGAAATTATTCGCCATATGTCAGGTAGATGACATATGGCAAATATGTGATGATGCTGGAGACTGAACGTCGAATGACGTCATTGAGTAGATCGCTAGGCTGTGGGATATTTGATTTACCTAAGTGAAATCTACCTGCATTTGATTCAATGATTTGACGATCGAACTTTGCATCGCTTGTCATTAAGAAGATGAACTTCGTAAGCAGCTTTAATTATTATACCTATTTAATTTTATTTATTTATTATTGTATTTATTTGTTTTTATTTTTATTTTGCTATTATTCGTATTACTAATGGAAAGTAACTCTGTCTGTCTGTCACGTTTTCACGTTTGAGCTACTGAATAGATCGCTGTAAAATTTTACAGATAAAAAGCCTGGAAATAGGCTACTTTTATCTTGGATATTTGTGTTAAAAATGGAATAGGTACAAAATACACGCAAACGAAAATACAGCTATCCAAAATATATTTAAGTAACTTACGACTTATGTATATCACAATTTTAAAAAATCTTTTCTAACTTATAACTTTATATTAAGAAAAGATTTATACATTCAACATAGTTTGCTTACAGCTAAGCAAATTATTTTCTGTCATTTTGAGCAACACATCATGCTAGTATCTTGCATGCCAAGAGGACACTTTACATTAATGTTTTAATCTACATTCATGAGTAATTTTCACTTTTCAGCGTTGTGAAAATCTCAACACAGTGTCGCAGATCTATAAAATGAAAATTAGAAAAAAATCACAATTACTTTTGAATTATTTGTATTACATTAGTGCATGCTACATATAATCTGGGCCCGCCGCATTGCCGTTTGCTTCTTTTCAAACACTGCGTGGTTATTTTAGCTCATATTTCCTCCGGCATGAGACAGATGTGGCCAGCGTAGTTCCATTTATGCTAGACAGCTGTGTGACCTACATTTTGGTGTATTTATTATAGATCTGCAATAAGCCTGAATAAAAACTCTAAAGCAGATATTCAACCAAGACTATTAAGGTAAGATTCAGTCTTCGCTTACAAAACAACTAGACACATCAAAAGTGTCTAGGGATCAAGTAAGTTTTCGAGTATCGCCGCAATTGTGGATTGTTATTAATTCTTTTTAGTTAATTTCACTTTTGAATAAAGAATTTTATATACATTTTGATTAAAAATAGAACATCAATTGTCAATCAGGATTCCCATAGAAGTGTGTAATAGCGTTTTTACAAAACTATTAGGTCCAGTTTCTGCATCGGAACTGAAAAAAATTGTATCGATATGGAGCGATGACATCATTTGACACGAGAAGAGATGACGAGAGCCGTCGGAATGTTGCAAGCTGGTTCCAGGCAACGTACTTGGGCTGTCGCTCTTGGCACCACATAGAGCATCATAAGCCGCCTCTGGACACGTAATCGTATCACGGGCACCGTGGCCGAGCGACAGGGTCGCTACATCCAAAATACTGCTCGACGGAATCGTACAATGACCGCCATGATGTTGGCTACGAGGCTCCATAGCTCTTCAGGCTTGCTGATAAGCGATCAATACATCCTAAAACGTTTACGTGAAGTAGGTCTGCGTTCCCGAAGGCCACTGAGAGTTTCACCTATAGCATCCTGCAATCGTCGTCTGTTACAATAACTACAATCAACAAGAAATGATTTATCTTTGTGAAGAGACTCCCGTTCAAGCTAGTCCAAATTGAAAGATTAGTGCTTTATTAGTGTCAATTTCGCCTTACCAGATGTTAGAAATCTAGGACCCAACATCATCTTACAAGGGGAGGGCACGACTTTCGGAAAACGGATTCGCTTCATTTTTTGTATAGTGATAATATACCATGTGGGTATACCATCAGCAAAATAGTAACACGCAACGTACAGAAATAACTGAGAAAATCGCGCTTAAAATTTAACCAGCACTTTATGAATAAGTTACATTAAACTCCGGTCGAGCGTTCCGTGGCGTAAGTGGCAACGCTCTCGACTCGTGCTCTCGCTCGCTCGAGTTCGAGTCTACCTTATTAATGTTTTTTTTAATTTATTTATTTACTTTAATTTTAAATTTTTTATTTATTATAAAAATGAATAAATCACTAAATTTAAAATAAATTCTGAAATAAAATTTCTCGTTAAGCAAAGCACACAATTTACTAATGCTGCAATACGTAAACTAGATCTTGTTGCAGGATATAAGGGTCAGTTTGCTTTGAACCAGCTGGTCTGGGATATAAAATTTATATTGCGGATACTTATTGCAGACTCCTTTGACCGCTGTGTTGAACTCACTTGTGTTGATTTTCCTTTGAGATAAGGCCGGCCAATGTACATATGTTTGGAGTACGAAATCTTATGAGATAGAACGCCAACTGCAAAACGGTGGAGGATAACATTGTGAGGAAACCGGTATGTCCCAAAACCAAACAATTTAAGACATTTGATAGGTATCTTTTAACCCGCACAGAGCCTGCGTGCTGGATTACGGCCCATTCCCTCACACAGAGAGGATGCTTGTATCCCAGCAATGGGAACACAAGTTACCGGGAATTATCTCTTTCACGCTAATTTCAACTCTGTTTCATTTGTGCTTATTTAGTTCGTTTTACAGTGAGAAAATTGCTCGAGCAATTAAGTGGCAATGGAAATTGTAGGAACTACAGTAATAATGCGAACTAGGCAAATGCAATGTGCCCCAGCGCACACAGGCGAGCGGCAGTCGTCATCGCCGCGCCTTAGCACGAACTTGTGTGCTAGCAGTATATAATAAGAAACGTCACTGTAACATAACTCCTGATCTATAAATAGACTCTAATATCGGACTCTGTGATGTCATTTACATCCTTCTCCAACCAAGTACAAAGGTTACAACAGAAATAAAATAATTTTATAATATTATTATAATATTTTCTGAGTTAAAAACAATACAAATCTAACTGTGAATGTGGATTGAGGTTAATAAAATAAAAAAATAAAAGTCTTAAATATGATAAGTTTATTTTAAACACAAGTTATTATTCCTTATAGCTTTCAATCGACTAGATAGACTAGAATGTTATGATGAATAGTTTAAAAATGACTATTAATTAACGTCTTTAAATAGTTTGTTAGTTGATTTTTAAGTAATCGTAATAAGATTATAAAGGACATATAGCACATTTGAAAACAAAAACAAAATGATATTCAATTTCAATACTTACGAGTAAATAAAGCTAATATTATTTTAATTTCTTTAGGAGGAAGCGCCTGGGATGCCCGTGAAATTCAAATTTTCTGACGTTTTTTACAATTTGCAGTGTCAGGTTGTATAATGAACAAAACCTAATAACTTCAGATACTGAAGTTCTATGCAAAATATTTTGCATCGAATTACAACTTTGAATTACTCTCCTTTGAAGTACGTGATTTGCAGTTTCGATAGTGTTTGTTGCGGCAGTCGACTTGTTACGGTCGCGAATTATATTTTGTTCAACATACAACCTGCCGGTCGGTTCTGTAAAAATCTCACTGTGAAATCATAAGTGAAGCGAGCTTGAAGTGAGCGGTGTCAATAGTGTTAATGACAGCTCACTTCCCGCTCACTTCAACTAAGTTCTCACGGTGAGATTTTTACAGAATAGCACTGCTGATACTGACCTGCCAACCCTGGTGGTTCCCCTTAACAACATTTTTAAATATATTATTTACTATGCACAACTTATTTGATAAAATTAATTTAGTTACTTCTAACTGATGTTAGCATTTTTTATTGCCGAGATTCATGAAAATGATAAAACGTTATTTACATTCTTATTAGATCTTAATAAATAACATTATTTAAATACTTTACCTAAATATCTTTATCAAAAATATAAATATGTTCAATGATATACTTTTTGTTGATGTTCGTAAAATATTAGCTTCATTAAAATGTATTTGCTTAAACCTAATACTATGATATTATTTAGAAAACTATCTAGATATTTTAATAGATCGAAAAAATACAAATTGCTGTAAGCATTTTGTTCATGCAGTTGCCGTTATACTCAACATGGCGAGTCATGTAGATTAATTAATGAAAATAAAAACTAAGTTTTGGCATTTTCATAGCTTAGCGTCGATCCAATAAAATAAAATATCTGAGTGTTGTACAACAGGTGACACTGAACTGCCAAACACATTTATTGTTACATTAATATTTGGCTAATCCAGACATCAAATAATTACTCTTAGTCCTAAATGAATTCAAATGCGTATTTTGACCCAAAATTAGTCCGTATTTTCTTTTTCTTTATAGAAATTAATATTGTTTATTGGTACAAAAGGATTGGTATAAAGAGGATTGGCACATGGCGAAGATTCTACAGGATTCGGTAACATTTTTGATTAATGTGCCATCTATCCTTGAAAGATATTCAAAAGGATGAACATACATTTGACACCCTGCCTTTCGAGGGCTGGCAGAACGCCAAACAATTCTTTTACCAAGCAAATATCATCTTATCATATTTCTTTTATGGATGTTCGCCGAGAACAACACAGTAATTATTATATTTTCCACCTTAAAAAAAAGTTTTCGACATCCATCATCTCGGTGGATAAAAGTGTCACCATCTGTACAAACGAAATGTACAATATTCTACTAGCTTTTTTTGCAACAAAAGCCTTTAACAATGAGTTTTTTGACATCGCAAACAAAAGCGAATTGCAAAAACTACACAAAAGGTCCCTTCTTTACAATATCTTTCTATAACCTAACCTAATTTTTCAAGCTACAAAGATGGAGCAATACAATTCTAATTTAATTAAACATAATTTGTAGAATAACTAAGATTTCTCAAATCGTCGCTTCGCTCTTAGTAGACATGAAAACGGCTGTTTTTGGGTGTAACTTTCGGGGTTCGGCAACTTAAAGGTCAATACGGAACCCTTAAATTGATGAGGAATAAAAAAGTATGTTTAGTTGTGGTATGTTTAGGTGTGGTATGTTATTGTGTTTACTAAGTATGTTGTGTGGTTTGTTTGTAAAGTATGTTTAAGCAGATTAAAATTTAAAATGTAAAATAAAACAAGAATGAAGCCACATTGAGACTTTAGTTATAGACTTACCACTATAATTTGACAAATAAAAAATAAAATACAACATGATTGCATCAGTAAAATGACATACCTATAATATGTTCAATATAAGGTATGGAGGTGCTTGTGGATAAGTAATAACAGCCGTTGGTCCGTAGATGGGTGACCATCTTTACGTATCAAGACCCCTCCGTGCCTCGAAAGCACGTTAAGCCGTTAGTCCTGGCTGTCATTCATGAATGTTTGAGAGTCATTCCGGGTAGTCAGAAGCCCGAAAGTCTGACAACTAGTCTTACCAAGGAAGAGAATCAAGCTAGTCTTTTTTGCTTGTTTTGTTTTTCTTAAGGTGTGTCTTAAAACATTGTTATTTTAAGGTTATCATAACGTACAACATATTGTAAATACGTAGGTAATTTTCTGCTTTTGGTTGACAGTAAACACACGTTTATTCACGTATTTACTGAGGCTTTTTCTAAGCAGTCATAACGTGACTTTAAGGCTAAGTCCAGTTTAGCCATAAGTTTAGTTTATGGATATAAAAAAAGCTAGATAATAGCCAGACAAAGTAATAGGTAGTCTATAAAAAGCTAGACAAAGTAATCGGTAGTCTATAAATAGCTAGACAAAGTAATAGGAAGTCTATAAAAAGCTAGACATAGTAATCGGTAGTCTATATAAAACTAGACTAAGTAATCGGTAGTCTATAAAAAACTAGACAAAGTAATCGGTAGTCTATTAGGCTACCTATAACTTTGATTAGCTTTGTTTTACAATAGAAGATTCCTCTTGGAATGCCTGATTCCTGAGGCTGCGGCTACATTAGGCCGCGACGCGACATGCAACACATGAGCGATTAAAACAAATAAATGAATGCTCACGTATATGGCTACACCATACATCAAATATTACTAGCGATTTTTGATTTCTTTATGCGATAGGAACCACATTACTGTACTCACGGCATCGGCTGCATCAAAATGTCATCGAAATTGAAGCGAATCTATGAGAAAATTTCTCACTTGCACGACTAGTTCAATAGTCCTATTAAACATGCGTGTGGCTACATTATGCGTATAGTAAACCACGATGGATGATTTGATCGTATTCTAAGAAAACGATCGATTCAAATTGTCTTTGTTATTATAGCGGTTATATTAGACACGGAGTCGCCGCATGAATCCCACTTGCTATTTCGATGTGTAGCATGTGTGTGGCCATGTCATCGCCGAATATACGCTGGATTTTTGCTTATAATGTAGCCATACCATGTTTATCTCGTTTCGCTCTTCCAGTCGCATCGCAAATCGCTGCGTACTGTAGCCTCAGCCTAAATCTTACAAGAACACCAACCCCCCATTGTACCACTGCCAGGTAAAGGCATTTTCTCATACAGAGAAGGCTCGAGCATTAATCACAACGCTTGTTCAAAACGGGGTGGCGATTTTAGAATTATATTAACTATAAATTTCAGGTTTTCACACGATATTTTTCCTTCAAGGATGTGAGTAATATCCAAGTTAAATTTAAAATCTTACAGATTGGTTGATTGGTTTGTATTGCCTTTGGCTTATAGAGGTTTGAGGAACAGGTTGTAAAGTTCACTCATCCTCCATAGAAAAAGGAATCCTCAGACCAGACCAGGGTGATGTGTCTGGTTGGCAAGTGCCCGACGTTTGATGTCGGGGTGTTGAATTTATATACTAGTTACGCTGTAAACTCTGCTTGCGCGATGCAGGATTTACCGCGACGTAGGTTTTATGCGTAGTTCGCATGTGGTAATGTAAATGCCAGCACAGGCTTTTTGCGTAGTCTTAACCACTAAAGCAAACCTTGCATAGGTTTGCTTTCCGTCATTCAGAGCATTTACAAGTCAAATTACCTACTACCTACGATAGTGACCACCGGTTCATGGACACAGGAACCAGGCACTTTACACATTACAAGTTCATCACAAATATTGTTATTTATAACTAAAATCAAGTAAAAATATGTGATGACAGAACAAAGAGCCGTAATTACAAAACAGAGTAGAATATTTTCACTGAAATATAATATTTCAATGTAGTTGGTTGGGATAAAAATAGACGTAACAATTGAGCAATATTTTACGTAATATTTACTTTTTTGGAACGAAGTATGAATGAAGCCCTAACTGTAGATTACGTCGCAGACGTTTTTTTTTTATTCAGTTTGTTTTCAAGATCCCTAAATAACATCTTGTTTTTATAATACAATATCATTTTACTAAAACCCGCCTCTCCGGTCTATTTTGTAAACATTCCATTAAAACTTAGTTGAATTGAGTTTGAAGTGAGCTATCATTCCATAGCTGATGCTAGGGAATGACAGCTCGCTTCACTTTATTCTGAAAATGACTTATCAAACCGTGACTTATGATTTATAATCATATAGAAAACAAAAGAAAATATTTATTTACATTTAAACCTAATTAGCATTTCAAGCACATTGCTCTGTACTTTTCCCATCCCTTGCTTTGCTTCCTGTAACTGTCATCACATTCCGTTAATAAATAATATTATCTTAATAATTATTGAGGCATAGGTGATACAGATCTCCTTGCTTGCATCGCCTTGTTATTGCAGTATGCTCTGACGTCGTCTATCGTCTGCATTAGGAACACAGGGACGTCATCATCGCGTTTCTGGAAAAAAGGAAAAACAAATTATTCTATCGCTCTGTTTCTCTCTATAAAGCCTCGTTTACACGATACGAGTTCTTCGATTACCTTTTTAGTGGTCGCAAGCGATACTGCTGAGCATGAAGCCCGGGGTTCGATTCTCAGGTCGTGAAGTGTTATTAGATTTTAAATTAAATAGGGAACTTTGCGGCAACCTCTGCTACAGTCCTTTCCAGGAATTTCACAGTAACAGCCCTGCCGTGCGATTCTGTAACCATCTCACCGCGAAAGCTTGGAGTGAGCTGTCATTCGCCAGGGATCAACACTATTAAGTGCTCACTTCACTTATGATTTCACGGTGAGATTTTTACAGAATCGACCGGCTGAGTCTGGATTTATGCCCGGTTGATGACAATAGACTCGCCTCCTATTACATATAGGACATACAGGTCTCAAATCATCATCTGCCTAGCCTTTTCCCAAGTATTATGGGATCAGCTTCCAGTCTAACCGGATGCAGAATAGTACCAGTATTTTACATGGAGCGACTGCCTATCAGACCTCCACAACCCAGTTACTGGGTAATACAAAGCCCCTTGGTAAGACTGGTTGTCAGACTCTCGGGCTACTGACGACCCGTAACGACTGTCAAAGATCCACGAATGACAGCCGGGACCAACGGCTTAACGTACTTTTCGAGACACGGAGGGGTTTTGGTATGTAAAGATGGTCACCCATCCACGGACCAACCGCGGCAAGCGTAGCTTAGCCTGATCGATCGACCCGTGCAGCTGTTTTTGCTTAGCGACAAGTCCTTCTCAGGATTCAGAACTTACCTAAACATAAAATGCGACACGGGAGTTCAATAAAATAGGTACCTACTTACAACTCTACCTTAGCCTTCAAGAATTATAAGCGTCATGTTACGCTTTGTTGTAAAGTCTTTTACCTGTGATATACGTAGTGTAAAATTGAAGCAACAAATACTTGTAACGTCGAAACATGTTAGAGATTGAGACGGTGATTTTTGCTTCTACTTATTGCATTTTAAATTGATTTTAACAGGCAATTAAATTCTGCTATGTAAATCATACGAGTATCAACAAATTAATAGTAACTTAATCTACTCACTGACAGACCCGGTTAAGACTGATGTGTTAACCGGGTGTGTCAAGTTATGTCGAATTTGACAGCCGTGTCCCTTGACTGATCAGAATAATTAACTGTCATGAAATAGGGATCTTTGCGGCAACCTCTGCTACAGTCCTTTCCAGTTATTTTACATCTGACAACAGCAATCCAATAGCAACCTTATCGCAACGGGAATAAAGGTCACTGTGATTTTAACGGACTTGTTAGTGGCAGAATCCGAATAGCAGCCTTATTGCAATAATAATAAAGATCATTGTGATTTTGATAGTGATGCGAAATCAAAGGTAAAATAAATGTGGAAGGACTAGTACTGGCCACTCAGAAAATTGAGACTTAAGTTGTGAGGCCTCGTTTCACCAACTAATGAGATACAATATGGAACACTTGTTCAACACTATGGATTGATTCTGATGATACTCTTTGCAAGTGTATAATTCAAAAACTGCAAATAGCCTAGAGCCTACGTTTTTAACAGTTTTACAGACTGACTTTAAATCCGTTGCCAATTTTACCTTGCTCTTTTTTTCCTTTACAGTAGGTAGATATGTATATAGGCTGACTGACTTTAATTTAATTTGCAAAAAAAAAACAACAAAAATTTCTTGACAATGAACAACTTTGACCATGGGGCCAACTCTGAAATACCGTATATTTTTACATTTCGGGAAGTAGATAAAAAGAAAAAGTATTTATTGTGTCTCGTACAGGAAGATCATAAACTAAAAACTACACACAATCGTACACAAAAAAAAAAAAAAATATATTGTAAAAAAGTCATAACAAAAAAAAACAGATAGTCCTATACGAGGCCAAAATATCTCAGCAAGATGCTGCGATATTTAAAAATAAATGTCACAGCGCTGGTACTCTGATAGGGTCCGTTGTTTTGTCATGGGCAGTTACAGATATTGCATATGATTTTTTTTTAAATTTAAGTTATCCTGGAGCCAAGTATTTCAAGCCATGGATTCTCTTACCAACCTCTTATACTAAGGATAATGTTTGAAGATTAACAAAATAAAACAGTACCTGAAACAAAACTTCGCCTTCGAAGTAAGTCAGCTGATGTTTCCTCGTTCTTATAAGTAGTCCGACGAGTTTGTCGTTGATAACTGTGTATATCTGTGAAAGAAAAGATACAAAGTTAATTAAAAAGTTTGTGCAATATTTTTTTGTGCAAGGACGCTTGACTTTTTTATTGGACTTTCTGATACTTTTGACCATTAGATTGTATTTATTTTGCAGGAGCTGACCTCTGGAACGGTGGACTGACGAAATAAAAAAGAATGCAGAAGATTGGCTAGTAAAGGAAAAAGACAGAAATATGTGGAGTAAGATAGAGGAAGCCTATACTCGTGGTGTGGTCTCAATTAAATACAAAAATAAACATACTTGTAATGAAAATAGAGTTAACTGTTAAATAGGTACTTCAACAATAACTATGTACGCACCTATAATATTGTTTTTCAGTTTTAAGTCTTTCTTCGATTATAAAAAAAAATTAGAAAATTAAATTTTATTAAGGGTGATTTTCACCAAACTTTTATACCTAGACTTAGTCTTATCCTGAGAAGAAAAGAATTTTCGTCATTCTTAGGCCCGGCGCACACTAGCGGCACGGCTTGGCAGGGGATCATTCGGCATCCCTATATGTAAGCGCACACTGGCGGTAACTATGCCGCGACGTCCTTAAGCATACCGAAGCGTCCTTAGGCATGCCGAGGCGTCCTTAGACATGCCGAGGCGTCCTTGCTAATGAAGCTACGCGCGGGGCCGCGGGGTTCAGGCGGGCACTTTCTTGCCGCGGTAACCCGAGCACAGCCAAAGCGTTCCGAGGGATGTCGAAGCGTTCCAAACGCTGCCGACACGGTATACCTAAGCATACTGCGGTATTGTTTTTGTACTTACGACCGTTAACATTGAAATTTCAACTTTATTTCCATGCCATTAAGTTATATCTTTATTCGTCGCCTAAAAATACCTTGCCATGCCGTGCCGCTAGTGGGCGCCGGGCCTTATCATGACAATGACGGGTAGTGACAATATTATGAAAGATAAAGAAGATTCTGCCATCACATAATTTTAAGACTGAACCTATTGATTTAAAAATGCAATTGATAAATGTCATGTTCATTACAATCTAGTTATTCTTTGTTAGCTTTAAATACAGTTTTAATACTTTGCATTCTAAAAATACTCGTAAAATCATATCAATTCTTACAATAAGCATGTCTGAATTACCATCTTATTTCCAAAAGTGGCAACATAAATATCGCCCTGAATACTTGAATCAAAATAGTGATGTTTTAAATTGAAATATTTCCTGTAAAGTAAAGCTGTGGTAGGATTTCAAATATTATCAGTTATTTTTTAAATATAATCAACTCTTTGTCTGTGCTAGGTCAAACTTTTTCCATGTTGCCTAGCAGAAATAAACTGATCTTTTTTTTTCATTTTTTCCAAAAAATCTTCCAGTTTCAGCACAAAGAAACTGCCAGTATACATAATAAACGGATAACAAACAACGCGCATACATTTTAACCCGAAGTCACAATACCACGGAAAAGGAACGACTCAATAGCCTGCCGTGCGATTCTGTAACCATCTCACCATGAAAACTTGGGTGAAGTGAGCGTCGAGTGAGTCGTCAATAGTGTCAATCCCTAGCATCAGCATGACTCACAGCTCACTCTAAGCTCACTTCACCTTAGTTATCACGGTGAGATTTTTCCAGAATCGACCGGCAGTTCTCACTAAGACATACCTAAACTAATGCCTAAATCACGCGTGCTGTTGGATTTTAAACATTCAGCGTTGAGCAGAGCGTTGAAAGTCCAATGGCGCTATTTTTTCGAAAACAGGCAAATCTGTCACACACTCCCGCAAACACGGAACAGCGGAATCGGTAGTTAATGACCACCGATTCCGCAGTTCCGAAGGCTTAAAGACGTGTAAAAAGCTTGCCAGACCAAAATAGACATTGGGTGTCTAGTCCATATGTTTACTTACTACTAGAGAAATAATTCGATTTGTCTATGACTATATAATTATAAGCACTGTTAAGTTGGAAGTAGTCGCGAGCTCGAAATCACTGGAGGGTATGGCCAAAAAGCAGGCTCGCTGTTTCACTGGCATCGTGTCCGACAGAGATAGTATCATTGATGAACAGTCATACGTTAGTTTACTCGCACAACGTCTAGTTCGCACGGACACTAACACCGTTCCGAACTAAATCGCTCGTAAAAAAATACGAAAAGTCCTTTGGGAAATCGAGTTTTGTGAAAAGTCAACTGCACAAATCAATTAAAAATAATTATTGAACACATCGATGATTGAGCTTTATCGTTACCAACTTTGTTTTAAAGAGTTTACACTTCTTTTATTACTTATTTACACTCAAAGTTTAAAATTATCAAGAAAAACGAATCTTTGTTGGCTCATAACTTTTTAATGGCTTGTTATTTTACTTTTCCCTTTCCCTGTAGACACAACTAATAATAAGAAAAAAACGATACCATGTTTAACTTTGGATGTACAGACGCGAGCACATCAAGCTACAACAATCTGTCAGATTTCTTTAATAGATATTCAACTTTATCGCTAAAGCATAAGGTTCAAATTTGATTGGAAAAATCTGACAGTTTCGGGTAGCTTGATGTGCTGGCGTCTGTACAATGTTTCCCGAAATTTGCACGGAAAAAATATTGACTAGTGCCACCTTAAAGCACCATTACAATTTACATGGGACTTAAACATAATTGGGGAAATATGGGTGTACTATATAGCTACACATCTGCCTAACCTTTCGAGCAATACAAACGTGATGTTATGTGTAAAAGCACTGTTAATGAAATACGGGATTACTCAGTTCCGGGAAAGGTTAACGAAGCAGCGAAAGCAGAGAAAATCAACGAACAAAAGAGTGTTTATCTTTTCGCGCGATTAGCTACAGGGGCGAATAGGGAATTGGCTGATGGTGTGTTCATTAAACTTTCCATCCATTAGAAGTTTGTGGTATAAAAAAGTTGTATAAATAAGCTCAATAAGCCCTCGGACTTATGTGTTTCGTAATAAATTCGGATAAACGTTATAACATAAAACAAAAACGAAACCATACTGTAAACTGTAACCCACGGTGACCTACATTTCTGACAAGTTTTTGACATTGATTATCGCTGAAATGAGATTGAGACATGAATTTGAACGTTTCGAGAATTGGCCTTACTGATTTCAGGAAGCTTAATAAAGCCTCCAATAAAAAAAATACCTAGAAGAATGAAGTATGAACAAACTCCAAAGATTATAAAGCACGTATCGTAGCATTTTGTTGTATCACAGCTTACAGCTGATTAAAGTATTTAAATGTGAAGAGTTAACCCATCTCATTATACCAAAAAGGTCATGATTTGTAATTGAAATTACCAAAGATTTATATCGTTAGATTCCCTCTACCGCTTCGAAAGATGGTAGCGTTTCTGTCTTGTTTTGAACCCTCTGACACAATCTCGCTATCGAAATGGAAACACAATATACGGAATATGTAAACTCACTCTTCTCAGTGTAGACACTTTTTTCGGGACATAAGTATGGTATGGGCAAATCTTACAATTTAAATCTTTGGATAATTTCCAAAGATCCGCGTGGTATTTAATAAAAATGCCTTCAATAAAATTATGCCTAACAACTTTTATAATTCATAATTTGGCCTTGAAAATTGGGTCACTTCGAAACAATTCAATTGTTTTGAAGTCTGCACTAAATTCGTTATTAATATAATTTACGGCTTGGAAGCTTTTTCATCATGAACTTCACTCATTCCAGCTTTTGAAAATATTTAATAGCTGCAATAAACCATCTTTTACAAACTAAGACTAACATTAATGACTCAGCCGTACCGAAAAAAAATATACTAAAATGTAAAATTTATTTATCTCATGTTCAATTTTCAAAAAGAAAACAATATTAATTGGAATAAAAAATATGAATAAAATAAAAAAAAACCTCTGTATTCAAATATGATAGTTTAAAAAAAAAACTTTATTTAAAAGCTTGCATAGTGGGTTTGCTTAGATCTTGAGAATTGCAGAGCTTTTTACTATTATAAATTGATGACGTAAGCTGAAAAAGGCAACAAACAATTTTCTATTATTTATCTCGATTACATAGTTATAGCAAAATACGCGCATTGACGTGGAGTTGCGGACACCAGCCCGTGTTACCTATTACCTTACATAGTTATAGTAAAATTATTAAGGGTGTATTAGCTGTCATGCTGATTTGTGTCCGCGTGCATGTCTAGCCCGTGGGTGCGCTGCCCGTATGCTATCGTTTCATAAATACTTTTCCTGACATGCAGGTTACACGTATGTAGAAAGCGGGGAGTTTGCGAGTGCATCACACGCGCTAAGCTGACGCATGGCGGTAAGGCACGCACTCGGCCGCAAACCCGCATTAAACTAAAACCAAGTTTTGCCGTAATTATTGAATTATTTTAATAAAACCGAAATAATCTTTGTATTTTACAAATAATTTAATTTTTTATTTAATTAGGCATAATGCGTAGCTTTACAGAATACCAGTATGTATTGAGGTCTTTCTCGAAAAACATAATGAGAGAAATTTCAGATTGAAACTGCACTACTCTACTCGCAAAGCTGCTTCGACGAAGTACTGGTCGAAATTGACTAAAGTCCGAAGTACTACGTAACTATTACACGACTGTTAATGCAAAAAATGCGAAAATTAAAAAAAAAAAATGTGTTTTTCATTTAAAGATTTTCTATTAAACACAGTGTATTTCATTAAACTAGCATTTTTAGTGTCCGAAACTTTCAGGTATATTTATGTGACCCTAATTCATTGCTCTCAAGTTAAAGGTAAAGTGAGTTTGTTTGTTACGCTTTCACGCTAAAACGGCTGAACAGATTTGGATGAAATTTGGCACACAGATAGACTTTGACCTGAGTAAGGACATAGGCTATACTTTTACTTTTGGATCGTAGACGGAGTCCCGTGCAGCTAGTTAAATAAAATTGTTCTCGTACCTTTGATGGATGCTCTGTTCATTTTATTTGATGTCTGCAAAGTTAATGTATTGTTTAGATTTATCGCATTTATTTCAGTGATTTGGAAAGAGTGCCTAATTTAAATTAATGTTTCAGAGAATTAGTATCGTAAAGAAGAGGTATCTCAAATACATCAGCATTTCTTTGTAAATGAACGTTCATTCATTCACTCTTGGAACGTATACAAGGTCGATGGGAACGATGGGTTAATTCCTGCAAGTAGTTGCATAGCATTGAACACTTTTATCTTCTAAGAATCCTTTGCCTACGTGGAAATATTATTATATAATAGTACTAGCTTTTGATCGCGTGAATCTCAGAAATTCTTCCACGGGAACGTACTACCGGGTTAAAAAGTTTGTTTGTGTTAATATAGAATTCTAGAATATAAACTATATTATACGTATGCCAAAGGGGTTTCAAGATTTTTATGTAGACCCAGGCATATCTTTTTTTTTTGTTTTCGGGGGGAAACCTTCAAAAGGCACGTGGACTTTGGAAAAAAAGACCAGGTAATGTAGGAGTCTTACCTCACTAAAGCCATTAAAAGTTATACATTTTTCTTGGAACGACTTTTAATCACGACCCACAATCCTTATTTTAATCGCGTCATATCAATATCTTTGGTATGCAAAACATCTATAAATCCCTGACCTATCTTAGTAACAGTATTGAGGCAATGCAATTCTAAATTGAATACAAAACAGATTGAATTATATCTAATAAACGCATCAATAAACAGACGTAAACACTCACGTCACGGTATCACGATAACACGGAGAATAGAAATAAATTAATGGAAATATAATATAAAAACACTTTTAGATTTGCGTCCTCTTGGACGCAAATCTAAAAGTGTTTTAACGTTATCTCAACTCTTTAACGTTATCTTAACGTTATCTCAACTCTGCTCAACACTGCTGGACATAGACCTCTCCCAGACTGCACCACAACGACCTTTCCTCCGCCTTCCGCATCCAGTCTGTCCCAGCCACTTTCTTGAGGTCGTCGATAACGTTATAACGAGCACGTATTTCCATAAATTTTAGGGACGTGGAAGTCCACGATAATATAGTCAGGCTAGAAATAATAAAAGTGCAAACTCGTAGCGTTTTCCAACGTTTATTTCTGTCAAGCGCGTTTTGTGTTTCCATATTCGGATGTGTACGGAACCAATGTGTTTATGTTAGTAATTACTCGTCATTGAACGCACTGGCGAGCGAAAGGAACGCAAAGGGTTGCCAAGTTTTAAAATGAACGACCACATAGTATCTACGTGTGTCGTAATTATTTTATATGTTCAGTGCATTCCTTGGTTTGTAAACAGATTCGAGTGGCCGTGACTTATCATAGAAGTTGGCGTTTGCGATCGACGTTAAAAGCTGTATGTATGTGTATAGCTAGATCCATTACAGAATTTTATAGATCTACTGTTTATGCTTGCAGAGTACTAAAACATCATGTCCGCATTCATAATATCGTTAGGTTTGCTCCGTTTGCATCCGGTTTTGATTCCAATATCACGGCAACTAGGTTCTACATGAGCCTTGATGCTTTTATTACATCACTTGGAACAAGGTCAAATCCCGTGGACTAGATAAACCAGTTTGAGAAGGTATAAAAAAAAAATCACTGTAGTCAGTAATGTACCCATCGATGTTTCCCCATATACAGATTGGCAGGGACAACTACAAATTTTTCGTTGATTATAGAAAAAAATTCATGGAAAATTGCGATACCTACGCGGTCAAAATGTATGAAACAGCAATTTTTTTTTATAATAACCGACGATAAATTTCAACGGGGTTTCAGAATCATGTACAGAATCCATGGTAACCGGCCCCGCATCTATCTGCCACCCTGTATAAGCTTAAGGTGAAGGTAATTACCCTATATTTTCTTATGGTACAGACACCAGCACATCAAGCTACTACAATCTGTCAAATTTCTTTAATAGATTTTCAACTTTATCGCTAAAGCATAAGGTTCAAAGTTGATTGGGAAAATTTGATAGTTTCGGGTAGATTGATGTGCTACCATATTTATAAATAGTTTCTGCGCTTGACTTCGTCTACGTAGAAGTATATATACTCTATGGTACTCGGCAATACAGAAAACAACACAACAAACACAACAGAACAGTAACAGTAATTTTTGAAATCGGAGCAGCTGGTCGATTCTGGAAAATCTCACCGTGATAACTAAGGTGAAGTGAGCTTAGAGTGGGCTGTGAGTCATGCTGATGCTAGGGATTGACACTATTGACGACTCACTCTACGCTCACTTCACCCAAGTTTTCACGGTGAGATGGTTACAGAATCGCATGGCAGTACTTCCCGAGATTACCTATTACGAACAAACAAACGATTTTACTTCTATAATAATATTCCACAACTTTCACACAACGCCATCTAGTCCCAAACTAAGCAGAGCTTGTGCTATGAGTACTAGACAACTGATAAACATACATATATATTTCTAAATACATACATATTATCACTACATAGTATAAAACAAAGTCGCTTCCCGCTGTCTGTCCCTATGTATGCTTAAATCTTTAAAACTACGCAACGGATTTTGATGCGGTTTTTTTTAATAGATAGAGTCATTCAAGAGGAAGGTTTATATGTATAATATAGTAGAGAAACACTGATCATTTTAGGGGTTTCTAATGTGATGTCGTAAATAAACACATTTTTTGCGCTTACATTGCAAACGCTGGCTTAACCCTACGAGATAGATCAAAATAATGTACTACAGTATTGTACACCTTAAAAAGGTCTACAAAAAAGTCCGCGATGGCATATGTCTATCTCTTCTCTTAGGGATAACCCACAATAACCATTTTTTATCCCATACTTTTTAAGAGAAATAATGGCTCTAAAATTATCAGTGTTTCTCTACTATATTATGCATGTATTATATGCATATAAACCTTCCTCTTGAATCACTCTATCTATTAAAAAAAACCGCATCAAAATCCGTTGCTTATTTTTAAAGTAGCATAAATAAAGACAGACAGACAGCGGGAAGCGACTTTGTTTTATACTATGTAGTGATAGTGATCAGCATTGCACCCGTGCGAAGCCGGGGCGGGTCGCTAGTTATAGATAAACTACACCCAGACAAAGAACAAATGATCGTGCTCATCACACAAACATTTGTTCAGGGTGGGAATCGAATCCACGACCTTGCCTATAGTAGTCAGTGTCACTGACCACTAGACCAACAGGCCTGTCATATAATAGGTACTAGCTTTTCACTACTGCTTTCACGACTTAGTCCGCGTCAAATTTCTCGCTCATCTGGCCCACCCCGTCACTTCGCATCGCCTGCCCGCGCTTCAAATTCGTGTTCGCTCAGCGTTCTTTCTGACGGTTTTGCTTTTGCTTGGCTCCTAACGGTAATAGCGTGATGTTAAGTTGACCTCAATAAGAATTTGGTTATCAAATGCAAAAACCATTTTTCGATCCCGACTGAGATCGAAAATAATAGAACACCTAGTACTCTTTATTTTATACACCATATAAATTACAGACATAGTAACTAAATACATTTTACAAAGGGTCTTATCGCTAAGAGCGATCTTTTATAGACAACCTTTGGATGAATTCAAAAGGGGAAGGAGAGAAAAATACTGTAGGTAGTCTGTGGTGTACAATTTACATAAAACAATAAATACGTATATAAAGTATATTATATTAATCTAAATAAGTACATAGATTTATGTATATATAAACATGAAACCGAAGTAAAGAATAAATAATGACGATGAAGTGCTTTTTTATCATAATTTTATAAGTGGACAAAGATTGAGCACGTCTTATCGACACGGGCAAGTCATTCCATAACCGTACTGCTTGAACAGTAAAAGATTTGTCATAGAAACTGGTGGAATGCATCGGCATCTCTAGTTAGCGCATCATCACGTTAGTGATTAGCGCGTTTAAACAAACTAAAAACAAACACTCAACTTCATCTTTATTACTACGTAGATTAGTTTAGAAGTTTTGATTCGAATACGTATATATGACTGGATTATTAATAGGTACCACCTACATATTGAATCGCCTTATAAGGGAAGAGGGGGGAAACTAATTGTGTAGCCAGGCGTATTTACTAACCTCTCCGACTGCGCTAAATATGATTGGAGTGGAATAACATCAATAGTGCAATGAACGGGGTTCAAGTTCATGATTTTGCGCTAGCTAAGTCAGTGCCAAACGGCAATAACCTTATTCATTTATCGTTACTTATTTATACTTAATGTACAATATGGTGACTGGTCGTCTTGTTGACCATGGTTTTATTGTTGTCATTAGTAATAACTTGTTCATTTTGTTTACTTCGATGGTCCTAATTTATCATTTGTGACTTCAAGTGACAGCTATGTAAACAGAACCCCGCATTGCAAAAATATGTAAGCGGTCAAGCCCTTTATGCCTGGAGGCTTTCATTTAGATAGTATCTTTTTGTTTACATTTATATTTTTTTTTTTTTGCGAGTTTTTAATGTATTTGTTGGTATATTAGCGTGGCTAGCTGATATATAGCAAATCATTTAATTTGGTGTTCTGTGTACGTAATGGTAATTACTTTGCATTTCTAATACCTATTTTATTCAATCAAGTATTTTCTTACTGAACAGACAGCTGCGCTGCTGCAGAGTTTGTTGCGCCACTTCTTCTCCCCAGCGAAAGCACTAGGAAGTCGTGAAGGGCGGGCGTTTTGGGGGACTGTCTTTTGTAATTTTGACGTTCGAAAATTGCTGATTCTGCCTTGTTTGAATGAATGACTTTTGATTTTTAGTTTGATTTTATAAGCTAGCTGAAGTGGCAATGGGCCGGTCATATTAGCCGTAGAACCATTGCCCGTTGGGGTAGACTTCTGTAGATCGGTAAACGTAAGGTAGGACGTCGCTCACCCACGGGTGGGTTTTAGTCAGTAAAAGTCAGCGACGATCTTCGCAGGCTGGTAGCAGCTGGATGACAGTTGGCGAGAATGGAGCTGAATGGCGTGCAATTGGAGTGGCCTATGTCCACAAGTGGACTGCTGTAGGCTGACAATGATGATGTACAGACGCAAGCACATCAAGCTAAACCAAACTGTCAAATATTCCCAATCAACTTTGAACCTTATACTTTAGCAATAAAGTTGAAAATATATTATAGAAATTTGACAGTTTGTAATTATGGGGGTCTTAATGCCAGAAAGCCATCATTATCAATTAATATGTTACTTATGCGTTTCCTAAGGTGGACTTTCAGAACATGCCTAAGGCCTCCGTTGACAGTCGCGGCGCGACTTCGCTACGACTCTAGTAGAACAAATTCTATGAAAAATTTATTGAAATTGTTCTACCAGAATCGCGTCGTACAGTCACGTCGCTCTTGTCTGCGGGAACTTTAAGGCACTAACGTTTTAACTACCATCATTCATCATTTCAGCCAAAATACGTCTACTGCATATGCCTCCTCCAATTACTTCAACTTTGACCGGTTCTGTGCTTCCCGCATCCAGCGGATTCCTGCGGCCTTCACAAAGTCATCGGTCCACCTTGTGGGCCTTCCAACGCTACGTCTTCCGGTACGCGAACCACTCCAGAACCTTTCGGCCTCATCGGCCATCTGTTTTGCGAGCAATGTGCGAGTTTGGCAATTCTTTGGGCTATGTCAGTTACCTTGGTTCTCCTGTGGATCTCGTCATTTCTGATTCGATCACGCCATTTGGGTGACTTTTAGTGTTCTAATAAGGCCAATTGTGAGTCACCACATTTCAGTGCCATAGGTAATACAGCAACACGCACTGTTCATAGACAAGGTATAAATAAAAATTACACTGAAAGGTAGCAAGAGCTTTTTCTGAAGCATTTATTTAGTTATTCCGTTTCCTGTTCAACCCATTTCAACACTGGTTTCTAAAGGAGAAAAGCAAGTTGACATGAAATTGCTTGGAGTTTTATCACACCTACTTAATTATTCAATTCAACCCAGTTCGTTTGACTAGATCTTGTGAACCTTTTCAAAATAAAATCCTGGGCGAAAAAGTTTGTGTAACACGAAATAATGTGAACACAAGGTTTAAAGCGAGTGAAAATCCGAGCAACAAAAAATCTATTTCTATTTGATATAATTAGAAAAAATGATTCTTAAAATATTTTTGTTTGTAGTTTATTCAACCCTGTTTATTGGAATTACGGGTTAGACATTACTTGAATTTATCAGACTTCGCTAAGGGTGATTTAGTTGTACTGGGGGAAAAGTCTATGTTTCCCTGGAGACTCAGGCACGAACCACAGAACGGGTATTAAAGATACAAAAAATAATATTATATTATTAACCTAAGATTCGTTGTTAACCAGATATCAATGTTCTAATTGTAAGATGACGAAATTGTTATTAAAGTAGGCGAACTCCGACCATTGCATTCTTGAATGATACCAGATGATTTTTCATCACTATGCCATTCTAGATGATTCAGGACGAATTGCACCCAAAAAGTTAAGTACTAAGGTTTTATTTTGGGGCGGCAAGTATATACGACATTCGCGGTAAACCTGACGTCACGCAAATCCTACATCTCGCAAACGGAGTTTTCCGTGCAATTAACATCTACCTATACAGAAACCCGACAACAACTGTCGGGCACAACAACGCCCTTCTGGTCGGAGGATCCACCCTTTTCAATGAGGGATTAGGTACTTTCCACCTTGTTCCTTATACGTCTAAAATTTCAACAGTGCACAAGTAAGGTAAATAGTGGTGCTAACAAGCGTAAACGGGTTGTAGTATAAACGGAGCACACTCGTGAATCAAAAGACTAGCTAGAGATGAATGGACCGCATTTTAACAAGAAAACTCGCTTCTACACATTCTGATTCGGATTTATTCCTGTGAATGGCTGGAATCCATTCAATGTATTTCGCAGACCGAGGTCGTCCCTTTATACCTACTATATTTACTTCACTGTGACCATTTTGTTTGTTTGTCAGATTAGCGTGAAACTAATTATTTAATTCGTTTGAGGAAACTCCGTAACAAGCAGACAAAAGGCTAAGCTTTTGAGTGCCCGTTCTCGTGTTGTGTGGAACGGAATTTCGTCATTAAAGCGGTTGCTAAGGTTGAACCATTCTTAGGAAGAAAATAAAGAATGCATTCCACCTGCCTGCTGCCAGTTAGGTATGCCATAAATGTTTGTACTAAAAGTATTGGCCATTTCAGGGACTTTTTGCGAAAACCTTAATAATTTGGACTTATACGTATAAAAAGTAATTAATTTGCCGTCTAAAAATCACAGTTACAGGTACATTTTGTCTGGTAGAGATTGCTCAAAGATGTAAAACTGCCTTTTGTTCATCTTATGAATTATACAGGGTCAATTTGAAATAGCTAGCCTAATTCCACAGATGTGATGGACATCGATACCTGAACACAATAAAAGAAAAAAGAATATTATTCGTTGTGGGGTCACCGACCGTAGTAATTGTAGTCCGCAGTGATTTGACGTTCGAAAAGTGCTGATTCTCAGCCTAGTTTGAATAAATGAATTTTAATTTTGAGCTACTTGAAATATCAGTTTAAAATCGGCTTTTTAACGTATAAGCTTCACCATTCACCACGTTCTCTCGATAATTTGAACCTGTATGAATGTAAAGAGTAAATGTACTAAGGCAAAGAGAATGGAAATGTCAAAAAAGAAATACGAAGCAACCATAGAGCTCAAAAAAAATGTTGATAAATCAAATATTCTTAAATCATTCACAGGAACTGCCAGCCCTACCATTAGTAGGTAAACCGATTCCAAATATAACACTGGCCGTGACGGAGCGAGTCGCCACGCGGAATGCGTCTGACGTCACAGGCCAATAGCGGTCGCTCGGTGTCGCGGCCCGTCGATGATACATCATCTCTCCTATGTTTATTTGTACACTTGCGCTAAATAATTCTTAGTAGTCTTGCTACTTGATGAGTGGACAAAGGAGGACTGTTTTGATTTGCGTAGTGTCTATTTATTGCACGTGTGATTCTTGGATATTTCCGTTAGTGTTTTGTTTTGCTACGAATTTTGTCCCTAGACTTGTGGGAGGTACTTATTCTTATCGCACGGTAACGGGATAGTAAGTCCGTTTTCCAGGATTTTGAGTGCAAGCAGAAAAGCAAAGAAATATACAACGTGTAACGTTAAATGCGCAAAACCTCAGACACCCCAACTGATTTTTAATTCAATTGGCCTATTTCAGAGAGAAAATAAGTCATTAAAAAATTGTAAAGGTTTTATGTGCCGTTTTAGTTTTACTGGCCATTCTGATCGTTTCTTGCGTCTGTGACGACGCTTTATCGAGGGAGGGGAGTCGTCACCGGGCCGCTGCGCCGCGCTGACATTGGCTTGCTTGACCTATTAATAAATAGACACCGCAACGTTTTAAATGAAGATTTTTTGAAAAATGTGACCTATATTAAAAAGTGGTTCAATTAATTCTGCTCGTGATTCTGATCAAACTATTTTCAGGTTTTGCGCATTTTACGTTACACATTGTATAAGTACTTATCTAGAAGTTATATTGGTGACTTAAGCCTAATTTACACAATGCGATTTAATTGCCTGTGGTATGCCATATATTGAAACAATACCTACAGTTTTGAAAGAAACGAAAGAAAGAAAAATATTTATTTGGGATACACAGTAAAAGAAGAAGCATTTAAAACTAACAAAGTTACATTAATAACCACTAAAAAAAAGTAAAAAAAAAAAAATAACAACCCGTGCGAGGCCAAAAGGGTTCCTCTCTCAGTCCAATGTAAGTCATTAGTTGCTTCAATTTATTGTATGCCAAGAAACTTGTATCGTACGCCAGCACATCAAGCTACTACAATCTGTCAAATTTCTTTAATAGATTTTCAACTTTTTCGCTAAAGCATAAGGTTCAAAGTTGATTAGAACAATTTTACAGTTTGGGGTAGCTTGATGTGCTGGCGATATTGTCAATACTCAATAAATAATAATTAATGATAACAAAATGGGATGACATTGAATAGTAGAGCTATTCAATTTCATCCATCATCATCCTAGCCTAGCCTAGCCTTTTCCCAACTATATTGGGGTCGGCTTCTAGTCTAACCTTATGCAGCTGAATACCACTATTTTCAAGTATAATCAATAAAAAAGTATATTCAATTTCATCCCATTTTGATATATTCTTGTGATTTTAAACGAACGAGTAAAAAATACTCTCTCGAACAATCACGTCAACGTGCAATGTAGGTGCTTGCTCTAGTTTGTAACAAATTAGTTCGCATTGCAACACAGAATATAAAGCATTGCGTTCCCGTTTGTAAGGCCTTGAGCATCGATAGCAGACCTTCACCCTGAAAGAACTCTAACCTCGCTCCATCTAAACATAGAGGCATCACGCCCAAAGAGAGTAGAGGTGTAGGTACTAATAGTAAACACAGATTTCGCTAGTTATGTTATAAATAGATAAATAAAACATTTATTTCAGACTAAGATCGCTCATAGAAATAGACCATAAAAACAAACATATTATTATATGAAGTATAAAACAAATCTTCTGTTAATAAATATAGCTTAAAACTGTGTTATTAGCACTTTATAAAGTAGCTTGTCCCTGTGCTGTCCTACAGGACACGTAAGTTACTACAGTACGTGCCGTCAAATGTCTGCTTCCGTTATGACGGGCAGAGAACAATTCACTACTCGCAGCATGCGTAGTGTGGGACGCCCCCCAAATAGACGGACGGACGACCTAAAGAAGGTGGCTGGGGTAGACTTTATGCGGAAGGCGGAGGACAGGTTGTTGTTGCGCAGTCTGGGAGAGGCCTATGTCCAGCAGTGGACTGCGATAGGTTGAGTTGACTCGCACCTTCGTCTTGAAGTTGACGTTGCGGTGCGTCTCAACGGACATATTATTTGACACAGACTTTCAATCGGGACTGCTGCTGAGAATTTTCAGCTGATCTACTATACGAGTATAAATAAGTCAATCAACGAAGACACGGGCCGGTCCAAAAGCAGTTAATTCGTCAATACAAGTAACAAAATATTTTTTTGAACGGGCAAAAACACATCACGAGTAGGGGTAGCTGTCAAATCATTTTGTCGTTCATTCTTGGTTTGGGCTCCAAATTAATCTTATACCCGTAGGTGATACGGAGTAGGTAACGCCTGTAACTACGGACCCCCCTGTGTAGACCCCCTGATGTCAAAACTACAACGTGACCTGCCCCATGTATTTTAATTTCCTCTCTGGAAGAAAACTGAACCCCTGTCTAAATATCTATTTATATGCGGCTTCAATGGGTCAACATTGTTAACAGATAACGCTTATAAGCAACTTGGCTAATACAAACGACAGCGATTAGAAAAGGAAGTTTAAAATTTGTATAATACATAATTTCTTTAAATAAAAATGTTATGAACCCCTGAAATTTCGTTTACATTTATTTATTTAATCTTTTCGCACACAAAAAGGCACAAAGGCGGACTTATTGCCTTAGGTATTCTCTACCAGTCAACCAAGGGTGGTGAAGAGATTACATTCTTTATTCCGTATCGTTGGCTTAAAATATATAAAATATAAAAAAAATATTAAAATATTAAAAATATTAAAATATCCAACCTTACTATAAGTGTTGCTAAACTTGACGTAAAATGACATATTTCTCTTAACAGGGCACATATTTTAAACCAGGGCTGTTACTGAGAATTTTCTGATGACTAAACCACAATGTGAGTTGCACCATCTCATCCAAGCAATATATTTTAATTTCCTCTCTAGAAAAAAACCGCACCCGCATCTAAATATCTATTTATATGCGGCTTCAATGCGTCAACATTATTGATAGATAAAACTCCTACAATTTGGCTGTATCATATATTTTTTACTAGCGCCCCGGCTTCGCACGGGTGCAATGGAGAAACACGGATAATTTTAGAGCCATTATATCTCGTAAAAAGTATAGGATAAAAAATGGTTATTGTGGGTTATCCCTAAGAGATAGACATATACTATCGCGGACTTTTTTGTAGACCTTTTTAAGGTGTACAATACTGTAGTACATTATTTTCATCTATCTCGAAGGGTTCAGCCAGCGTTTACAATGTAAGCGCAAAAAAACGTGTTTATTTACGACATTACATTAGAAACCTCTAAAATTATCAGTGTTTCTCTACTATATTATGCATGTATTATACATATAAACCTTCCTCATAAATCACTCTATCTATTACAAAAAACCGCATCAAAATCCGTGGCGTAGTTTTAAAGATCTAAGCATATATAGGGACAGACAGACAGGGAAGCGACTTTGTTTTATACTATGTAGTGATTGTATCATGCTCCATTACATGAAATTGTCTGTTGGACAAATGAAGTGTAGTTCTAATTAAATTTGACGATGAAATATTGGATAAGTAGATAGTGAGCGCCAAATACTTCTGCACATTTGATTTGTGCTTGTTGCTAGCTATATTAGAATTTGCCGTGCGATTCTGTAACCGTCTCACTGTGAAAGCTTGGGTGAAGTGAGTGTGGAGTGAGCTGTCATTCGCTAGGGATTAACACTATTAAGTGGTCACTTCACTTATGATTTCACGGTGAGATTTTTGCAGAATCGACCGGCTGATGTACCTACGTACAGTCACGAGCATAAATATACAATTGCAATACAAAGTGGCAGGAACATGGACGCGCAAACTGTAACTGTATTTCAGCGCACGATTCTAGACCCCTTTCTAGTGTATTATTCATTTTTCATCGGTTATAAAAAAAAAAAAAAAAATCTGCTGTTTCGTAGAAAAGTGAAACACGCGACCAAAATATATTGAGCAGCAATTTTGTTTAAAATAACCAACGCAAAATTTCGATGCAGGAGGGTTTAGGTATCAGGTTGCACGTCGATGTCACTGCAATGTCATAGCAATGCGATGCAGCATGCATTATTTTGACGTCGCATGTCTCGTCAGATAGTGTTGGAGTTCCTTTTGTGCTGCCACGGTGGCACTTGTAAATGGCTTCTACAAATGATCACATATTTTTGCCGTCATTGACTACAGATATTAATGGAGTAGCTGCGCCCCGCGGTTTCACCCGCATAAGTCTCGATTCCTTAAGAATATCGGGAAAAAAATTATTCTATATGTTAATCCTGGTTATAAACTATCTGTTTGCCAAATTTCATCAAAATTGGTCCAGCCGTTTGAGCGCGAAGAAGTAACAAACATACAAACACACACACAAACTTTCGCCGTTATAATATTAGTGTGAAGTGTGATTAGTCGGCCCTAGCAGACCCCGTCAGTTAGTGCTGACATATCTTTGAGGCGTGCGTGAAGACAACGCGCCGACCAGGGCCTGGTCCTTATCGGAATTCAACACATCCTGAAACTGACCGGCAAATTGCAAAAAACGTATGCCCCTTAATGTATTTCTGTAGTGCTATTCTGTAAAAATCTCACCGTGAGAACTTAGGTGAAGTGAGCGGGAAGTGAGTTGTCATTACGTATTAACACTATTGACACTGCTTACTTCAAGCTTACTTCACTTATGATTTCACGGTGAGATTTTTACAGAATCGACCGGCTGTTTGCGTTCAGTAAATCAGTATCATTGCTGCGGGAAACTAGACTTACCCGATTTATTATGTCACACCGTGGGTCGTCATTACGTCATTCGAGAGCCGGGAGAGTCGGCCGAAGTCACAGCATTTTGCTGAGCAACGACCTGTTCTTGCACAGATGCGACTTACGCAAGGAACGTATTTAAGACGCACGGCTTAGTTGTTCTTATTATTGTTTGTTACAAAAGTAGTTATTTTTCCACTTTGTTTTGATTGTTGTTGTTTTTTTGTCATCTGCCAGCGTCACGGGCGCATCACGGATTAATGTATTCATGTATTGCCAATGTCAATTAATGTGTGTTGTCTTTGGTCCCCAGCCCTGACATCAAGTAATGGACAAAAATGTCAACATTTTATATGCTTCAGTACGAGGCTTTTCACTACGTTGTATGTGTATATTTTGTCTTTTTTTTTTTGTAACCTGCATTTTGTTTGTTCAGAATAAACATTTTTTCTTTCTTTCTTTCATCATCTTCCCAGAACTATGTTGGGGTCAGCTTCCAGTCTAACCGGAAGCAGCTGAATACCAGTATTTATTCAGCTGCATCCGGTTAGACTTTAAGCCGATCCCAAAATCAGTATCACTGCGCGAATGTTTATACCAATGATTATACAGCTTCGTTTATACCATTCCTGCGATTCGTGCGAAACATGTATTTTTAATAACCTCGTTATTGGATTTATTTACTTTTTTGCATGATTTATCGCCTCCTGTTTATTTAAAAACATGTGTAAATATTTTTTTGCACATTTCCGTCCGAATGAATGTAACACTGCGGTTTAATGATATGATCATCAAATATTTGTAATTTATTGCACGAAGACCAGTATACGTACGTATTTAGGGTTTAAAATTCGTTGGATTTTTGCGCTGGATGACGGATATTTGATTGATTATTGATTGATTGACAAGTATTTGATTTGTCGTATTTCAATAAATGTTGTTGTTTTAGCTTATTTTGCTTGAACTGTATTTCACTGCCCCGTTGGGCTAGTGGTTTCGAGCGCTACTTCTGAACACAGCGCTGGGTTTCATTCCCAGGTCAAGCAAAGTGTTTTTGGGTTATTCTATCTGGAATTTGTCAGTAGTAGTCTGGATTAGTGCTCGGTTGATGGCAATAGTCTCATCCCCTCCAAACTCCTCCAGACCGTATTTCAGCCACGGCGGCCAATCTCAACGGAAACTAGTCTTCATTATAGTGCACAAGTGTGCGCGCAGACACAGATGCACTCCCTCTTGCCTCAATCTAATAGTCCAATGGGACGGAAATCCAACACGACCGGAGAGAGATCAGGCGCAGGACCAATGGCTTAACGTGCTTTCTGAGGCACGGGGGTATCACACCGCCGACTTCCAAACTCCGGGCTGTTACTGAGAAATTCCTAATGGAAAAACTCAATAACACTTTGCCCGAACCGGATATCGAACCCAGGAACCCACGCTCAGCAGTCGCGCTTGCCACGAGACCAACGGGGCAGTTCCCCCTATTAAACATAAATGGTGAAATGTGGGTACAGCTAATGTTTTGTTTTTAGTTTCTTTTTAATTCTGTTTGAAACGTCATAAATATCTATACACCGTGTTCTTTACGTTATCCATAAAAGCTTCTATAGATTTTACAAATCAAATCTAACAAAGGAAGTACCTAGTGCTTAAAAAGGCTTCATTACAAAGATATTTGTAGTTTCATTTATTGAAATTTAGTTGAGTTATGCAGTAAGAAAGGGGCTTTACGTAGTTTTGACAAGTTTCAGCCCACCAAATCCAATGAATGAAAATACGTCGTTGCCAATTCGGATAAAGAGGCATGCATATCGGGTGATTTACGTCAAGGTATTTAGTTTGTATGAAAATTAACAAAAAATAAAAAAATATGAATTCACATATGTATCCATAATGAAAAATGCTTATTTCCATGGTATGGACATCTGGTTGAAGTTTATGTATATCGTCCGGAACACGGTGTATATAAAGTTTTTTTTTTGTAAAATCTGACAGCCAGATTTTAGAAAACTTTAGACATTACTAATAAAAAATGTATTGTATAAGATGAATAGTTACACACCGATTTCTCTCTTTCAGTCGTCAGTAATTTGACTTTCGAAAGAAGAAGACAGAGCGTTGTGTAACTATACAGACGATAAACGGCGTTTATTAGTATGGGGGTTGGGGTTGGGGGTGGGGGTAGTAGGGGGGTTATTTTTTGTACCAGTTTTTACCTGTTTTATTTTACTAAAAGCGATGTGAAAGCTGCTTTAACATATAAGTGCCTTTTGAGAAAAAGTTAAATAATAAAGTTAAATGTAGGTACGCTGGCTCGCGTTCACCACTTCATCGTTTGGTTGAGACATTATAACAATTAATTGAATTCAGTCGACATTCTTTTTTCTTAATCAAAATGCATAAATTAAGAAGCAAATCCAAGCAACCCTAAAGGATCAGCAAAGTAATATATAATAACGTAATGTTTAATAATGCACGCACACAAATTTACTTTTTTTTTAATTTTATAAATTTAAAAATGCAGATATGAGTTCTAGGACAGTGACTATTATATAGGTATTTAATCTGTGTTACTAGCTACTTTTAAATACTATCAATTGAAATCTGTGGAGAACATAGTGGGTAGCATAATTGTTTTAAAATGTAATATTTAAGATAATATGACTATTTCCTACTGTGTTGCTGTTTGTTTTCCTTAAATAAATAAGTACCTATGTGTATATTAAGTGATTAAATTCGTAGGAAACAGTTTGCCAATGGAACACGTACGGCGCTTGGGGCAATAATGAAACATAATACATAGAAACTTACAATATTATTAAATCACGTTGTTATGGAAACTGTGAAGCACGTAGGTGAGTTTAATCACCTCAGAATATTCAGTCTACCACGAATAGGTACAATCAGCAAAGGAGATAAGTAACCAGGGTCGTCAGTAATTACAATTTAGTAAGACACCGATGGATGTTTTCGAATGAATTTTAATTTGATAAATAATCTGTTTGTTTTCTATATAATTATACATTTAGTTTTATTCGAAAACATCTATCGGTTTCTAACCAAACTGCAACTATATCTGACGACGACGACCCTGGTTACTTATCTCCTTTGGTGACAGTACATGTGTATCCCGACACACGATATCACTCCGGTAACTGTCATCATTTCCGAACCTTGGGCCGTCTTTTTAGATATAGTATAATCCCGAATTCCTATAATCAACTTGAGGAGTCATCCTCAAATTGAATATAGGTATTAGGCATCTACCATATTTTATATATCGAAGCGTTACGCTGAGATGGGAGCCTCTTTGGCCACGTACAGGTCTCCACTTTTTTATCATAACCATGTTAGTTTTAAATACTCCTTTTTTACTATTTTTATTTCCTGTGTGTGTCCCAAATAAAATATTTTTCTTTCTTTCTACTATGAAAAATATGTTTAAAGGTCTTATTTATAAATATTTAGACATAGAACATTTTTGGTATTTCAGTTATACCAGGCTAGAAGTGTATTTTATTGCCAAATAAAATGAGGAGAATAAGAAAAAACATATAGGTACATTCATGCTAATTTAGACTTTGTCGAACAAAATATTATCATAAAGGGTTTCGATTTTACAACTAACTAGGTTAAAAAAAGAACAACTGACATTTCAAACGACGGATGTTCTTTTGTTAAAGAGTTATTTCCTTCGATTCTAATTTTGACTTGTGTATAAAAATACTCATAACCGCGTTTGCGTCATTTATTGTTAATTTTAAAACAAACATTTCAGCTAATTATAAGACTCAACCAGTCGTATGATTCATGACAGAATCGGTCTGAAGGTTGACCTCGCGTTCTTTAGGCTTTCCAAACAGGAAGAGGTCAGCTTATACTGGAAACGTATGGTTTGATATGTGGTCGTGAGTACAATAATTGGATGCCGTAAAGATGAATCAGAACACTCGAAATATGAAACAATTTATCATTAAATCTGACAATTCAGACAAGTTTGGTATGTGTGAGGAATCTAAAAGATTCATGATACCTAAATAGTTTCAATGTGTATCGCGTATTGTAACTGTGCCAAAATATTTGAGATACTACCTACTTGTATCCAGCCAGTCGATTCTGTAAAAATCTCATAGTGAAAACTTGCGTGGAGTGAGCTGTCAGTGTCATCCCACTGATGGTAGGGATTGACCAAGCATACATTTACAATCATAATCGAGATTTTAGTAATATTTTTTAAGCTGATTCTATTGATCGATTTATTTATATAATTTCAAAGCTAGTATTTTAGCTGTCAAAACATTACTATGTTATGTGGTTTTAAAATAAAATAGCAGAACAAAAAAAAAAAAGAAATAACAACAATAACAAAAATAGAAACTTAGTCAGAATCTCAATGATGTTTTCTAGACTATAGACCAGATTCACGACATTACGTGAATCAGGTGAAGTGATCTCGGCACAAAAACTACGTGGTATTAAATTCTATGATCCGTCAGCCAGACACCCACAAAATAGTAAGGTTTTGACAGCTAAAATACGAGTGTTGAAATTATATAAAATCATCAATAGAATTCGCACAAAAAATATTAGGTATTAAAATCTCGATTATAATAATTGTGAATGTATGTTTGGTAAATACCTAGTATCAGGTGGGATAACACTGACAGCTCACTCCACGCTCACTTCACCCAGGTTTTCACGGTGAGATGGTTACAGAATCGCACTGCAGGTATGATTTTGGCGTAGATGATAAAGGATTTTATTTCTGTATGTAGATTTGTACAAACACTTTTACACGTCAATCATGTTTTAAAAACTAGATGAGGTCAGCGTTTCCTATCTGACTACTCTGAGAAGAAAGGCCGAAACAAAGTCAGAGGTCACAGTCTCTTTTAAAGTCCAGACATAATCTTGGTCAGATCATCTGACCAATAATCATTTCAAGATTGGTGAATAAATTGGGGGAAAACAATAATATCTTCAACCAGTTATTAGTCTTTTCGAATCGCTATTGACTTCAGACAAAAAAAAATATCAGTAAGATTAACTTTTAATTAAATTTGATACAATAATGAACTAATAAACAAACTCTTGGGACTAGTCGGATATTGTGAAACTGATGAAAGAGTTCTTGCTTGACAAAAATTCTTGCCTCGGAATTCAATATCTCGAATTCTAAAGACAAGCGCGGAGACAGACAGTTATACAGTTTGGCGATTAAATGAAACTACGTATTCTACATTACGTATTTTAATTTATTATTATTATTAGCCATTAATGATCTGCTGCTGGACAAACGCCTCCCTACTCTCCTTCCATCTCTTTCTGTCCAGAGCTACCAAGAACCGATCTTTATTAAAGGAATCCAGCTCATCCTAACATCTCCAACTGGGCCTGCCGCGATGTCGTTTGCTAGCGGGAACCACTGGGTCGTTAGTTGTTATTAATTATTTTAAACATACACAATTCAAATAATGAATAACAATTAACATTCTAGCCGTGGGACCCTTTTTTAGGTCTAGTATTTAACAACATTAAACTTAATTTGTGATTATTTGGTAACAATACCATAAAGATTGTGTTGATTGTTGATGCCATCGTCCCGCGCGTGTCTAGTGCCCTATCAATCAAGGGTGCTAGTACTAGCTTCATATTTCTTAATAACTGACCCCTTGACAATTCAAAAGTGCCTGTTTTATTAATTGGTTTATTTGAAATAAATGTTTTGAGTTTTGAGTTTGAGTTTTTTGAGTTTGGGTGGCTTTTTTCGTGCCAATTTATAAGGTATTTGTTTTGTTTGAAAAATTCAGTGTTCCATTTTTAGTAAAATTGGTAATTTTAACAGAGTGATAACAACTTATAATAACCGCTACACTGTGATAACTTAAATCACTACTCTGTATAAGATCCCATCCTTGCATGTTATCCTATCGAGACAAACAACATTCTGAGTCTATAATAACGGTATAATTTATCATAAGGTCAGGCAAATTCTATTAAAATTCAGCGCATTCATGACTTTGGATTGTTTGTGAAAATTCTCTGATTCAACAAACAATATTAATAATGAACATTCCCTGAAGGCAGCAGACTAAAATGACAAAATAGAGTGAATGTCTGTTTAAAACAGAGGCTCCCAAACTTTTTTTTTTCTCATAGACCACTTTAAAATTTTGTTGGTTCCAGTGGAGCTGTAGGGGGCAGCTACATTTCCCCCATATTCCCAAAACTTGACAAAAAATGTGAAGATTAGATGTAACTATGGAAATTTGCGTTGCGGCTCCCTGGGGGTCCACCTGGACTTCTTTGGGAATCAATGGTTTAAAAAATTGTTTGACTTTAATATTATTTATTAGAATATAGATCACATCACTATTTTAAGGGTTATAGGATAAACAGCTGGGTAGTTACGTAATTCACCAACAATGGCAATGCCATTCATTTTGATAGTTCAACAACATTCATGGCGGTATATGCGTTCTCGAGCAGACTATTTTGTCAAATACATGTATGAGGCAATGAGTTAGGAATTTCCTACAAAATCCTTTTGGTTGTTGTGTTACGCAATTATGGTGCAGGACGAATTAAAAGCCAAGTGCATGCTGACCACCCACAATGAAGGGTTAGGTAGTTGGGATGCATTTATCCCAAAAACAAGCTTAACATTGTAGTTGAAAAACATGTTTTCCCATACATTTCAACTGCAAAAGTAAGTTTGTATGCACAAATTAAGATATTTACCATGTTATTTTAAAACTGTATTGCAGAGACACTTAATGATTACACCCAAAGATCCTACTAATATTATAAAATTGGTATATTTGGATGTTTGTTACTCAATCACGCAATAATGGCTGAAAGGATTTGGATGAAATTTAGCACACGGATAGACCATGACCTGGGTTAGGACGTGTGATACTTTTGTAACCCGGTACTACGTTCCCGTTTGATGGTTTTCTAACACAATGCAGGTGAAGTTGCGGGCAAAAGCAAGTATTGGGTTGTCTCATAAGTTCTTGCCATATTTTATTTTTGTCGAATTTTCTCGTATTTAAACTAAACTGAATTCAAGAAAGTTTTTTGATCTATCTAGTTAGGATGAGTATCTTTTATGGTGAGGGTATAAATAGGCGCGGACGCAACGCAATAATAATTAGTCTTTAGTAAAAATGGATCAGCGTCAACTGCGAGCTATTATGCTATATGAGCATCGACTTAAAGTCTCTTCAACAGAAACGGCTAAAAAGATTAACACTGCATTTGGACCGGGTACTACTAGCAATCGGACTGTCCGTTTCTGGTACAAGCGTTTTGACACCAGTGATATAAGCTGCAAAGATCAACCTCGTCCAGGCCGAACCACCAGCTTTGATGAAGATGCTTTGCGTCACAAACTTGTGCTACATTCTAAAATTCTGGAAGTATTAAAATTGGACTTGAAAATTTTTTCGAGTCCCAGCCTGCCTCATTTTGGGAGAAGGGTATTCAAATTTTGCCCAGTAGATGGCTGACTGTTGTTGATAACGCAGGAGACTATATGATTGTTTAAATGTATTTTTTATTAGTAAAAAATATTAATATTAATTTGTCTTTTAACTGGCAATAATTTATGAGACAACCTAATAATTCAAATAAATCTGAGAGCATAGTATTGTTGATGAATAATCGAAGTTCGACTCTTGCGATAAAAGCCCATATAGAGTAAGTCTACAAAAGCAATTCTTAAAAGTAATGTAATTCATTCGAATTGAAAGCCATACGAAGAACCGAATGAAATGTACTTAATTAATCAAAGTTAGATACGAGTTGAGAGTTCGGGACGAATTGACTCTCAGACGAGAATTCGAGAAGATACATTAGAATATTTGGCAGAAGACATGAATACCTAATCTAACTATATCTAGTTACAAAGTTATGTTAAGAAGGTATGAGGGAAAAGATGAAAATACATACATACATACTCACATAAAAAGGAGGGTTATGAGTTTGACCGGTATGTATACCGGTCAAAATCATAACCCTCCTTTTTGCTTCACAGTAGTCTTGGAAAAGCTGACGTGGTTTTATCCTAGGCTCCAAATGAAATCAATATTATATCATCGTCCATTTCATGTTCATGTAATAGTTTTATAGCAGTAATATAAATATGAAATATGATATATCTTTTTAACAGCTATACTGGGTGTCCGAAAAGACATGGATTACCTTTTACCTGCTAATGGGCCACATTAGGACCTACAAAAAAAAAAAAATTATCACAGTAAAAGTCTTATGGTTTCCGAGTTTTTAGATGTTTAATGAAATTTTGGAAAATCTCTACCTTTAATGAAAACTTTTTCGAGTACAGGTTTTTTTATTTTCATCTTGAATCATCCTACTATCGATTGAATACAAGAAAGTTACAAATATCATCTTTTAAATACGTAAAATTTAGGTTCAAACTAAAAATTTTCACCAAAAAAAAATACCTTATTTTTGATCGGCCCTGGTGAAAAAAAAAATATTAGGTCATTTTTTTATTGGTAGATCCCAATGTGGCCTATCAGCAATATTCGGACACCCAGTATAAATATTTTACAGTTTTAAAGTTTCATAAAAATGTGGCATATCACGTATATAATTGTTAGAATTATGATCAACACTGTATATAAAACTTTAAGTTTTAACAAGGTTTTTTCATTTTTATAAAAATATGTCTTGAATAACGAGTTAGAAAACGTTGCAATAGGTACACAATAAGAACTTTTAAAATGACAATCATCAGACTGAAATCTTTCGGAAAGCGGAAAGATTTAGCCAATACTGTGAAGATTGACGGATAATATTTTCGAACACTGTACACACATCATCTTTAGCCATTAAAGATCCATTAAAGAACATCGGCCTTCCCCTTGAACAGTCTCGGGGCATAATGCCATAGCACTTGGCATGTGTATTGACGATTCTAATAAATAATAACGTTTTGCATTTTAGTTTTGTGTTTGCAGCATCACTATAGCAGGTATAACTTGTTCAGCGAAGTACAACACACATTGTAAACAAAAAACGTAGACGTATGTTAACCTAAGCTACTTTTTACTCCGCACGTGTAAACTTGTATTTACTGAAACCTAGCCAGAGAAACTGTCTGTAAATTAAGACTAAAATTACGTGAATCAGATAGTGGTGCAGCACACTACCGGACAAATAGACAACCAGAGGGGCGTAAAAACAATATTGTAAGAACAGCCGGTCGATTCTGGAAAAATCTCACCGTGATAACTAAGGTGAAGTGAGCTTAGAGTGAGCTGTGAGTCATACTGATGCTAGAGATTGACACTATTGACGACTCACTCCACGCTCACTTCACAAAAGTTTTCACGATGAGATGGTTACAGAATCTCACGGCTGGACTTATTTTGCTGTTGATACCTGTAAAGGGGCAGTTGTAGATTTTGAAAAACGTATTAGGAGGAATGTATGGGTATAACCTCGAGACCGCGGCTATAGCGGCCAATGTCAACGTAGACTAGCCTTCAGCGCGGGAGATATTGTAGTGCACAATTAGTGTGTCCGCAGACATAATGTGCACTCACTCTTCCCTCACTCTCATATTCCGTTGAGAGGCAATCTGACACACCGCCAACTCCGGGCCGATACTGAGAAATTAGCAATGGAAAACCCAATAACACTTTGCAAGGGCTTGGAATCGAACCTACACTTGCGACAACGACACCAACGGGGCAGTTTAATAAATAATTCTGCTAAATCCGTAGTAGAGGCCATACGGAAAATAACACAATTTGCTGCAAAATATTTACATCTTTCATATTATCCACTTAAACTGTTACCGCCACGTGTCATCGCTTGCTCTAAACTAAATATTATTTTGACGTGAACATTTGAGAATTTATTTTAGATCCGCCAGTCCGACCTTGCGACAAAAATAAAGAAAACAATGAGCTTTACACAATTTTGACAGGTTCACAGGTGTTTAGAAGACAGATGCGGAAACGTGAGTCATTTTGAAATGAGTGGGTTAGTTAAAAATATGTTTTTGTTTTCTTCAACAAAAGATTTTTCATTCATCATTATTATTTCGTAAAATCAATGAACAACAATTTGTATTATAATTTTTATAGCAGCATGAATAATTGTTTGGTTTTCTTTTCAACTTTCTCTGAAACTACATATAGGTAATTTATTAGGTAATGTTTTTTTTTTTTTAAGTTTGGAAATTATCAATACGAAAAAGTTATGTATGGGGTTTTTGTGCGAGATCAAAAAAGCGCACCCTTAATTTTATACTCCTAAACGTTTTTCAACTTTCTTGAAGCTAGAAAAGTATTCTGAGGACTAAGATATAGTGACATTCTATCAACGATAACAACGACGGAACAAACAAAAAACCAAATCGCTTCAGACATTTGGGAGCTACGATGCCACTGACAGACAGACAGATACAAAGGTTAAACTTATAACAGCGCTTTGTTTTTGTCGGGGGTTAGAAAGTATAAATATATGGGACTGATAAACTACCAAAAAGTATAAAATATGTCAATCCGGTTGAAGGTCATTGTAGAAATACGAAAACCTTTGAAAGCGGTTTCCACTAGTCTAGCTCCGTTCCATGTATTTCACTACCCTCTTACCCCTTATCGCCAATTCCTGTAATTTACGGACCATTATTAGTTAAAATTAAGACCCAGTAATCAGTAATCTTTACCAATAATAAACCGAAGACCTCATAGCTTTGCAGAGTAGAACCCCCTTTCCCTCTTATGGAAGTCCCTTACGGAAGTAGCTATCACAGGTAAATTTAGCTTATGAATCTATTCATAAACCCAGTTTGGCAATAAAAATGCTACCATGGGTAAGAAAAACGACTCGTTTTTGTTTATAGGAGCCGAGCGTTAGTCGACTGTAAACGACCAACTCAAGGCACAATAAACACCGAGGCAATGGGCGCGGACAACGGACAAGGACGAGGCGGGAATGTTTGACCTTTGCTCATCCATTGCATGTTAAATGGCGCAAAGATCACAGAGGAGCGCGGACGTGAACGCATGATGTCATGTCCGTGCCACATCTACGTCCAGCCAAGGAAAGAAGTCTGACATAGATACATAGAATTTACTTTATGGTACACCAAAATTTTAACAAAGGACTTTTCAAATATTGCTAACTAGCTTCTGTCCGTGAATTCGCCCGAGTAGAGGTTGGAAATTATCCCAAGGGAACGTGCTACTAGGATAAAAAGTATCCTTTGTCCTATGTCATGGACTGACTTTGTTCCGAATTTCGATTTATTATTCGTTCGTCCTGAAGTTTTGTCCCACATTCCAATAAATCCTAGTCGTCCCAAACAATATGCTTTCTTCGTCCCAAAATATAATTACAATTATTTTTGTCCCGTTTCCTCCTATGTTATATTCCTTCTACGGCCAAATTTTTTTTTTGTATGCCAAACTTACTTTTTTGTTCGATCGGCAGCAAATGGGTTACGTATTATTAAGAGCCATCATATTTCATCGAAAACGGTATGAAGTTGTTAAAACCTTTTCACGCCATAACGGCTGAACGGATTTGTCTGCTGACAGAAAGAGTTACTGTCACATTTATAATATTATTATGGCTTTTATAGGTACAATGGCAGTCTTATCGCGGCCCATGGTCATATGTAGCAGCCTCCTCGGTACAGAGGAATTGCGTGAGATTTCTAAATGACAAAACGAACCGACGTGGAAGAATGGCGGAAGGCAATTCCCGCGTTGACTCTCGTAGCATGACGCATTCGTCATTTTCGCTCGTCTCACATGTCGCCTATAGAATGTTGACGCTATTGAGAATCATGTATTTTTACTACAATTAGATCGTAAATCACGAGTCTAAGGACAAAAATATTACCATTATGCGTCGATTGATGAAGGTAACGTAAACGAGGCAAAAGAAGTATGTAAGGATCGTAGCGGGTAGCCTTCTGTAGAGTCTTCCTACCGGGTGAGTTTATATATGTAAGTAGGTATGTAAAAGAAACCAACCTACGACCACTGCCGCCAGACACAATGTGACATTTTTAAACTTCACAAATTAAAAAATAAAATATTTTACCAATATCCTATTTCGATTCTTTCTAATTTTGAGACCTGTCTGTCAATATTTACGCGGTTTTGCCATTTTTAAACCTGACACGATACGATGTACTCATATTGTTTTGGCTCTTGCGCCGACTACACTGACTCAAAATAAGTCCGTGTAGTCGGCTAGCGCAAGATCCGGTCATTGGCGCGGATTCCTTTGTTCACAAATTAAACTAAACTAAATTTAAATTCAGTGCATCTTTTTCATTCTATTTCATTAAGAAAAGGGACAGAAAATAAATTTTAGTTTAGTCCTGTCAAATTAATCAGCGCCTGACATACATTGACGTATTTTTAGTAGCCAATTTTTTAATCACGTCTAAACTTGTCTATGGAGTATCTTAATTTGACAGGACTAAACTAATATTTATCTTCAGCTGTCCTTTTCTTAATGAAATAGAAAGTAAAAATTCACTGAACTTAAATTTAGTTTAGTTTGTGAACAAGGGATTCGGCGCCATTGTATTACAGTTTGCCGTTACTATGCCTATTTTTCATATTTCTGAAGACCAAGCATGAGGTCCTGGGTTCGATTCCTAGGTCGGGCAAAGTGTTATTGGGTTTTTCATCAGAGATTTCTCAGTAGCAGCCCGGGGTCTGGAATTTATGCCCCGTGGATGGAAAAAGGCTCGCCCCCATACTATATGTGACGTAATCATAACTGACTAGCGAAATGTAAGTGTACATACTAGAGGTACACTACTGCCTACCCCTTAGGGGATTACATGCGTGGTGTTATGTTATTATTCTATACAACGTGTAACGTTAAATGCGCAAAACCTGAAAATAGTTTGATCAGAATAACGAGCAGAATTAATTGAACCACTTTTTAATATAGGTCATATTCAAAAAACCTTCATTAAAAACGTTGCCGTGTCTATTTATTAATAGGTCAAGCAACCCAATGTCAGAGCGGCGCAGCAGCGGCCCGGTGACGACTCCTCCCTTGATATAGCGTCGTCGCAGACGCAAGAAACGATCAGAATGGCCAGTAAAACTAAAACAGCACATAAAACCTTTACAATGTTTTTAATGACTTATTTTCTCTCTGAATAGGTCAATTGAATTAAAAATCAGTTGGGCTGTCTGAGGTTTTGCGCATTTAACGTTACACGTTGTATATCCATGAAAATTACGATAATCATAATTATGCCTACACTGTTCCACTATTGAGGAAAGGCCTCCCCAAATCCTACCGGTAGGCTAAGAGAAAAAAAAAAGAATGTTTGCATTCATTCGCCTTTTAATCGTAATTACGATTAATTAGTAACCGGTTCTTAAAGTGTGATGAGCACGATCATTTGTTTTTTGTCTGGGTGTAATTTATCTATAATAATTATGTATGTATTTAGTAATATATATGTATGTTTATCAGTTGTCTGGTATTCATAGCACAAGCTCTGCTTAGTTTGGGACTAGATGGCGTTGTGTGAAAGTTGTGGAATATATTAAAGTTGTGGAATATAAAGAACAAATATTAAATGGGTCGTTTTGCATATTTATCAAATAGATATTAAAGGTAATTTTATCTCCAAACGCTTTAAAAGGATTAAAAGGTGAAATACCTATGATAACGCTCGTGAAGATGATTAATGATCGACGAGACCTTCGGAATTTATCTTACATCAATCTTTGCCCTTTGTTATTAATGAAGGATCAATGTAGGTAATCGGTTTATATTCAACAGTCAATTATTATAATAACCAATATAAAAAAAACACATTTTCCTATTAAACTGGGGCAATGAACATAAAACGAGTACAATTTAAAGCTATGGTTTTTTTTTTTATCCAGAGTATCCCTTAAACGATGGACGCATTCGATCTTGTACACCTGCGTCGTTAATAAGTTAGTAACGTTTAATGCGGGCGGGGGGTCTGTCGTGTAGGTTACACGCACTCGTTAGACATATGGGATGACAAAAACGCAGCTGTATGGCAAGGAATCGGGTCGCATTATCGCAACAACGCATCCGATAATATCGACCGATAATAACGCGCCTGTGGGGGCGAGCAATAATTCCGACGTACCATCAGGATAAAAAGTGTAATAACAGATTTGTATGCAAAGAGTACGCTCATAAAAAAAGGTTTTACTACGAAAAGAAGTCAATTTTGCTTATAAATAAAACCTTATTTTATTTACTATACTCAATCCATGATTAGGTGAGTCTTCATGGAAATACCACAGCGCTTATAACAACGATTTATCAAAACACGCTTTTGAAACGTCAATAAACATCATCATTGTATTTTTTTTGCTCCAGTTTCTAGTCATTATTATATATTTTTATTTAAATAAAAGACGTATTTGCGCCGCTTGAGGATCTCTGCAGACGCAGCAGCGGCGCCAGCACAGCCCGCCGTGCTAAGATCATGAGATGGCAATTAAATACCTAATTAATTAGGATTTAGACCATACAAAAAATAATTAAGTTCATCAAATATGCGCCCTGGAAATCGAAATTCAACTTCCCGACTTGAAAAAGCTTTCTGGATTTTGTGTACTTAAAAACTTAGCTAAAGCTAATAACTTGTTTGAACATGACCGTACTTATAATCGAGGAAAAACATTTCTTAGGCACCTGTCCCACCGCCGACGATTAACGAGAAGGCAGTAGAGCTAGCGACCAAAGACGAACGATGGTGAACAACGAGCAGCAAGTATATGATGGCGATGAGCGATTACTCCCTGGTATGTAAAAGTCCTCCAGACTGAATTTGGGCCATGGGCACTGACATTTGTGGAGACCAGCCGACGCGAGCACAGGTGCACTATCTCTTCCCTCACTATCATTGTCCGGTGGAACGGCAATCCGACACGACTGGAGAGAAATCAGGCGCAGAGCCAATGGCTTAACGTACTTTCTGAGGTACGGCGGTAACACATCACACCGCCAACTTCCAAAGTCCGGGCTGTTTCTAAGAAATGGTCAATGGAAAAACCCAATGACACTTTTCCCGACCCAGGACCTCAAGCTTAGCAGTCGCGCTGGTATATGCCGCGAGTGTTCTACCCGCCAAGCGAGAGTCGCTGAGTGACTGCTAAGATAGCTCTCGTCGTTGCGCCAAACGAGTACCTACTCACCGGGGGTGTGAATAGTCATTGATCAACTATCAATATACAACGTGTAACGTTAAATGCGCAAAACCTGAAAATAGTTTTATCAGAATAACGAGCAGAATTCATTGAACCACTTTTTAAAATAGGTCACATTTACCAAAAAATCTTCATTAAAAACGTTGCCGTGTCTATTTATTAATAGGTCAAGCAACCCAATGTCAGCGCGGCGCAGCGGCCCGGTGACGACTCCTCCCTCGATAAAGCGTCGTTGCAGACGCAAGAAACGATCAGAATGGCCAGTAAAACTAAAACAGCACATAAAACCTTAACAATTTTTTAACTTATTCTCTCTGTGAAATAGGTCAATTGAATTAAAAATCAGTTGGGGTGTCTGAGGTTTTGCGCATTTAACGTTACACGTTGTATACAAGTAGTTGTTCCGGGTCTGGCTGTTTATGTATGTGACTTTAAATGTTTGTAAACGCACCCACGATACAGGAGAAATTCCTAGTGTGGGGCAACGTTTAAAAAAACCAATTAATATACTATATCTTTTATTTACACGCGACCTACAATGCTTTTTAGGTTTCTTGAGCGAGAAATCCGCCGACGGTGGGAGAGGTGCTTCCAGCGGAATTTCATATTCAAACTTCAGTGAGTTTTGAAATGAACAACCATGCCGCTGAATTTATAGGCTTTAGAACACCTTTGTATTCAATCTCTTTTAATCTTATCGCCTTTTCATTTGAAATGGTAAGTACTTATATTATTTTTGAAAATGCTCGTTTTCAGCTTGAATGGAAATGTTGAATAGTGTTTATCTTCGGAAATTATCTTAGATACACCCACTTCCATAGGCGTTGACTTTAAAAACTATCAATTCTATTTTGTCTTTGGCATTTTAGGTTCTAACAAGTAGAAGTCCATCCATCCACAGCCCGACTTCACCCACTGCTGGGAATAGGTCTTTCTTTTCTTTTGCCAATCCCCACGCTTCTGTGCCTGCCTCATCTAGGTTCTGCCTGCGATGGCAACAAGTATAAGTACATAGAGGGAACAGCCGGTAGATTCTGTAAAAATCTCACCGTGAAATCATAAGTGAAGTGAGCACTTCATAGTGTTAATCCCTAGCGAATGACAGCCCACTCCACGCTCACTTCACTCAAGCTTTCACGGTGAGATGGTTACAGAATCGCACGGCTGTACGAGGCCAAAGAGGCTCAGCAAACCGCTTCGATATATAAAATATGGTAGATACCTAAATTCAATTTGAGCATCACTCCTCAAGTTGATTGTAGGAATTCGGGATTATATAAGGTCCCATTAAAATAGTTGGACAAATTTTAATACAGCGTTCAGTACGTCTAACCAAAGATATCCAAGCAAAAAAAACAATGATTAAAGTGATTTTATTTTGATCGAAAATAATAAATTGTTCGGCACCACAGCCGGCACTCTAGAATAAACCCATCCTTATGGGTAAGTACTTGCACTCGGGCGGCCAGTACTGTTAGGGCCGACACATATGGCGAGGTGTCAAACAAAAATCAACATTGTGAGCCTTAAAATAAAGTCGAAAATAAATAACCTAAGACGCGCAATTTGAAAACAGGCTAATATTGGGGGTGAATAAACTTTCCTTGAACACATGATTATGAACCGTCTAGGTACGAAAAGAAAAGATTCTAATTTCCCATCACACTTTACCAGGCTTTGGACTGTCTAATTGCGTGCTGAACTGTTATCAAAGTATTAAAGCAAATGCAGAAAGTTGTAAACAAACAAGCGCGCAGTGGATACAATGTAGTGTTATGAATCTTTTTTATTTATTTAAAGTTCGATAACAGTAAAACACTGAATCAGTCATGGTTAAAAATTAGAATCAGCCCTATTTACAATAATTAATATAAATACTACTTACTCTACGACGATAGGTGGATAGGTACGTAATTACATTCATTGTTGAACGTGCCTACCGTTTTGAGCGATGCACTTGCGAGCGCGTTTAATTTCTTTGCACTATTAAAAGAGTGTCACTTTCACTTTTTATTGTTTCAAATGCGAGGGTGATTCGCGTACATAGCTCATTCACGCTGGCTATTAAGTGTCCATTTTCACCGTACAATAAATCTTTAGCACGACCCCAGAAATAAAAATCAAGCGGAGTCAAGTCCAGGCTCCTAGCAGGCCACGGGACAGGACCACCCCGACCAATCCACCGGTCTCCGAACCGAGAATTGAGATAGTCTCTTACGTTTCCAGCGAAGTGTGCTGGCGCGCCATCATGCTGGAAGTAGAGGTCACGCCAGACTACCAGGGGTACATCTTCTAACATTGTTTCAACATCGTTACGTAACAAGTCTATGTACGTATTATTGTTTAAACGGTTAAGAAACAGGCCCTAAAACTTTATTGTCTAGCACTCCTACCCACACATTTACACTAAACCGTGTTTGGTAATAATCCGGTCTCACTTTATTTGGGTTAATAGTTGTCCAGTAATGGGAATTATGTATGTTAAATAACCCAACACGTGTAAAAGTACATTCATCAGTCCAGAGAATGTGACGTTGGGGTTGTTGCAGTAGCCACCTACAAAATGTTAATTTGTTCAGTTCTTGCACACGAGTGCAATGATATGGGTGGTGGCCTTTATCACGAAGGAGCTTCTTCCACACGTAAAAATCGCTGACGTTGAATACACGACCGGCATCGGCAGTGCTCGCCGTGGGGTGTATTCTAAAGAAATCTAAAACGTCTTCTTCAAGGCGCACCGGATAGCGCGGTCTTCCTGCCTCAACCGCTGGTGGCATGAAGGTGCCACATTCACGATGGCGCTGTACTGCTCTCAGGATTATGGTGAGGCTCGGCCGCCTTCCAAATCTTTCTTGATAAAGGATTTGGGCTTGTCGTAAGCTTTCGTTGCACTCACGATAACACAGGACCATTTCCAAGTATTCTTGGTTGCTGTACGCGTAATAAGGCATTGTTGTCGATTGTGATAACTACGTAACAACACACACGCAGACTTTCATGTAACATGTTCTGTTGGCTCGGTTGCGCGACGAAAACTGAAATGGCTTCATTGTCAATTTGTCATATTTTACGTCAGCGGCCCTTCGCCCCGGGCATCCCCGCGGTGAAGGGCTATGTTAGAGTGAGATGGCATGAGTTGAACAATGAAACCGGCGGGTGGTGACATGGCCACGTGCGCCTGGACCATTATTTCGTAGAATCAGAATTTATGAGATAGCAGACATGGATGTGTTTATGCATTGGGTAACCAAAATGTTTAGTGCATTTTCGCTAACTGATTTTTTTTTTTTTTAATGTATCTAATGCATTTTTCTTATTTTTTTTTTTACCATTGTCCTTGTTTTGGTGGTCTGAATGATTTGTAAAAGTTTGTCCACCTATTTTAATGGGACCTTATATATGTATCTAAACCTAGCGAATGACAGCTCACTCCACGCTCACTTCACCCAAGCTTTCACGGTGAGATGGTTACAGAATCGCACGGCAGGATAATTTTCTAGTTTAAAAAAAAAAATACGTTTAAGAGTTTGAAATGAAGGGTATATTTTTTTTGAGCTCGCCAGTAAATGGATTCTTCACTGACAAATTAGAAAGTGACATATTCTTGGAATGTAGTCTGAAAAAAGCTCGATAAAAACCTCCCAAACATGTCGCTCTAGAAACCGTATACTGAGATACAGACTAACTGTCTAGTTTGAGGCTCACTGGCAAGCAAATTACATCTTGTAACCTAGCTATAGGTAACATTTAAATTAATAAAAATCTTTATTGATCATTTTCAAGTATTGCAGTACATGGATATATAATTTATATAATACTCGTACATGGTAAAATTACAGATTTGCTACAACTGTGGTGGGTGCAGTTGTGCCGTGCGATTCTGTAACGATCTCAGCGTGAAAGCTTGGGTGAAGTGAGCGTGGAGTGAGCTGTCATTCGCTAGGGATTAACACTATTAAGTGCTCACTTCACTTATGATCGACCGGCTGATCTCCTAACTAGGTTACAGTATAACCTGTATGAAGGAGTGACAGTTCCGATCCCCCATGGAATACAGCATTTCGAACAGCATTTAGCAGCATTTAGTTACTGTCTGTAATTTGTATGGTGTACATTCTATTCTATTCTGCCCATAATTATTGTCTCAGCCCATGTTTAACATATTTCTCTGTCTACTGTATTACTTGGATTATGAACTATTTTCTATGTCCCTCTTAAGCTAACTGTCTTGCATTCCTAGTTGCATCACACAGAGGTAACATGAATACTGCAGAAATTCACCCAGTTCAACAAGTTTCCTAGAGCAATGTATGTAATATATATGTGCAGCTGTATAGTAATGTTTCTCGAAACTCCGAAACTTCCTGATCTTCAGGAGTATGTAGCTCACTATCGTGTCTCGTCGCGTGTGTCGGAACTTGGACTAGACTAGAAAGCGCGTCGTTTGAGTCGAAAACTAGTCTGAAATGTTTGCAGAACACTGTGTACAAGGTGTGTTTGTATACAAGGTGGAGACGATAATCCTAGTAGTATCCTACTAATATTATAAACGTTAAAGCTTGTGAGGATGAATGTTTGTTACTTTTTCACGCAAAAACTACTGAACGGATTTTGGTGAAACTTTATAGCAATATAGCTTCTATATCAGAATAACACATACGACGAACGCTCAATAAAAAATGATTATGGGATATAAACTCTTTGAAAGTATTAAAAGTAAATACTGAGTGCAACAGTCATTAACCAAAAAGGTAACGGATACACCCTGCTAGCACAAAATAGTTAAAGGAATAAAAGGTCGCGGATACTTCCAATGGACGAAAATAGGCGCACGCACACAGACATGTGATGTCTGTGCCAAAAGTATCAAATGGAAGTGTAAACAAATCCTGTTCAAGTTCAATTCTTACGCAATCACTCACTAAAAGGAAAAAAAAAGAAATAATTACATTCATCTGTATTTAGGTTTCCATTATTTTTACATCCTACCAATTTTTCCAACAATTTTCTCCCGGTTTTTTTTTATTTAAGTATGTAATAGTTTTTTTTATTATGTATTATTATATAATAATTATGTACAATCTTCTACTATTAAAATAAACTACGAATTATTAAAATAAAAATATAATATCCTAACCCACCTAAAATTATTAAAAAAAAACTAAGTACTGTTTGAATAACATTGTTAAATTTTTATTGAAAAAGCATCGACGTAACTTGAGGTTATAAAATGATGCTCAATTAATTATCAAATGAAAAACATCTTTAAAGTGATTAAAAATTAGAATTTCGGGCTTAAGTATTCTTCTTCTTCAAATTACCAAAAACAAAGCACTCAATTTGTAAGTAGAGCTACAAATAGGCGTCTATAGGTAGGTTTTCTGATTAATTTGTTTACATTTTCGTTAGATACTTTTATGTTAGACCATACGTACGGAAATCTCAAACGAATGCCATTCGCGAGTACACTTGCACTCGCTGTGTGTGAAGCGTGTTTATGTGTGGCACTCGTTGCTTGGAGTCAAACTACTATCCCTATTTTGTACTGCTAGTTAATTCCGCTGCTTCGTCCCTATCCGTCATTGCATTAATCTCTGATCCTTGATTTGTGACCCCCTAGAAAAGTTACGATCGTTTTATTATAAATCAGATAGTGTGACGAACCAGCTAAAGTTGATAATCGCACTTCTGATAATTTCTAGGAAAATTGTCTGGGAAAATTGTTCCAGACAATTTTCTTAGATAAACAATAGCTCTGCTCAACAACAACACAAAACGAACCCCAACAAACAACTTTGATCCTCTTTGGCTTGGAGGACACAGTCCATATCCTGAGACTTATTTATGAGAGCTTTAATATTAAATGAATCGGGTGCACGGGTTGATTAATTAGGTTAACCTGCACTTGTCACGGTTGGTCTTGTCACGGATGGATCTTTGCATACCAAAGCCTATCCGTGCTTCGGAAAGCACTTTAAGCCGTTGGTTCCGGCTTTCATTCGTGGATCTTTGACAGTCGTTACAACCAGTCTTGCCAAGGGGTATCATTTTACCCAGTAAGTAACTGGATTGTGGAAGTCCGATAGGCAGTTGCTTCATGTAAAATACTGGTATTTAGCTGCATCCAGTTAGACTGGAAGCCGACCCCAACATAGATGGGAAAAGGCAAGGCAGATGATGATGACCGAGGACAGTCCATGGCTGCACTATGGTCCTAAGTGGATACAGGACTGTAGCATTATTTTTATAGGTAACCTAACTCTTAATTCTGCCGAGACCTCTTGTTTGTGGCTAGACCTAATGATGCAGACCAACTGGAATTGTCAAAAGAACCTAGCTTGACTCCTAGCAATAATTTGTTGGGAATTTTGCTTTTATGCCGAATTAAATAATGCTCAGCGCAGAATAAATGCTGGTTATTAAGACAATATCTTCGCCGAGTTGAAGTTATTGTAAAGGTTAATTGATAATATGCAGAATTGCAGATATCAATCCTTTGAACTTGAAATGTGCTCAAAGTAACCATAAAGTTTCTCAGTTCCAATCCACTGATGCACAAAGTTTTATACGACCGATCATTATAAACTTGTGACTTACCGAAAATAATTCCCCAAAGGAAATGACGCTGGTAGCATCTTTCAATTCAGGAGGTAGGAGACTCTTGCAAGGTGTTTTTCCGTACTGGTGAATGATTTCGCATAGTTCTTTCATTTCTGTGCAGACTCTGGCTTGTGCTTCAGCCCCTCGGAACTCCGTCATCGAACCGGGAATGGGTCTAGACAAAGAACAATAAAGTTTATTATATTTGTGTTTTAATAGAACAGATGTCACAATTCAAAATAGTTTAAGCACGTTTAGAGTAACGAGATCATAGATAGATGTATATATAGGCTCGATTTTAAATACAACTGTGTATTTAAAATGGGTAACTAGTTGTACAAATCAAAGAAAATATAAACTTAAAATTATTTCACTAGATTAGTCTAGTAAAATAGTTATATTCTTAGTAAGATAGTTTTGAACCGCCTTCATATAATTATATTACGGTACATAGCTATATCCCTGGGGATATTACTATATCACGGTTTTAGCCATCTTACTGAAAGAAAGAAGAAGAAAAAAAAAGGTTTATTTGTCACAGAAATACGTACATACAAAAAGATAATACCACCGCGACATATATGTACCTACCCACCTAATAATAATAATAATCAATACCAGCCCGTCGATTCTGGAAAAATCTCACCGTGATAACTAAGGTGAAGTGAGCTTAGAGTGAGCTGTGAGTCATGGTAATGCTAGACATTGACACTATTGGCGACTCACTCCATGCTCACTTTACCCAAGTTTTCACGGTGAGATGGTTACAGAATCGCACGGCTGGTGCCGTATTAAGACGCTTTAATGCTACCATGATTCCAGTGCAAGAGAGAGACGGAGCTATACATGACTGATAGCACCCTCCTTTTTTCGCACTGGAATCATGATGGTATTAATACTTTGTAATATGGTCCCAGGACTTTGATCGAGATGAAACGAGCGTGTCTGTACACAATATCGGTATTTCATGATTACTTCTGCACAATACGGGCAACAAAGGTTATTATTGTGTTTCTGCACTAGTTCACTTCAATATAAATGCTGGAAAATTTGTAACACAGTAGGCACCAGGCTAAAATTTTGAAAAGGATATCAAATACGTATCGTAAGATCTAATCATGCGTGCTCATTGGACGATTGACAAAAAGAGGACGAGAATAATATCATTGTTAATATAAAACCGGCCTGTTTTGTCCAGCAGAGCAAAGGATTGTTCAAAAAAGTCTACAATGTAAGTCCACAGGTTTCTCACGAAATCTTCACCGATAGTCATCGTGGTGTCTGTTAGCTAAAAAATGAAATATTACGTGACATTGGTAAATTCACAGTAATGTAGGAGGTTTGTAGAGCTCCTGGCTTCTGAACTATGTTGTAAAATATACCCAATGAGCAAGGGAACTTCGCAAAGCGTAGCTTTTCCAGGAAGGTAAGTAAAGAAAAGTTACGAAATTATCCCTTTGCAACCGGGAGTAAAAAAACTCGCATAGATCAGTAAAAACTTAGTAATCCTTTGGAAAGTGTTCAGAGGCCCTGGAAAAAATACTGAAAACATCTCATGCAAGCTGGTTTTCAGCAGTCAGACCCTCACATACGTGAGGTTCAAGAATAATTTGCTAGTCGCACGATCGTGAGTATGTATGCGGAGGCGCCGGGATTAAAAAACGCAGCCATCCCTCATCCGGGTTTCAACAAACTAGCAGGACAAAACGTGCGCGCAGAGAGCAAATCTATTTTTGTCTCATTCTTACATACAGTCACGATACTTCGACGGCGGTGGCGTCCGCTAAAGTTGTTTACATGTTTGCTCAGAATTTTGTAAAGTCCAAACTCTCGATCACTTTAACTCGGTTGGAAAGGGCTATTTGTCTGTTTCCACAAAGCTAAGTGCAGGGAGGCAATGCGGCGAGGCTGGTAAGATGCGCTTTGCGCACCAAGCGCTTCGCTATAAAAATCAAACGATCCTATTGGTTGATAATTCTTAAATACTATCTAGGTTGTCTCTAACTGCCCCCCCAGCGATGCCCTAAGCCAGAGTCCGTACCATATCGAGTTGGCCATAAAACGTATGAACTAAGTGACTAAGCGCTAACTAAGGGCCTTAGCGTGTAGTCATTTTGTTCCCTCGCTGGAAGCCTTCATTTAAAAATGCATCCACAGGATAGCTCAGTTAAGCAGACAACAACTTACTAGACAGAAATGCGAGATGCCAATCATAAAAAAAATGCTTGACGTCTTACACATATAGATGTGTAAGACGTCAAGCATTTTTTTTATGAATGGCATCTACCACAAGCAATGCTAATGTAGTAATGCTTAGAAGTCTAGTGATAGCACTAGACTGCTTAGCACGTCTCTGGTGGAAAGGTACACACAGCCTCAAACACACACACAACGCACACACACACAAACTACACTAATAAGTCTTATGCGGTATCTACTTACTTGCCATATTCATCCTTTGAGAATGTAGGTTTGTGGTTTTTGTCGAAAGATCCGCTGAATGCCGTCACCTTTTGTAGGTCCGTATGTGCTTGAGCCTTTGTGTCGAATGCCGAAATCAGGTCAGTGAGGGAAGAGCTCTGAAAATAAAAGAAGATTGATTTAATAAAATTAAAGCAAGGGCCACCCCCCCATCTTTAGGCCTATGTCCAGCAGGGGACGCCTTTCCGCTACATTGAGATGATAATAATAAAAAAGGTAGCAGCCATTTTTGGAATATTTTGAGTCCGTACTTAAAGTATTCCAAAAATGTCTGATACCTTTTACCACTAAAGCTGCATCATCAGTCTCTAATTTAAACAATCACCCATAGATATAATTATAAAATTTAGTTATTCCAAAAATTTGCCTCTTTATCAATCACACCAATATTATAAAGGCGAAAGTTTTTGAGCGTGTGTGTTTGTGTGTGTATGTTTGTTACTTCTTCACGCTCAAAGGACTGGACCAATTTTGATGAAATTTGGCACACATATAATTTATAACCAGTATTAACACATAGAATACTTTTCATCTCGATATTTATACGGAATCGAGACTTATGTGGGTGAAACCGCGGGGCGCAGCTAGTGGTAGAATATTTCTGTTCCACTTGACAAAATTTTTTGCTAACATAACATACTGGTTTAACAATACCGTTTTTATCTCTATTAGATAAAACTGCTCCCTGACCAGTTTCAGATCCATCACAAATGTCAAAATCATTGGAAGAAGTCATAATGCCGTAAATGTCTGGCCAAAGAAAAGTTTTTCTTTATTATTTGAAAAAGGTCATCCTGAAATTGACCATCATGTTTATTATGATGGTTGCGACCATCAACCAATGGTTACCTATGCAATGCATTTATATCAATATTGAGAGGCCGGCCGTTTCACCGTTTCAGTACTGTCTATCACATAGATTTCATAATTACAGAACTTTTAAGGTGTCATCCGATAGAAAAGTCAATCTGATCATATTCGGCGGTGTAAAATGGCCAACAGGCTTTTATAATAAATGCTTTTTTACCTCACTAATAGCTTGGTATAAACAGTTTTAAATATTTTTAAAAATTGAAAAGATATGAGCGTTCAAAACTCTCAATTAGACAGAGAGGGAAATACTGAATTGTGACGTCATAGTTCAGTATCGCCATATAAATTACATGCAAAACTTCGTTTTGCGAGAAAGAGATAGACAAAAAGTTTCTATAAGTTATAAGTTTTTAATTTTTCGACCGATTTCAAATTTGATTTCGAATTCTATTATTGTATTACATGTGTGGATATATTATCTACTAGAATATATAGTATTCAATATCATGCAACTACCCAATTGGTTTTGTATGTGTGTCAGAAAGATATTCTAATACCAAGTAGCAAAAAAAAAAAATTTTTTTCTTTTCGGTTTAACCTTCATGGCCTTCTCGGGCCTTGGGGATAAGACCAGTGAGTGTAGAATTTTTACCTCACTAAAACCACCCCCGTGGTCATTATCTGTACATGAAAGGGGCATCGTATCCACTCAAAAGATCGATCCAAAACCCCCATGTGCAACGCCAGTTAGGGCACGTTTCGGGGGAGACTGTTGCTCGGCCCACGACCAGCTCTTTCAGAAATAAGCTATTTCTGTAAAGTAGTACTCGTAGCTTGTGTATACGGTCAGCAATACTGTTAGTTTAAAGTATCAGTTGCTAAACAGTAAACAGTATTCATCATTATCATCTGCCTGCCTTTTCACAACTATGTTAGGGTCGGCTTCCAATCTAACCGGATGCAGCTGAGTACCAGTATTTTACATGGAGCGACTGTCTATCTGACCTCTACAACCCAGTATCTAGGCAATACGATAGCCCTTGGTAAGACTGGTTGTCAGACTTTCGGGCTTCTGACGACCCGTAACGACTGTCAAAGATCCACGAATGACAGCCGGGACGAACGGCTTATCGTGCTTTCCGAGGCAGGGAGGGGTCTTGGTATGTAAAGATGGTCACCATCCACGGACCAACCGTGGCAAGCGTAGCTTAACCTGATCAAAAAAAAAAATCAAAAACTACGTCTACAAGTGTACATTCTTTATAATAAAGCTCAAGAGTTTGTTTGTTTGAAAAATTATAAATTAACCAGCCGGATTTGAAAAAATATTTTTGCATTTTTGATAACCCAATTCTCTAGGGAAGGTAAGATAGGCTATTTACCCTCACACGATGACGAAAAATAAATAAATAAGAAAGAAAGAAGTAACGGGGCACGAGGTATAGGATATATTTTATATTAAAACAAAAGACTCACGCGGATGAATTCGCGAACAGAAGCTAGTAAGGAATAATTATAATTGGTTGAAACTATCTTGCTCTACTAATCACGAATTCAAAACTGAAATAAATTCAATGGCAGATTTTCTGATTAAAAGTTTCATCAAGCTTTCAGAGATGATGTACAGTGTTAATTTTAGGTTCCCTTTACACATATTTTATATTCTGTAAACATAAGTGATATTGTCAATTACTAAAGAAAATAATACCCTGTCGGAGTTGACGACATATGAAATTACATCCGACACTTGATTGTCAAAGGTCGTTAACCTCATCGAGACTGTCACTCTGATATCAACATATATTTTATAAATAATGCTGAAAATCTTTACGTACCGATTCGTAAAGATTTTCAGCATTCTTTATAAACCCATGTCTACTAAGATGGTTATATTACTAAAACGTGCTCATATCATAGTTATATTCGTAGTGAGACAGTTACGTACCGCTCTCATATATAACTATATTACGGTATATAGCTATATCCCTAGAGATATAACTATATCACGGCTTCAACCAATTTACTTCGATATGTATAACAATAAACTTGTAGATGCGAGAAAATCATTTGAAACAATGGTTCCGATAGGTATAGTCCAATTGAAACTTTATGGCGGCTAGGAACACAAGGCGAAACAAATTCGCGCGGAGTCAGGAAACCAGGATTTTGCCTCGCCGGGAATTCTCTCTAAAGTGTTCTAAAATTTACAAGCAAGATTGGAAGAGTGCCGTCGTCGCAACGGACGGCATCTCGACGATTTTTGCACGCAGGAGAAGCACAGGTGCACTCTCTGTTCCTTTACTCTCAGTGCGATGGGACGGCAATCCGACGCAACCGAGGAGAGAGGCCTTACGTGCTTTCCAAGGCACAGGGGTATTAAACCGTCAACTTCCAAACTCCGGGCTGCTACTAAGAAATTCGTAATAATAAACCCAATAACACTTTGTCCGACTTGGGAATTGAACTCGGGACCCCACGCTCACCAGTCGCGCTTGCAACCACGAGACTAACGGGACGCGTAGGTAATTAAATTATATTGTTAGCGCTATATATTCTTGGACGGCTATTTTATTGCACGTACTTTATGGCAAAGATACAATTATTGCTCTTGCACGTTTCAGAAACTTGTATCGTGTTAACTGGCTGGTCCCCGCATGCTAGCCAAAAAGTTCGTTCGCACGAATACGCGATCGTCGCGTTCATGTTATACTTATTCGTTCAGGAAACCCTGAAGTTGTTTTGCTGTCGTCGGGATCACGCGCCCGGGTTCGCTGAGCAAGTGATTTTCGCGCAAGGATAGCGCTATCGCCCCTCTTTTTTATATGAATAATCCCATGTCCTAATAGAAAGCGACTACGTGGCTATCGCAAGCTTACGCGGACATTTTATTTTATTTTATTTTATTTCGCGTGAACCTAATTCGTACTACGAATGTGCGATCAAACATACCGATGCGCGCCGCGCGCGAACAGGACGGAAAGCCGGAAGACACAGGCTAGTGGTTTGTAGGATACTAAAGTAAAAACTATTTCTGTATTTATGTTGCAAACTTCTTAAAATGTTTGTCAATTATTATTTATCTGATCGTTTCTGACGTGACTTGAAGGGTGACTTATTGATGCGAATACGCGATGCGACCAGCCACTCTCAGCGATCGCATATATTAAACACACATTTTAACATCGAGCTAATAGGTACGCGTTCTCATTCACGTGACGATCGTGTACTCAAGCGACGATCGCTTTTGATTAGGAAAGTCGCCGCGCGATCTATCAAGATGCATTGAAATTTGTACGTCAAAATTCATATAAACTTTTCGTTTGTTGTTCATTGTTTGCTCCGGACCGGCTGCGTCGGTCGCGCGCCTGTGCCTCGCGGTGCTTGTTCGCGGCGCCGCCAGTGCGTACCCATACTGCTCGTTATGCCCCCACAACCCAGATGATAAATCTGCTGGAGGCAGTGATTACTCACGAGCCGGAAGTTGACATATTTATGTATAGCAGTAAATCTAATGTTTGTATGAAGTTTTTTTGTTAAATGTTATGTTGTTGGCTTGCTGCGCGCTTTGGTGTTTACTGTAAATGCAGCAAGCAATTGGGTAGTTGCATGATATTGAATACTATATATTCTAGTAGATAATATATCCACACATGTAATACAATAATAGAATTTGAAATCAAATTTGAAATCGGTCGAAAAATAAAAAACTTATAACTTATAGAAACTTTTTGTCTATCTCTTTCTCGCAAAACGAAGTTTTGCATGTAATTTATATGGCGATACTGAACTATGACGTCACAATTCAGTATTTCCCTCTCTTTCTAATTGAGAGTTTTGAACGCTCATATCTTTTCAATTTTTAAAAATATTAAAAAACTGTTTATACCAAGCTATTAGTGAGGTAAAAAAGCTTCAATATAAATAATAAAAAAAAAATTAGTCAACTCGCGAATTGTTATAGAAATAAATAAACGGTCAATCGTGTACTCGGGCGATGATCGAATGATGATGATCTCTACCTATTTAAAAAAGGCTTATGTTTAACTTACCACCAGATATAGTAACAAATAGCAGACAAAAGTAGTAAATGATCACCAAAATGAAACTCGCATTTTAATGTAAAATTATAACCAAAGTTTTAACACTTTGCTATCCTATTGAAGTAAAATGACTCCAAGTAAATCATGAGTAACCCAAAAATAGTAAATGATCACCAAAATTAAACCAACATTTTAAAGTAAAATTATAACCAAAGTTTTTAAATTCTGCTATCCTATTTAAGCAAAATGAGTCCAAATAAATCATTGTTATCCCAAAAGTAGTTTTTTTTGGCATGTATTTAACGCGGCGACAGATTAATCTGAATTTGGGATTAAAAAATAATTAAAGACGGTAGCAAAAATAGTAGGTTGGCAGCTACTGACGGCGGATGAAAAGTAGAAAATGGGCATTCTTAAATTAAAGAACGAGGTTGTATATCAAGTACACTAATTATTATCTTTAATAATAATAAGGCGTAGTCGACGGAGCCCCGCTTCGCGGGGCCCTTATTTCTGCCTGCAGGGTTTAAAGGAACCTAACACGAAGCGGATGACGGGGGCTCATTCGCTCGCTCCGCTCGCTCACTTGAGCCCCCGTCATCCCCTTCGAACCTAACCTGTCCGTGTCGGGGTGCCCCAAGTCACGAGCTCGCTTCGCTCGCTCTTGCATCCTAAGTTCTCAAGTTCAATCTTGTGTTTTTCTGGGAATGAGTATTCAGAGATGCCTATAATACAGTTTGTTATCCCACTGTTAATATTAGTCGCCATGTCATTATTTTTAGTAGCAAATAGATAGTCGCCCTTTTAAGTTGTTAGTCGCCTGGAAAATAATATTCCGTTTTTTTTAGTAGATTTGGTGATCATTTACTAAATTTGGTGGTCGAATACAATTTAAAGTGGAGTCGTGACTAAAATAGCTGGTAGTATTGTATTTTTAGACTTTATTTTTCTGGTGTTAAGTAGATATTTTTGGTTACAAAACTAAGGGTATCAAAGCATTTTATGGTGGTCATTATATTTATCCTCTTTAAAAAATTGGTGTGCCCGACAGGGTCCATAATTGTTTCTATTATTTCTTTATTTACCACCTGTAATTGTACATTATGAATTGCAATAAACGATTTGATTTGATTTGATTTGATTTGATAGGTTTGGAATGGGCAACTAGCTTCATCTTTCTGATTGACCGAGCCCAGACAATTCAAAAGTGCCCGTAATTGGTTTATTTGAAATGTGCTTTGAGTTTGAGTTTGATCGCTTTTGATTAAGACGCGGGGTTAGAGTGTAATGAAATAATCTCTTTGAGTTTTTTATTATACGATAGAACTAATTCTCTTTCTATAATTTTATTCCAGCAGAAGCTAATGCTATTAAAACCGTTGAGACTGAGTTATTATTTTCCCTTATAACTAAGTTATTCAGTTTAATCGGATAGTAGCGAGTTCCTAAGTCTCAGCTTTTTTAAATTATATTCCTGGAATGTAGTTGAAGCGTTTGCTTGTCCGAGGTTATTAATCGTATTAGAGAGTATTAGCGCGTCTACGTTTTGTACATAATTCCCTTGAAATCAAATTGGTGTTTAACTGTTATAATAATAATAATAAAACTTTATTTCAGACTAGGTCCATAATATTGTTAGTATTTTGGTGTTAGTAACAATAATGCTTATAAGTAAATAGGTTAGTATTGTTAGTTTTCAAGACAGTAATAAAATTATTTATTCAGACCTAGGACTGTCCCCACCCAGTGTTCCTGAAAGGGGCAGTCCGCTCTGGCAGCGATCAGTTTTAGAATGCTGTTGTTACTAACGTGCAGGCGCTGTAGTAAGGAGGCCGCTTTCTTTCGCATGATGGCATGGAAACCATCTTTGCGAGCCTCTGCGAACATTCCCGACGCACTACAGCGCAGTCCCAATAGCATTCTAAAAGCATTATTAAATTGAACACGCAGGACGTTGTAGGCTCGGCGCGTGTATGACACCCTTTTTATGTGTTATGCGAGTCTTGGGCCTTTTTAATCCAGGAGTCAGTTTAACTTTATTTCATTACCTGTTCCCCCGATCCATCCCGTCGTGTCGCATCGTCTGTCCGAGCTATTACTTCCATTTCGCTTAGCGTTATTTCTGACTATGTTCTTTTTACGCAGCTCCTAAGGATCTTAGCGTGATGTTAAATCACATATTGCCTTTCTGAAGAATTGGGTTTTCAAATGCCAAAAGATTTTTTAGGGTGGGGGGGTTTGTAGGTCCAGATATTATCACGTTCAAACAAAGTCTTCGAGTTTAAAAAAAAACCGGCCAAGTGCGTGTCGGACTACGCAAAATAAAGGGTTCCGTAGCTGGAATAAACTTATCCCAAAAAAAACTTAGCATTGTAGTTGAAAATCATGTTCTCCCATACTTTGCACTGCAAATTTAAGTTGGTCGACTATTACTCGTAAACACGTAAAGCCTACTTAGCTGTGATCGTTTTCCTTTTAATTTCAGTAAATATACTACTGCCGAGATTTTTTAATTTTTTCCAAACTATTTAGCTGGTGGGACACACACACACACACACACACATAGGTATACATGACTAACAAAAATTGGCACTTTAAAGCTTAATTTTTCACAAACGGATCCCTGAATCGAAAAACAGTTTCACAAACCCGCAATATTTTTGAAAGACCTATCCAACGATACCCCACACCATGGAGTAGACGAGAAAAAAAAATCCCCACTTTAAGTGTAGAGGAGGTACCCTAAAAAAAAATTATTTTTAAATTTTATTTTACCACTTTGTCGGCGTGATTAATATGTATATCCATGCCAAATTATAGCTTTCTAATACTAAGAGTTTCTGAGCTAGGGACGGATGGACGGACAGATAGGCGGCGAAAATATAAGGGTTCCTTATTGACTACGGAACCCTAAAAACGACTACGATCACTACCTATGACCTGCATGTTTAATTCTAAATTAAGTAAATCTGTTTATTTGGCTTGCTGAGGCCAAAACAACAAACGTAGTATACATGGAAGTATTATAAAATTGTGGCTGTTATTTTAGTACAAGCGCCAGCACATCAAGCTACTACATTCTGTCAAATTTCTTTAATAGATTTTCAAATTTATCGCTAAAGCATAAGGTTCAAGGTCGATTGGGAAAATTTTACAGTTTCCGGTAGCTTCATGTGCTGGCGTCTGTACATTATTGTGTCTACGATTTCCACGCGGACGATTTCCGTCGCGGTCCTAAGCTAGTTCCAAATAAAATGAAATGGCCTCTTTTGCAAATAAATCTATACAATAAATTATTCATATATTGACTGAATAACATGTTTGTATGCTTTGAAAATATCAATTTGGAAATCAACAAACGTATCAAGTAAATATTTACAGATATTTCGACTGCCGATTTAAATACATAATGTCTGAATTTGTAAAGCAGCGATGCGTGGTATATACATACAGGGTTCAATTAAATTAGCTATCGAAACTCTGCACACATGATGGGTATTGATATTTAAACACGATAAAATCCAAAAGAGGGGTTCAACGACCGCTGGTTGTGTTTTTATTTGATGTATGAGTTGAGAAAATCTCTTTTGTTTAGTTTTATCGTGTTGATATATCGATAGGTACCTATCACGTCTGCGGCGTTTTGCTAGCTAAATTACAGTCTGTTTATAAAAGTAATAGATAACCGTGTCGCTCCTACGCTTGACCTTCACCAACCTTCCGAACAAGCTGGATCTCGTCCCGATTTCTCCACAACCGATCATCTCCATACCATTAGTCAATTAATAGAAAAATACAATAAAATTTAACAAATCACTTTACCTGGCCTTTGTGGACTATGCCAAGGCATTCGACAACATAGCATCAGTCAGATATTAATGCCTTAGAGTCCCAAAACGTTGCACACACTTATGTATATTGACCTCATTGATACCATATTATGTCGAAATAACTCTGCGAGCATTAAGTTACGTATTAATTATTATTATTTTTATGATTATTATTATTATTTTCTCCTTTATTTAATTAAATACATATAAATTATATTTTTAAATATTAGAATATAATAAATATAAAAACATGTAAAAATATAAAAAATAGTAGCCCACCGGTAACGGGAACAGGGTCCAAGCTACCGGCAGTCAGGGCCCCAGAGAGAGGAACCTCCTGACAATGCGAGCCGTGTCCAGAAGTACCGCTTTCTGAATCAAGCCCTTGATCCAGCTGCCCAACGAGAGCCTCCTCAGGTGTTGGTCGAGGCTTTTGGCTATTAACCCATTGGCTGTCACGACTATCGGCACAATGATCGCTGAGTCCACATCCCACATGTCGACCACCTCGCGAGCCAAGTCAAGATACTTAATTTGTTTGTCTTTCTCGACTTTCACGAGGTTTTCATCATGCGGGACGGCTATGTCAACAATCATTGCGCGCCGCTCTGATCGATCCACCACCACTATATCAGGCTTATTGGCAACAATAGTCCTGTCAGTGATGATGGATCGATCCCAGTACAATGTGATATTTCCATTTTCGAGAACTGGGTCGGGCACATACCTGTAGTACGGCACCTCAGATTCCACAAGGTTGTATTTTATTATTATTATTATTTTATTATTATTATTATTATATAATATTTGTATATTTTTTAGTATTAATTAGGTATTAGTTGTTATTTGCTTAGTTATTATTTTAATTTACAGAAATAAAGTGTATTAAGTAACTGAAGGCGATCTACTCTCACCTAAGCGGTTTACAAGCGCACTGCAGGAGGGGTTTAACAAGTTGCCTGATTCGTGGCAGTCAGGAGGCATAAAGGTTAGCGACCACCAGCTAACAAACCTCCGCTTTGCTGATGATAATTTATTATTTTCCACATTACCTTCAGAGCTTGAAGAAATTCTCCAAGATCTGAGCACAGCAAGTCTTGAGGTTGGACTTTCAATGAACAGATCCAAAACACAGGTCATGACCGACAGCACGAAACGTAGGGTCTAGGTCAGGGATGGGGAAACTTTTTTCCTTCGCGTGCCAATAATTACTGACAAAATATACAGCGGGACAAGTTGTTGCATTTTGGGAATAAGATTGAAATTTCTAACAATACGAAAACATCACCTTAATGGTCGCGGGCCGGATTTCAACACTTCGGGGGCGGGAGAAGGCGCGCGGGCCCTAGTTTCCCCATCCCTGGTCTAGGTACCCGGACATGTGTTGCAATATGTCGATAAGTATACAAGGTGGTCGAACGACTAGTCCAAAATGCTTGGAAGACCTACTGGTCTCTTCAAGAATATAATTATGAAAAGTAATCTTCCTATAATACTTAAAAGGAAACCCATCGGCATGTGCATCCTGCCCGTCCTAACCTACGGTGCGCAAAGTTGGTCACTTACTGAACAACAGAAGTCCACACTTAAGATTTGCCAACGGTCAACGGAGCGCAGCATAATAGGTGTCAAGCGCACAGACCGACTCAGAAACACCACGCTGCGCGTCATAACTCAAGTAGCAGATGTTGGAGAAAAAACAGCCAGAATGAAGTGGGAGAGGGCCGGACATGTTACGCGAATGTATAGGGAGATATGAGCAAAGATTGTCACTCACTGGACGCCTGAAGGAGGACATCGCCGTCGAGGCAGACCACGGCGAAGGTGGTGGTGGATCTAACGAGGTTTGCAGGGCCAACATGGCAAGATATTGCTCAAGACAGGGAGGTTTGGAAGAAAAAAGGGGAGGCCAGTGCCCATCAATGGGACACAATAAAACCAAAAGAAAAAAAACACAATGGTTACAAAGGTTTTCAAAATTTTGTAAACATCCCTTTGTTTTTATGATTCATAAAACATATTTGCGGATGTTCAATTATTTAATGCTTTCATTAACGCAGTGGAAATGCGTTATAAATTAATAAATACGACTTGGCATAGAATGAGGTTTAAATATAGACGTCTGATGAACTTTGTATGTTCGACAACCTAGCATTGTGCTGTATAATTAAAGTATAAGTGGCTTGTGTTTATGTGTACACGACACATATACATATCATAACGTCTATATTCCCTAAGGGTAAGACAGAGGTGTACCTATAGTACAGACGCCAGCACATCAAGTTACTACAATCTGTCAAATTTCTATAACAGATTTTCAACTTTATCGCTTAAGAATTAGGTTCAAAGTTGATTGGGACAATTTGACAGTTTCGGGTAGCTTGATGTGCTGGCATCTGTACATACATTTCACCAGACATGTTTAAGGTCTAACTAGTCAAAAAGCCAAAAAGTACGCTGTCTCGCCTGACATGGTGTCCAACAGAGATAGTATCAGTAATGAGTAGTTAGACGCTAGTCTACACGCACAACGTCTAGTTCTCACACACACAAACACCGTTCCGGACTGAAAGGCGCGTTAAAAAAATTGAAAAGTCTCATGGAATATCGAGTTTATGAAGAAATCACTGCATAAATAAAGTTTATTGAACTCTTTAATAACTGAGCTTTGTCGGTACGGACTTTGTTTTGAAGATTTTGTAGTTATTTTATTACTTATTTACACCCAAAGTTACGTTAAAAATAGCAAGAAAAACGAATCTTTGTTGGCTCAAAACTTTTTGATGGCTTTTTATGTTACTAATCTGTTTCCGTACAAACAAAATTTATAATAAGACAAAACAATATCATAATTATTTAACTTTGGATGTACAGACGCCAGCACATGAAGCTACTACAATCTGTAAAATGTCTTTAATAGATTTTCAACTTAACCGCTATGTGATTAGGTTCAAAATTGATTAGAAAAAAATGACAGTTTCGGGTAGCTTGATATGCTGGCGTCTGTACAATATCAGACTGTGGAGTAATACCCTCCCAAAATTTGTATGAAAAAAACATCGACTAGTGCCACCTTAAGTCCCGAGTAGGGGGCCAGCCTACTACCATCAACAGTGCACAAATCCAGTTTCCGGACTGCTACTGTTAAATTCCAACTGATGCGGTACGCGTCTTGGTCGTATCACCACCTCTTTCTGGGCCGGTCTCAGCGGCGCCGTCCATTATAGGTACCATAAATAATTTTGGAGAACGTTAGATCTTTATAGAAAACGATAAGGCCACCCATTGTATATTTTGTAGTGTCCGATTGTTTATATTTTTCAGGTTTATATAAATAAAAAAATAATAATAGATAGGTACGGTAGATATGTTTTATTCTAGTTTGGTGGACCGTAAAGTCAATGAAATCTCAGCGAGAACTATATTTTATAGTTTTCATGGTGTAATAAATTGGACGTTTTAATGACACGAAGTTGGAAGTTTTCAGTTACATATGAAATAGATTTTTATTAAGTATTTTTATTCTTTGCAATGCAGACCAAAACTTTCAGCCGCTTCCGAGAATGCTTTAAATTAGAAAGGATCCAAAAACCTGAAGACTTTATGAAAAACGACTTCATCAACATTTATTGTTATCCCAATATCCAGCAGCCCGCTGATATGAAAATAATACAAAACCATTCTGACGCCTTTGTTTGAACAAAAGTAGATACACAAACCAAAAATTGATTTATTTATTTATTTTTATTTTATTTCTTTTTTTAATGCAGATTTGGCATGTTTTGAATAACGAAAGCGTTATTGAGACTAAACATATTCATTTGTTTTTCGATTTATGAATCACGAAGATCAGAGGGGCAATTCTTGTAATTTTAAGAACGTTCACAGTCTGATCTGTCCCAATCTGACAAAAATACCTCTGATTCCCCTACATTTTTGACAAGTTTTAGACATTGAGTGCAGAGTATCCTCAAATGAATAATATCATGATTTATATGGTGTACATAATGAAGAGTATTCTATTCTATTCTATTCTATCATGACAAATTTGAATATGATAGATTGAGATTTATATCTTTCAAAAAATCGTGAAATTGTTTCACGATCCATTTTGACGTGCAATCCTTCCGACACACACTCTTTCGCGTTAATCACTGTCTATCTAAAAAAAAAAAAAAAACAAAATGAAATGAATAAAATCTAAATGATTTATCTACCACGTTCGCAGTGGTGGGGGCGCTTGGATTTCGAACGTTCAGGGGATTAAACAGACCGAGTAAATTAAACTGTTAGACGTTTTTGACCATTGCTTTAATGAACTTATAAGTAATTTATTTATGTCGAACGTTGTTTAAGTAATCACAGTACAAAACGTATCAGCTTTTCATAAAAAAATCTTGCCAAATTGAGCAATGAATCGTAAGCACATAAATACTGGTGCTATTTCCTTTTCTTCTTCGTTTAAGTAATAACTATTGTGGAATTGGTCGCCTCAATAATTTACCTTATCTCGAGTGATTCGAGCCGATGGCTAATGGGGCATAGTTGAGAGTCTCCTAGTGGAGACTCAGCCGCCTAACGAGGGCCTCCTTGGTAGTCCAAGAGGCCTTCGTTAGGCGGCGGGGTCAATGGTTATGTACCTACGTAACACAGCTCAACATCAGCATGTCATGTCTTATTTTTTTTTCACACTTTTTTCTGTCATTCGTCAGTCAGGATGACACCTTAAAATTCGGCGTTTTTTTTTCAATTTTAATGTATTTATTTTTGGAAAATTCACTGTGTTTCAAAAAATCGCAAAGAATGTGCGTAATATGGAAGGAGTGATGGGGCTATGGAGAAATTTCTTGAGGATGCGTGAGCGTGCGTGATCCATCGCCGCCCGTTCGATGTCCACCGCGCACAGGATGGATGGAAACCAGCACTTGAAGTGATTTTTTGCTCCGTTGGTGTAATTGCTGAATGGCGCTCCAGTGTGAGGATAAATAAATAAATAAATATTGCTGTAACGCTTCGGAAAAGATGGTTTCCTTGCCATCATGCGGAAAAAAGCAGCCTCTATACTACAGTGCCTGCAAGGTAACGAGTGACAATAGCATTCTGAAAATGATCGCTGCCAGAGCGGACTGTCCCTTTCAGGGACACTCATAGGACTGAATAAATAATAAAATTAATTTGTGAAACCTATCAATATTTACCTATATACCTAAGGACTGTTGTTACTAGCATCAAAATACTAACAAAATATAACCTTACCTTACCTTGCCTGACCTTAGTCTGAATTAAGTTATATTTAATTTAATTGTAGTTGTCGAATACAGATCTTTGAAAACACCTACTTAGGTACCTATAAGGTGAAAGTTTTCATGAAATTAAGAGCCGTTTCAGACATCATTTATCTATGAGCATTGTATTTTAACTTTTATTATTCCAATGACAAAATAACGAAAAGCCAAATCAAAGTCACATAGGATTGCATGTAACTAGATAACCTAATTTATAAGTAACAGCCCGGAGTTTGGAAGTTGGCGGTGTGATAGCCCCGTGCCTTTGAAAGCACGTTATGCCGTTGGTCCTGCGCTAGATCTCACTCCGGTCGTGTCGAATTGCCGTCCCATCGGACTATGAGAGTGAGGGATGAAAGGGTGCACCTGTGTCTGCGCAAACATTACCTCTTTTTTTTTTTTTCGGGGTGGAAAATCCTCATGGATGTCCGCCGCCCTGCAGCGGGCGGCGGGGTCTGTCAGACTCTTACTGACTAAAAACCACCCCGGTGTTCCCTCTCTCACCTACGCCGGGGGTCGCGGGAACAAACGATACTTCCGCATCCCCCGGCTGCTTCCGCAACCCCCGGCTGCTTCCGCAAGCCCCGGCTGGCGCAAACATTACCTAACTTAACTTATTATCTTTTTCTCCTCGACTATCCTACTAATGTCCTCTCATATATCCTGCTTGCGTCCTTGAACAGTCATGTTATAATAAAACCGTAGTACCTCGACAAGAAAGCATACAACGCCTTTATAAGTTCCGCCCTCGTCGAAAGCCAAGGGCAGTCCGTGAAGTCCGTAAACAGATATTTGTCTTTGTCTAAACTTCAGACAACATTTTGTAAAACAAAAGTTATTCAATACAATAAGTACTTTGGTACACGTTCCAGTAAGCACTTCTTTCCAGCTTTGTTTGAACTACCCCAAAAAATGGGATACTCGTACTTCAACAAAAGGGAAACTTTATTTACGGCAAATTAATGAGAGTAATCAGAGGCTTATGTGCGCGCTTCACTTACTCCGAAAATAGGTAATTACAACTTTCGAAAGGACTCATTGTGTCATTGAGTTTATTTTTGTTGTAATTGTAATTCATTGTGCCCTGATAACACGATGTAACTGACAAGTTAATTGAATGGATGAAGTTTCCTATCTACGGCCGGAAAAAAACCAATAGTATTAAAACCACAATTAAATATTAATAATAATAATAAATAGTCCAAAGTTAGGCATAGTCAAACAAATAATGAAATATTAAGTTTTATATTTAACTTGCAACCCCCGCCCCTGCTTCGCACGGTTTTTATGACTCGACAAATCATGGAGACTTCTTTATTTTATAATTATTGTACCTATTATGCACAAAAACCTTCCGGAATAGATCCTCAAAATGATTTTGACAAAAAAAAAAATTAACTCTTCCTTAGGTTACTTTTTGACCGCGTAGGTATTCACTTTTCTATGAAACAGCTGTTTTTTTTTTTTGATAACTGACGAAAAATTTCTTCGCTACATTATGTCTACATAACCATACATCACACCCGTAATCCCAAAAATAGTCTTTTAATTCATTCAAAAAAACAAAAACAAATAAAAAACATTATAATAGATAGAAAGTACTTTTTAAGCAAACATTTGCTTGTGTTAGGTACTTTCGCTCTTCCGGTTTACAGTTTCATTTACATAAATGTGAAACATTTTGAGAAAAAGGTTAGGCAAAGTGGTGTTCCTACAGTACACCCTCGTTTCACTGTTGAGGAAGGCTATAGGTTTTTTAAAATCACGCTAGGACTTTTAGGAGCCGAGCAAAAAGAAAAAGTCGGAAAGAACGCTACGCGAAAACGAAGGAATAGCGCGGACGGGCGATGCGATGCGGGGGGGCGGGTCAGGGAACAAGAAAGTGGGCGTCACAGGCAGAAGCTAGTCTATTCAAACGAATGTTTCAAATGAATGTTATTTCAAGTTAAACCAATTTCAACTTTATTATAATTTAAATTAAGTTGATTTTAGAGTGACTAGCACAATTGAAAAAGTTATAAAAATGTTTGAAGTTGTAGCGTAGGGAAACTGAACTTTATTGTGTAGAAATTAAAGTTATTTTTCCATAAACTCATATTTGTTAACATTTTTATCAAATAAATCGTGAATGCACATTATGTATGATAACCAGTCTTTACAAAAACAGTGGAAAATAAACTGTCGTACCTACCAATAGGAAGTAGTTTCTTCAGTAATTTATTTCAAAACATAAAACATTCGATAACATCTAAACTATTACTATTTTTAAAACATTATACAAGTTTCAGCGTATCCCTTACCGATGTTTAGACGCCAGCTGTTCCTAAAACATTGTGTAAGCAATCTTTATTGCCAACGCTAAAGATGTTTTCTTGGTGGATTGTTTAGCAAAGCACTGTTTTGTCTAGAATTCAATGTATGAATGGATTTGTACGAAATGTCAAGGACTTTGCATAATTTATGTGCACGATATAGAGATGAGAAAAATATTGGTATAACGTAAAAGAGAGTACACATTACATCACGTCTATAATCCGTGGAGAGTTAGGCATAGGTGTACCTAAAGTACACCCACATTTAAGTCCCATGTAATAGGGGACTAGCATATTGCCAGCAACCAGGCACAAATCCAGATTACAGGCTGCTACCGAAAAATTCCTAACGGAAAAACCTAATAACACTTTACTCAACCTGGGAATCGAACCCAGGACGTCATGCTCAGTAGTAGTGCTTGCAATCACTAGACCAACGACGCAATCTAAAAGAGAGAAACAAATGAAAATCAAAGAAAATTCAACAACGTAAGTCTTTTATATTTTGTTTCCCTTGTTAGCTTTTTGTTTTTAAATTTGGCACGACACGGTTTCTTTCTGTAGATGATATAATTAAATACAAAGATCACAATTTCAGTTTTGATATATTATTATTATCAAATACATAGTTCAGATATTTTGTGTTAAGGCCCAGATGTTTGTTTTCCACGCGGAACCTTGGCACATTTCGTTTCTAATATAAATCCACTAACGATTATTAATGGCGTGTCACATATTTTCAACTTCATTGATAAATATTTATATTTTATTATGTCATCTATCGCTTATAATATCAGCCGTGCGATTCTGTAACCATCTCACCGTGAAAGCTTGGGTGAAGTGAGCGTGGAGTGAGCTGTCATTCGCTAGGGTTAAGCCTTTACTAATAATTTTATACGGCATTATGTTCTGAATTAAAATTATTATTAATATTATTATTATTAATACTATTAAGTGCTAACTTCACTTATGATTCACGGTGAGATTTTTACAGAATCGACCGGCAGTTAGTTCAAAAATCACGCTTCGATAGATTGTTTATTTTAGAGATAATAAATTAAAGTTTAATTTCCAATTTACACGTTTACTTTGGGGGTAGATTCTATCTCAAAGTAAATTGACTTTTGTGGTTCGAACCAAAGTTCTTGGAAATTATTATAATTATTGGAAAGGATGATGGTATGAAATTCATTAAAGTTATACCAAGAACAATTCAACATCGTCACACTGGATTTTCCACAAAGAACCGATGTATGCCTACCTAGTACACCTAAATCTTTTTAATCCATCCAAAGGTTGTCTTTAAAAGATCGCTGTTAGCGATAAGACCGCCCATTGTGTCACTCTTTGTAAAATTTATATATTTATGTCTGTAGTTTATAAGGTGTACATTATAAAGGATATTCTATTCTATTCTATATTCGTCAGTTGTGCTTAAATCTCATGTATCGTGGGCGCGCCTATTGGCATGACACGGTACTAGACTCCCGGCTGTTGCTAAGAAATTTTTGATGGAGAAACCGCTTGCGACGATAGAAAAACGAGATAGTCAGAGCGGTGTACAGTTTCCTGATAAAAGTACTATTGCGTCGTCCACATAATCAAAACACCGAAAAGTATTAATCTACATAGTTTTATTTGGAAATAGACTTTGTTTTGCTAGAATATGAAACAAGGATTTCAAAATATACGGAAATGCTCCGATCTACTTTATGATAAACGCAATATCGTGGAGTACTGTAATTAAACTCATCCAGATTTATATCTGACAGAAACCCGGCAGCTGTCCCAAGCTTGAGTCACGTTCAGTACAGATGTTCGCAGTCTATGCCAATTTCGGATTGAATGGTGTGAGAATGTGGGTATAATAAAACGTTTATATTGACAGAATATAAATTTAAATAAGAGGAATTCTTGGCTGCGAAGTTTGTAATTTAAATCCAAGCTAGTTGAAGCTAGTTGCCCATTCCAAAGCGAGAAGAACGGGCAAGAAACTCCACGGACACTCTTTTAAATCATAAAATTATTACAAAACTTTGGTTACATCATTCATGTTGAAATCATCCATGTGAGAACGATGTAGAAAGACGTGCACATTAAAAGAAAACGTTAAACGTTCACCCTATGAAAACAGACTGATATTCTTATCATAAAAGTAGTCTCAAATCAATTTGAAAAAACTGTTTATACTCTGGTGTGCACATTGTCTTTCCGCACTATAGCTAAACAAACTTTTATACAACGAAAAAAAAAAACGAAACTGTCTTTCTTAATAAAAAAGTTTTTATTTTTATTTTCAGTTTTTAGTTATGGTACCTATCCCAAACTCATTCGTATACCACTAATTGCTATGTAAACAACAGTGACGGGAGGTATTATAACATTATCAAGATACATAAAGTGGATTAAATACGTATTATCGAAGCTAACTCAAGGAAAGTTAATCCAATTTTTATGAAACCACCCCTTTTTTTGGGCGGGAAGTTATCAAATAACTTCTCCCGGTCCCGGTGGAGCAGGAGGGCGTGTCAGACTTTTACTGACTAAAACCCACCCGTGTAAGGAACACGGGTGGGTTGAGTTGCCTGTGCCAAGGGCCATGGTAACTCTTCCCAATAACCCATGACCATGGCAGGCATCGGCCCTAGCGGACCCCGTCAGTTACTGTTCTGACATCTCTTTGAGGCGCGCATGGAACACAACGCACCGTCGACCCGGGCCTGGTCCTTACGGGACGGTGAACTGCCAATCGCTTGCCGTCCGCAAGCCCGCGCCTGTGGTGGCCGGGAATAGGCTCCTGACTCCTGACGCCCAGGGCGTCTCCTGCGGCAACTATGGGCGTGAGGGCGCAAATATTGCCTCTCCCTCACGCTTTCCACCTCCTCCTTCGCAAGCATTACTGCTTCGCTGAAAGCGGCTTCCCATGCATTCTAGCTCCGTACCATGGCCTGGACCAGGGCTGGAATTGAGAGATCGCCGCCACCAATCACCGCCGTGAAGACGCGACGGTGCTCCACCCAAGCCGGGCAGACCTCCACCGTATGCTCCACCATGTTCTCCACACCATGGTGACACCCGAGAGTTTCCTCCCACCTTATATGGAACAGGAACCTCCCGAAGTAACCGTGTCCAGTGAGGGACCTGCGACAGGCGAAAGGTGAGGACACCGTGGCGCCTCTCTAGCCACTCCTCAAGGAGGGGACTTATCGCCGCAATTGTAACGTGCCCAGTACTGGGATACGACCGACGCGCTCTACATGTGGCCATGAGTTCCCGCCAGAGCTCTGTCCGCTGTGCCGTGATTTCGCGCAGCAGCGGTGTTACGCCCCAGTGTTTTGCCTCCTTACGCCACTCCCATATTTGGGCGAGGAATTTTGCCTCCAGATCCCATGGCGGTAATCCGGCAAGGAGGTTCGCCGCCTCATCAGAGACCGTGCTGTATCCTCGGACTAGCCGGACGGCCATGACCCTCTGGGACGCGTTCAACCGACGGGCTGGTCACCACCTCAAAGAACGCGCCTACGACGCCGGTGCCCCGTAAAGGGCCATGGACCGCACGACCCCTGCGTAGAGCCTCCGCCAGAAGGCGTTTGGACTCCCTAGATTAAGCAGGAGCCGCTTCAAGGCAGCTCACGGGAAATGCTCCACGAAGATCCACCAGCTGTTGAGGATGAGTCACAGGTACTTCCTCGTCGACTCGACGCCGATGTGAACCCCTCCCACCGTTATTTGGGAACCAGGTGGTGGCGCGTTCCGAGGACCATGAAAACACATGGCCTCGGACTTGCGCAGGGCCATCTCGAGTCCCAGTTGCCGGATCTTCTCGATCACTGTCGCAACCCCGCCTCCACCACTGGAGGCATACACCTATCCATTAAAAAAAAATAATTTTCGAAATCGATCCACAATAATTGCCGGAGATATCGCGTAACATATTTATATACCAAAAAAAAAAAACAGTCGAATTGCGAACGTCCTCCTTTTTGAAGTCGGTTATAAATGTGTAGAAAAATCTACATTTCCTGCTATTTTTTTTTTTTTTCAAATGAAAATAGTTTGTGTGAAAGATGATATGAATATGTCTAGAAAGAGAATCATTATTGATATGACGGCTAATAGAAATCTATGGAAGAAGACATTCTGCACCGATCCTACATAAATCGTGAGAAGGATGAAGATGAAAAGTCTAGAACCCGCAAATATGATAAAAATCTAGACGAATAGAATGAAGACAGAAATACCAGAATTTGTCGTGTGTGAACGACAGAGTGAATAGTTGGTTGGCGTTGTGCCTGCGACCTCCGTAATTTAACACTCATTACGTGTGAATGATTGCTGTTTTGACGTACTTATAAGCTGTGATTCATGCTTCCGTCTATGTACTTGGAGTATTCACAGGAATTTTACAGGACTAAATTAAGCAGTATTTCAAAAACAATTTTGAATGTTCTAAACTTTGTTATAGTCAAAAATAAATACACGAATCATCATGGATAGCATAACTATATAATAACTTAGCAGAATCCGCCTATAATATTCCCAATTCTGTGACACAGGCCTTTAGGTAAATTCACCACGCGGGCACAGTGTAGGTTGGTGGATATCGTAGATCATCGAATGCTTTGTTTTAGGACATGTCGATTTCCTCACTATGTTGTGTTTCACGTCAAGCAGCAGCATTGCACCAGTGGTGTTGAAATAAATTACCCAAAGTACATGCCTGCCTGGCTCCGGACACACTTTTAAGTAGTTGTAAGCCGGGGCCGTCACCACTGGGCCGCCACAACTCACTACAGAATCATAATCCGCAGTGACGTAAGAGTATTATGCATCATAGTAAATGCAAGACCACTTAAATGTGCATCGTGGCCATCGTAAGCGCGGATCAACCCCGACTATGTAAGAAAATAAAATAAACCCTGTAACCCTGTTTACGACTTTGTTGTAATGACGCAAAAAAAAATTGTGCGTAACTATTCACAGTTGTGAACAGCAATGCAGAATTTGTTGGCTTCCGAATCGTAAAACAATTTATTCTGCATAGCTGGTTTTTGGGTTTCCCAGCGATTTGCTTAGTCCCAGCAAATCGCTGACGGAAGAAAAGTAGTCTTTATACAGCGTTTAGAAGACTTCTTCGACAACATTGATTGATGTTCGATTCGGCAAGGAAGCGTATCTATAAAATTTTAATGTTTTTGAATAGCGATGTTGTTCTGATTTATGTCTCATTTTATAACTTTTTTTGTAAATATTTCTATTGAAGATTTTCTAGTGCCTTTGTTTGTTCAATTTATGAATACTTTGAAGTTTCTAGAAGCACGTGTATGTCGTGCAAAATTATTTACGAGTTTGATAAGAATAATGACAAATGAGACGAGAATATTTCTCGATAGTAATATTATCAATACCCGTGGCAACGGACCAATGGCAGCTAGTGGTAAAAAAGTTGAAACACACACACAAAAAAAGATAAGGAAATTATTCTACAAGAACGCCACGCGGAACGCCACGCGGACGCGGAGCGTCACGCGGATGCCTTAAAGCAATTTCGTTTCCCTTTATGTAAAAATTACAATAAATAATTAATTAATATGAGTCGAAAATAGGTACAGCCAGGGAAATTTATCATTTATTAACTGTTTTTTAGATGAATATGTGATGTGTATGTTAAGGGTGTGTGTGGAGTTAGGCAGGGTGGCTTTCTTTATTATTTATTCCATATCCATTATTATTTATCGAACTATACTCGTCAATTTACTGTTAAAACAAAAGTTGACAGGGAAAAATTTTGTACCCTTCCTGAACCCCTTCCCCTTGTGGAAGTCAGATGAACTCGCTTCGTGTAAAGTACGAAAAAGGTTGCATCCGGTTAGATTGGAAGCCGACCCCAACACAGTTGCGAAAAGGCTAGGCAGATGACGGTAGCCACTTATTTTACAGCCTACATTTGGCGTTTTGTAAGAAAAATCTTCAGAGGCTGACGATGTTCATGACAGGGCCGCAATTCTGTACTATGTCGCGCGAAATCTTACCACATCCAAACCGTGTTAATACTCGTATCGTGTCTTGTTAACGGCAAGGAATTGAAATGTCAACCTTACGGACAACGTGTATTTTGACAGGTCAAACCACGCCATTGTGTCGTAGAGAATACGTTAATAGCAATTGTCGTGATAAGGCTAGGCATTCGAGTGGTTTCAAAGTAAAGAATCATTGAGTTGTTATAGTGAATTAGGGGCCCTGATGCTCGTTTTCATTGCCACTAGGCGACATCTAATGCCTAAATATTTTTATATTATTATATTAATTTATAATCCGTGGAAAATGTTGTGGGTATGAATTGTTTGTATTGTATATTACTGTAGTGTGCAACTGTTTATTTTCCTAAATAAATAAAATAAAATATTATTAGGTACAGACGCCAGCACATCAAGCTACCCTAAACTGTCAAATTTTCCCAATCAACTTTGAGCCTTATGCTTTAGCTATAAAGTTGAAAATCTGTTAAAGAAATCTGACAGATTGTAGTAGCTTGGTGTGCTGGCGTCTGTACATTTAGGGTTTTCAACTCTTTCTGGTGAGCCTCCCGTTGGAAATCCAACAGTGTGATTTGGTTTAGGTATTACATAAAAAGCAGAGAGCAGAGCAGTGGTGGCCCTAACTTGACGTAACGGCCCTGACTTCCGATATGTCATGGGTTCGAATTCGAACCAAGGCAGGCATTTCACTTTGTACAATTTATGTCATCACACACATTGCTCTCAAAACAGTGAAGGAAAACATCGTGAAGAAACCGTCAAGTCTTAAAACCAAAAATTCTAAGACTTATGATATCCGCCAACTATCACTAGACTCGCGTGGTGGATTACAGCCCACTTCTTCTCACAGAGAGGAAGCCTATGTCCCAGCAATGGAAACAGTTTAGGTTGATTATGCTATGAGCTATGTTTGTTTTAAATATTTCACGATGTAAGAAAAGGCCGAAGTTTGGTAAAATTCAATTTCATCCATGATTGCTATGTATCTATCTTTTCCCACTTTATGACAATTTCAACGATATCAGTCGAAACTTCGAAAGCATTCAAGAAATTCTTGGCAACCATCCCGAAGAGAACGAAAAAGTTTTTATTAGTACGTGTTACATACAAAAGCTATTATTTCGCGAAGTGCTAATGGAATATTTTAATTAATTGGCCATATTTTATTTTATTACTTTTTTTGTTTTAATTGTTCAATCTGGAAGCTTCGCGCTTGTTGTGACGTTTTAAGGTGCATTAAGCCGTGAATACACATTCCACTTGCAAAAAGGTATGCTGGTAACTTTTCATGTCAAAACACTTGAAAAAGCCATTTCAGACAGTAATCTATATGGCACTCACATGATCTGACCAAGATAATGTCTAGTATTCAAAAGAGACCCCTGCGCTTGTATCGACATTAGGGGTATTCAGACAGGAAAAATGTCAACTCCTCCATCTAGCTTTTTTTTTAATATCACGTGTAAAAGTGATTTTACAAACCTACCAACATCATATTTAATGTATAATAATAATAATAATAATATTCCACAACTTTCACACAACGCCATCTAGTCCCAAACTAAGCAGAGCTTGTGCTATGAGTACTAGACAACTGATAAACATACATATATAATTCTAAATACATACATAATTATAGATAAATTACACCCAGACAAATAACAAATGATCGTGCACATCACAAAAAAAAAAATCCTTTAATTTAATGTTGCTATCGTGTGATACTCGTACAATTAGAAACCACAATGCCATGCAAGCTACTTGCAAACTTTTGTGCAATTTACTGACATAATGGTATTGTGTATTCCTTGCTTTAATTCGGTTTCAATGACAGTTCAATTTCGGAGAACAAAGAGAGATGAGGCAAAGCAAATGCTGTGTGATGTCATATAAATTCCCTAGGTATCTTCCCGGTGATTCAGACGGAATACTGGATCAAGGTAAACCTTTGGATGCATCATGCATGCAATGTTATTGCAAGGAATATCTCGTACGATCTGATATAGAATCTCATCGGGAAACAAATGCTTCAATAAATTTGGGATTGCTACTTCGTATATACATTTCATTAATCTGCCTTGCAAGAGCTACTGCGGAGCATGAGGTCCTGTGTTCCATCCCAAGGTCGGGCACAATGTTATTGGGTTTAGCTGTTAGGAATTTCACAGTAGCAGGGAGTATGGATTTGTGCCCAGTTGATGTCAATATGTTCGCCCCTTATTACATGAGGCTTGAACTTGACTGGTGAAATGTGGTGTATTATAGGTACCTATACACTTCTGTCTAACCCTACAGGGATCACAGACATGATACTATGTTATTATGACAGGCCTGTTGGTCTAGTGGTCAGTGGCCCTGACTGCTATGCCTAAGGTCGTGGGTTCGATTCCCACCTAGGACAAATGTGTGTGTGATGAGCACGATCATTTGTTCTTTGTCTGGTGTAATTTATCTATAATATGTATGTATTTAGAAATATATATGTATGTTTATCAGTTGTCTAGTACTCATAGCACAAGCTCTGCTTAGTTTGGGACTAGATGGCGTTGTGTGAAAGTTGTGGAATATTATTATTATTATTATTTTCATCGATCTTCTAGATTTTTGACTTAGCGGACTGATTTCTTGATGTTAGGTACTGACTTAAATAGAATTTAATTAATTTAATTTACATTAGATGGACGATGGGGCCGAAAGGTTCTGGAGTGGTGACCGAGTACCGGAAGACGTAGCGTTGGAAGGCCTCCCACAAGGTGGATTGACGACCTTGTGAAGGCCGCAGGAACCCGTTGAATGCGAGAAGCACAAAACCGGTCGAAGTGGAGGTGCTTGGGGGAGGCCTATGTCCAGCAGTGGACATCTTTCGGCTGAAATGATGATGATGATGATGATGGGGTACTGATTTCTGTCGCGTGATGATTCCTCTTACAAGATTGATCTAAAATAAGGACTTTTACTGACTAATAAAACCCGCCCGTGTTCCTTCAGTTGCCTGTATCAGGGGCCACGGTAAGTCTTTCGAACAATACCCGACCCTGGCAGGCATCGGCCCTAGAGGACCCCGTCAGTTACTGCTGACATCTCTTTGAGGCGCTCGTGGAACACAACGCGCCGTCGACCCCGGTCTATTCCTTACCGGACAGCAAGCTGCCCATTGCTTGCCGTCTGCAGGCCCGTGCCTACGGTAGCTGGGCATTGACTCTTGACTCCCGACACCCAGGGCATTTCCTGCGGTGACTAGGGGCGTGAGGGCGCAAAGATTGCCTCTCCCACACGCGTTCCACCCCCTCCTTTGCACGCATTACTGCTTCGCTACACTCTCGCTCCGTATCATGGCATGGACCAGGGCCGGACGTGAGAGACAAGTGAGGACGCGGCGGTGCTCCGCCCAAGCCGGGCAGACCTGCTCCGTATGCTCCACCATGTCCTGCGGGTGATCCATACAATGGTGATACCCGGGCGTTTCTTCCCGCCTTATACGGAACAGGAAACTCCCGAAGCAACCGCGTCCGGAAAGGACCTGCGCCAGGTGGAAGGTGAGGACGCCATGGCGCCTGGCTAGCCACTCCTCAAAGAGGGGACTTATCGCCGCAATTGTGGTGTGCCCAACAGTAGTTTTACCTTTGATTTGGTATCACTGTCCAAAATCACAGTGATCTATACAGGGTTATTTGTAAAACACCAGCAACCTCTTAAGAGGTCATTGTACTCATCATTATGAACAACTTCTACTATGGAACCAAACATGAAATCGCGAAAAAAAAATCAGCTGTTCACTACATTTTGACGACTCGTACGAACATAAATGTAGGGAACAGCTGATTTTTTTTTCGCAATATCAGGTTTGGTCCCATAGTAAAAGTTGTTCATAATGATGAGTACAATGACCTCTTAAGAGGTTGTTGGTGTTTTACAAAAAACCCTGTAGATTTGTCGTAATATGGTTGCTTTTGGGTAGCTGTTTAGCTTCCGGTCAGATGTATAACTGTGAAAAGACTGTGAGCGTTATTCTTTTAACTGTCGCATAAATGAGTCAAATGACAAACTACAAGTGCAAGATAGAGACGGGAACATGTCTCGTCTAACCACGTGTTAAGTATTCGTTACGTTTATAAATCTCGGCATAAATGTTAACAGAGCTTAACACACTATCAGTATACATAGTGTGTTACGCAATTACGCGAAGTTTTTCAAACGGTTTTAGTGCCTATGTAAAATCTCCAACACAAGGTGTCCTCAATAAAACTCATATAAAGCTATATAACACAATATAATAACCTTATCTCGACACAAAGTTTCAACAACGAACATAAAATTTCTAAACTACTTATACCTTGATACCTTGCTCGGTAACGAAACCATATCGCGATCTGACTCGACGCCAACGCCATCTAGTTACAAAACAGGTACTAAATTTTGCACATAGAATAAAAAATGATTAAATTAAATGTGATATGATTTGACAGCCTATATCAATTAATGTCGTTAGGGGTTTTCAGGATTCCGAAAGAGTACAAATGGTTCAATTCACAAGGTCTCTAGGGCTAGAATATCGGATTTCAACTTCGGTTGTTTTAAATTAGACGCTAGTTGCTCCATGTTAGATATTCAGGTCACATCTGACTAGACCAGACCCCAATATAATAGACTTATCGAATTCCCAGTACTAAAACTGAATCAAGAAACATTTCCACAGATTCACATACAAGAATTAAAATATCATTTAAACATTGTCATGAATGAAGACATTCCTATTATTTTTGGCTCGAGTTAGAAAGAATGTGAAAACGTCATTGTTGATGTCTAGACTATTATACATAAACATTTAACTAACCACCAGGAAAACATTACTGACGTGCATAGATACAACAGCTGAAAAACCAATCCATGGTTGTAAGTACGAGTGTTATTCAGAAAATCTTATCTCGTTGGTAAAACTTCGAACTAAAGTTGATATCGCTGCCCTCGAGTGAATGGTTTACTACTCGAGTGAAGGTTCATTTGGTTTCATTCCACGTTCATACGACACCGACCAAATTAGAATAGAATAAAATACTTTATTATGTTCACCTTAAAAATACAAATAAAGAAGTAGGAATTTTAATTAGGGTGACACAATGGGTGGTCTTTTGATAAAAGCGATCTTTTAATAAGAACCAGGCAAAATATACAGCATGCTTTTTTTTACCGGCTCCAAATTTTTACAGGGTGTTCCACCCATGAATATGAATAACTTTCACTATGGAACTAACTCTGAGATCACAAAAAAAAATCAGCTGTTTATATATTATTGTATTTTTGTATTTTATATTATTGTATTTGTATTGTATTTTGGTCAAGTAGGTATTGAACTTTTGTATTAAACAGCTGATTTTGTTTTCGTCATTTCAGAGTTGGTCCCATAGTGAAAGTTGTTCATATTCATGAGTAGAACAGCCTGTAAAAACATGGAGCCTGAAAAAAAAAATCATCCAGTATAGGAATAAGAGTTCATATGCTCATTTCATTCATTTTTTGATCATTCAGTAGGTGACTAAGAGACGCTGAGTTTCAAAGTGAATTAATTTTTCACTTTTGATTCATTTTGTGTTCAGACGTTTCACTTCGAGTGAAAGATGCCCAATGAAAGTCATATTGGGAAAATTGAATGACCAAAAGTTAAACGTCTGATATCGGCTTAAGAGTATAATTATAAAAGGAAATACTGAAGGAAATCGCGCGAAGGATTTCAGCCTATTTATATTTTATTTGTGTTTTTGGCGTAAGCCATCGTATTTCTGTATGTACGTCATGTAAGCGGATATTGCGGTACTTAGTCAAAATTGTGGATTGGATCCAAAACAGTCGGATTGAAAAAAGGTTTCAGACCCCCCCCCAACTGATTTTTAATTCAATTGACCTATTTCACAGAGAAAATAAGTCATTAAATAAATTGTAAAGGTTTTATGTGCTGTTTTAGTTTTACTGGCCATTCTGATCGTTTCTTGCGTCTGCGACGACGCTTTATCGAGGGAGGACTCGGCACCTGGCCGCTGCGCCGCGCTGACATTGGCTTGCTTGACCTATTAATAAACAGACACGGCAACGATTTTAATGAAGAATTTTTGAAAAATGTGACCTATATTAAAAAGTGGTTCAATTAATTCTGCTCGTTATTCTGATCAAACTATTTTCAGGTTCTACGCATTTAACGTTACACGTTGTATATTGACTATATATTTCGGAAAGTTTAAGTTTATAATACATTTATACTAAACTTTACATATGTATAATAAAGAGATATGTGCATAATCTAGAAGAAAAACGCAATCCTCGTTAGTCTAGTGGTCCCAAGGAAGCGCTACTGCTGAGCGTGAGGTCCTGGCTTCGATTCATAGGTCGGGCAAAGTGTGATTGAGTTTTTCCATCAGGAATTTCTCAGTAACAGCCCGGAGTCTGGATTTGTGCCCGGTTGATGCCACTGGCTCATCCCCTCTTAAATGGTACTTAGACATATCTGGTGAAATGCGGGTGTGCTGCAGGTTTATCTCTGCCTAACCCTTTTGGTATTACAGGTGTGATGTTATGTATTTTAGCGAATAAAAAAAAAATCACCACTAGAAGACCTATAATAATGTATTAATAGCCATTTAAAGAAATATTGCATCAAAATAATAAATATAATAATCTAAATTTAAATTTTATTAAATAGTTCCGTTTTAAATAAGGAAATGTAAAGAGAATACGAGAAAACTTAAGGTACTTCGGATGAAATATCTTTGTTAGGTACGCATTCGGCTTCCGAACTAGGGAATCGATTGCAATCGGTAACTAAATAAATGTATCATAAAAAAATCCCTACAAACCGTGCGAAACAGGGGCGTGTCGCTAGTTTTACAGATAAATAAGAACGAGCAATGTGACATACTCGGGAAGTCGACGTATAAGAGACACGGAACAAAACGAACGTGGACTTGACCGGATTCCATACAAGTGTCAATGATGCGTCGACAGAACGATCGTGAACTTGGTCCAACGGGAAATTGCAATTGGAACTGGTTGTATGATATTGTGCGGTCAATTTAATCTTATATTTTATCGGTAAACATGAGCTTGGTGGAATTAAGAGATCGCTGAACACTACGCAGGAGAACCAAGGTAGGTAACCGTCATAACCCGACGAGTTGCCAAACTTAAGTGGCAGTGGTCAAGGCACATTGCTCGAAGAACAGATAGCCGGTGGAAATTTGGTATGGTACTTTGAACCCTGGGGAAGCAAGCATGTAGCAGGCTGGCTAGGTTTTCACCGCTGCGAGTGGAAACTAGGACTAAATAAAACTAATGATGTCTTTTGTAATGAAGACAGTGATTCATCAATATCTTCCTTACGAAAGACATCATTACACAAGCATGAATCACATTCACCATGAAGTTAGTTGGATCGATTATTAATTAACCAACTTACTGACTCAATATTAACTCATAATAAAGTTGGTACTCAAATAAACACAAGGTGTTAAACAAAGAGGTATCAAATATTATTTACTTTGGATATGTAGCCAAGTATTTCGCTAATAATGGTAGATATAAATTAGGATTATTAGGTATAAGACAAAATACAGTTCATTCAAAACTGATCAGATTCCGTAGCCAAAACATCTTGTATACAGGGTCAAATTAAATTCGTCAGCGAAACTCCGCAGATGTGATGGGTAAAAAACAAACATGATAAAATAAAATAAAAAATGTGATGTTTTTTTTTTTATTCTGGTGGTTTTTGTTTACTGGAGATTGAATTGAGAAAATGCTTTTTTTTAACGTCTGTGAAGTTTTCAAAAGAAACTGTTTTTTTTAAACTGATATTTCTGGTGAGTTCGATAGCCCAAAAAAAGCATCAAATTAATTTATTTTATGTGTTATGTTCAGATATCCATACCCACCAAATATGTTTACATGTATTCTGTTGCTTATAAACAGTTGTTTATAAGCAACAGAACACTTATAACTTATATACATAATACTTATAACTTATATTAATATATACATATAACTATATGTATATATTAATATAACTATATGTATATATTACAAGCGTATCCCAGGTATCTGTTGGCTCACCAAGGGTTTTTAAAGCGCGTAAATTGTTTATAATTGTATCTGTAAGTTTTCTAATTAGTGAAGGTGACTCTTTCAATGGTTGTATTGAGAACAGTGCTTTTAGGTGACTATTCACTAATAATCTATCGTTATCGTACCTACTTAGGAATAATTCCCATGTCACAGAGTAGTTAGCTGCAGTTTTGCTAACTAATTGAATTTGACCCTGTATAACAAAGTCTGAGAGAGTAAAAACATTTTTTTTTTCATCAATTTTAAGCGCTCTTTGATCCAGCCATTATAGAAACGTGAAATAAAAACATAGGATATTCAATCGGAAGATGCTAATGCAAGAACACTTTTAGGTTTATTTATTTATTTCCAGGAATGTAGGTGCTGTCCCATACTTGAAGTGTCTTTGCAGTATCGCTGTACTCTAAGCTACTAAATTCAAACTCAGAGAGAGTTTCTGCTCTCTCGCTTTCAGAGCTTTCTCAAAACGGTGAATTAGTATTTATCTCGTCATAATTATGCCAGTGGTGCCCAACTGAAAACGGCCGTGACTTACGAGTTGTAAGTCGCGGGTTCAATCCCAAACAGGCGTTTTACTTTGTGTTATTTATTTCATCGCCACTGCTCTCAAAACGGTGAAGGAGATCATCGTGAGGAAACCGGCATGTCCTAGAACCAAAAATTCGAAAACATGTGACAACCAACCTGCACTGAGCTCGCGTGGTGCATTACGGTCCACTCCCTCTCACAGAGAGGAGGCCTTTGTCCCAGCTGTGGGAACATAATAGACTGGTTATCCGCGAAACTCTTGAAAATTGAGCTTTATCAACTGTTGTTTGAACTTCATAATTTGAGCGACCTAGTGTGGCATCTTTATATAGATTGTTCCTTGTACATGTACGTGTATTTAAACATTGTTTTCTGTTTTATTCACCATTCTAATCCCACAAAAAAAGCTTACTTGTCAAGCAAACATCTTCCCGACATATAAATCACAATATAAAACCAACCTCAGTTTTTACGTCCACATTACGCGGGAAAATGTATACTCGATTTTTGTGTGTCTGGAGCACCATAAATGACAAAACGATATCGGAATTCTCATTCCGCCCAAAAACACATTCACAATCCTACGTTTTAGAAAAACCTTGGATCTTTGCTAATGAAGTGTTGATTATGGCCCCGTGTTATGGAGAAAAGTAAATGAAGTATGATTTGGCTCACTAAGACGAGTTTCTCGTGCCAAAAGTTCCGGATTCACTCAGTCACGAAAGATTTTTCCGTTCCATTGTTGAGTCGGATGTTTTGAAAGGAAAGTATGTTTGGCTAGATTATTTTTGTGTTTTTATTTTGAGGAAAATATAACGGTTAGCAGGTGTTCTGATAAGATCGATGTATCAAAATATTGATGTGTGATTGATTAGATTGGTTTCCTGTATATTGTCGGCACTAGAAATATATCTTGTTTAACCCGATAGAAAATTAGATCCATCAAGAATATTTTTTATTCAGAAAATAAACATGCAGTCTTTGTTTACATAACAACAAGCAAAGAAGCCTTACCCTTGATCGCCTCTGAATGGGGTCATCTCCGGGTATGGTGAGGAAATTGCCGCTCATTTTCACTGTTTAATAAATCACAATTTATAAAAAAAAAAACACTTTGTTTTTGTAACTGTTTAAAAATAGCGCGAAATTCGAGTTTCGAGCGTGCGCACGCGACTGCGTTCTGTGTTCAAATGAAGTATCAAGAGTTTATGAATGGGTGACGTTTTAAATAGTTCCCCCCTCCTTCGAGTGTAGTGACGTTTACGGTTTGTAGCCGGGCCGTGTAGGAGTGTCTGCGTTCCGATCGAATTGTTACCCAAATAGCATGTATCAGCTGTGTGGGTACTGCATGGAAAGCTCCTGTCAGTGACGGTTTGCGGTCTCTGACGTCATCGGACTGCATGTTATTGCGCAAATTCAACGGAATCCGGAGTGTTTTCTAATTTAATTTTATTGGATTTCTAGTAAAATAAATATCAGTGTAATTGAAATTGCTCAAAGTCATAATGTCGAAAGTTTATTGGCAATCAAGAATGTTTGGATAGACGCAAATAAATCCGGATGGAGGTTGATTGCTATGCTACGTTAGTGTATTTTTGTTCAACTCGCTGTAATTTATATCATTGACAGAATTGAATAAATCATCCGTTTTATTACCCCCGTAAGTAGGAGATTTTCACAATTACGATATAAGCAAGAAAATCAGTATAAACTTCGGATTTTAGTGCTTTAATACTGCGTACCTACTTACATTAAAATTTTTCGACCAGACAATCGTCAATTATCATAATTAATTATATGCTGAACGTAATAAATATTTTAAATGTTTTGGAAAACAGTGATTTTTAATACAAAACACCTATCACGTCTGCAAAGTTTCGCTACCTAATATTGTTCTTGTTATTAGTGACACCCATCATGATTGTTTGCAAAGTTTAGCCAAGTAATTTAATTTGACCTTGTATACTGTCGCTTACTGCAACATTCGTGATGATCGAGAACTTCATTCAGAGTTTCTTCCTCTTTTATTCATTGTCTTGAGAAAATAGAACAAAAATATCAGCACTGACCGTGTCAGACTCAGTTAGTAGGCACCCTTTTATTTCAATATCAGGTTCAAGAGTGGTATAGTGGCAATGACATGTTGACCTATTTGTCTCCATCAGTATTGTTTTCCTCAATGGATTCATACATGAATCGCTAGTGATATTTAGGTTAGTATGTATTAACTTGGTTCACTTTTCTTGAATATTGCGGTTACGGGTTTCAAACGTGACGATGGGACTTCAATGTCATAGGTTTTTTATTGATTAATTACTGACTTCACGAGAAGGAAATTTATCCATCGTGGAAATTTCTAAAGGCGAACACTTGACAAAAACTTGAAAAGTGAGCGATAGTAATAATCAAAATCAAATTCAAAATAAAAAGTCATTTATTCAAACTAGGCTGAGAATCAGCACTTTTAGAACGTTAAAATGACAAAAGACAGTCCCCCAAAACGCCCGCCCTTCACCACTTCCTAGTGCTTTCGCTGGGAAGAAGAAGTGGCGCAACAAACTCCCCAGCTGTCTGTTCAGTTAGAAAATACTTGACTGAATACCATACAAGGTATGCAAAGTAAAACATTACAAGACACTGAACACTAAATTAAATTATTTGCCATATGTCAGCTAGCTACGCCAATATACCAAGAAATACAATAAAAAAACTATACTCAAGCAAAATTTTATAAATCAAAATTAAATAAAAGCCTCCAGGTGTAAAGGGCGTGACCGCTAACATATTTATGCAATGCTGGGTTCTGTTTACATAGCTGTCGCTTGAAGTCACAAATGATAAACTAGGACCATCGAAGGAAACTAAATAAACAAGTTATTACTAATGACAACAATAATAAAACCATGGTCAGCAAGAATTCGAGCAATCAATGATTTAATAAAAATATGAGTTTCATTCCTAGCAATATTTTACACGGATTATTAGTAGGTATGTAGATGCAAAAATGGGCGTTCAATCTGTTATTGGCATTTTTCATGGTCTACCGTTTTATGAGTGATTGACAGCACGACTAAAAGCACGATGGATAAGTTACACAAACAGCATTAATGGAGCAAAAAACATGTTTTTAGTATTTCATCTGCTCTGTTTAAAAAAAATATAATTTTAGGCTTAGCCGAATATCGTGGTAGGTACAATAATAATATAATATTCGCAACTTGCTGTAAAATACAACCTTGTGGAATCTGAGGTGCCGTACTACAGGTATGTGCCCGACCCAGTTCTCGAAAATGGAAATATCACATTGTACTGGGATCGATCCATCATCACTGACAGGACTATTGTTGCCAATAAGCCTGATATAGTGGTGGTGGATCGATCAGAGCCGCGCGCAATGATTGTTGACATAGCCGTCCCGCATGAAGAAAACCTCGTGAAAGTCGAGAAAGACAAACAAATTAAGTATCTTGACTTGGCTCGCGAGGTTGTCGACATGTGGGATGTAGACTCAGCGATCATTGTGCTGATAGTCGTGACAGCCAATGGATTAATAGCCAAAAGCCTCGACCAACACCTGAGGAGGCTTTCGTTAGGCAGCTGGATCAAGGGCTTGTTTCAGAAAGCGGTACTTCTGGACACGGCTCGCATTGTCAGGAGGTTCCTCTCTCTGGAGCCCTGACTGCCGGTAGCTTGGACCCTGTTCCCGTTACCGGTGGGCTACTATTTTTTATATTTTTAAATGTTTTTATATTTATTATATTCTAATATTTAAAAATATAATTTATATGTATTTAATTAAATAAAGGAGATAATAATACTGATATATTCATATTTATTCAATTACACCCCTTAGTTCGGAAAACAAATGCGAAACGAAGATTTTCCAAAACAAAGCTACCCGGCGCGATACTGCCGGTAAATGAGGTAATTATTCCCTTCGCACAAGTGCAGGCAATAAGTTCATAAAGTTTTAATCGCAATCAGATGAACGATATGGCAGCTCATAACAACAAACAAACATTGATTTTTATACAGCGTGTAACGGAAGGGGGGTATCAACCATGAAGGAGGTGAATGTGCTCATGAAACTCAACCACTTTCCCCAAAGAAAAAATTTGGCCCTCCCATAGTAAATCAATCAGCTGGTAGTCAGTTTTGTAAGCGAGGGCCAAATTTTTTTTTCATATTTCGACCTATGTTCTTTGGGGAAAGTTGTTGAGTTTCATGAGCACATTCACCTCCTTCAGGGTTGATACCCCCCTTCCGTTACACGCTGTATATGCATTAGAAGAATTCCCCCCATCCTCCTCTCCTTCCTGTAATTGAAGGAGCACTCGTAAAAGAACCCTTTTTTATTATTGTGATTTATATCGTACCTATATGTGTTGTGTTGTGTGTGTGTTGTGTTGTGTTGTGTTGTGTGTGTGTTGTGTGTTGTGTTGTGTGTTCTCTTTATTTCTATTTTTTTTTTTTTTTTTTTTTTTCTTTTTATGTGTATTCTTTGTTGAAGATTCCAAATAAATAAATAAATAAATACTCAATCATTTATTGCATTCCAAGATGTATAATTATGTTTAGGTGGTTAGTAAATATTTGTTATAACAATGTGGCCCCTGTCGGGCACAGCAAAAGAAAAATTTTAAGGAAGAGGACTTATTTATGCATGCAAACTAACTTATTCTAAGTAAAATTTAAGGTAACATTTTATTAATTATTAATTTAATCTAAAATTTTATTATTGATCAAAGTATTTTTTTTTATTATTTAATAAAGTAAGAACTTATTAATTATTTTCATAAACAAACAAAATAAATTAATGGCTAAATTATAATAATAGCCCAAGCGTTAAGGGTGTTGTGGCGTAGTCTGGGAGAGGCCTATGTCCAGCAGTGGACTGCGATAGGCTGAGTTAATTGAGCCCAAGCGTTAAATATTTCTGCTAATAGAATGAAATCACTGTCTGAACTTCACTACAAATTATATTTTAAAGTTCAAATTTGAAATAACTTTATGGTTACTTTGTGATTGATTATTTTAGAACGTTTGTTTATCTATTATAGTTGAGTCTTTAGCTAAGTCCAGCGGCGCCAGTTGTACTTATAAAAAAATGTGATATTATTTTTCTTCATAATTACTCAGTGAGTGAGAGTTTAGTCCTGTCAAATTAGTCAGCGCCTGACGTAAATTGACGTATTTTTATTAGTCAGTTTTTTAATCACGTCTCAGCTTGTCTAGGAAGTATTTTAATTTGACAGGACTTAACTAATATTTATCTTCTGTCCTTTTCTTAATCTAATCGAAAGAAAAAGATGCACTGAACTTAAATTTAGTTTAGTTTGTGAACAGGGGAATCGGCGCCAATACCGAGCAGATGGTGTACTTTAAAAATATGTATTTTAAAATAAAAACTAAAAAAAACGCGGCTATCACAAACTCAAAATTATAAAATAATTAATAATTTAAAATTTTAAAATTTTGTATTCCACTATCCACCTCCTGGCTCCATCATCAGACCTATGACATCAAGTGCAATATATTGGACTCATCGAAAAAAATTATGTGACCCCGAATTCGAGGGGTTTACTAATAGCCTATGAAAAGCTCCTCTATCCATCTCCAGGCTCAATCATCAAATCAGTCCCATGATACAAAATTATAGTTGTGTCTTCCGAACTACATATATAATATGTACAGACGCCAGCACATCAAGCTACTACAATCTGTCAGATTTCTTTAATCGATTTTCAACTTTATCGCTAAAGCATAAGGTTCAAAGTTGATTGGGAAAATCTGACAGTTTCGGGTAGCTTGATGTGCTGGCGTCTGTACATACATACAAAGTTTCATTTCGATAACACAATTAGAAGTATGTTAAAATTGACTTCGAAGATTTTCTTACGTTGTTATCAGTAGTTAGTCAATTAGTTACAAATGAAGCTAATAAATAAAAGAGCGTGTTAAAATATATTTTATAATTTATGCTAATGACTTTAGTTAAAAACCTAACAAAAACATCGAGTAAATTAGAATCCGTTGAAAAAAAAAAAAATTAACGCCAGCGCCATCTATAAAGTTAGGGGATAGCTCGATAGATGGCGCTGGCGTTAAATTCGGACGCGCTCCGACGACCACGCTGCTATCAGACAGGTTGTGGAGGTCTGATAGGCTTTCGCTCCACGTAAAATTCTGGTATTCAGCTACATCCGGTCAGAGTGGAAGCCGGCCCCAACACACGTTAATAGGTTAAAGTTAGTAGGAGTTGGGAAAAGGCTAGGCAGATGATGAAGAAACACCAAAATTATATAACGAGACACGCCACACCAAACTACGGGATGCTGCATCGATTTCAAAAATATAAAATATGTGTCATCTCTTATTAATGCAATTTTTTTTTGTTTTGTTATTTTTAGATGTCGAAAGCCATCACGTTTGTCGAGTTTGTGTCGTATCGTATATTGTGTTTCGTAATGTTAATTAAATACTATCAATTTCTTCTAACTGAACAGACAGGTGTGCTGCTGGGGAGTTTGCGCCACTTCTTCTTCTCCCCTAAAGCATGAAGGGTGGGTGATTTGGGGGACTGTCTTATGTAATTTGGACGTTCATAAAGTGCTGATTCTCAGCTTAGTAATAAATAATTTTTAGTTTTGGGTGCAGTTCGCTTTATCACGACATTGAGCTGTAGCATAATTAAAAATGTGTTATTTTCGATTTGACAACTTATCGAATGGTTGTGAATCGAAGAAGTGCAAACTGCAGTGGGAATAATGAAACGAAACGAAATATATTTGAAATACGGATATTTATTTATTTTTTCATAAAAATTCTAAATTCAATAATGTGTTTAAACATGTAACATTTACATATATGCATTTATACAAAGATGTATGCAATGTTAGTGATATTTAATACTAAAATTGGAGCGTAACAGACTTACAATGATGCCGATGCATGTGACGATCACATTATTACACTTACAAAATAATATTTACCAAGTATTGTCAAATGGTAAAGGTTTATGTGTCAATACGATTTGTTAGTTATTATATATTTTGATGAGATTATAATGAATACTGTGCGCTTTTCTTTTATACTAGCTCGAATCGCAATATCTTCATAAACAGTGTAACTGGTCACAGAACTTTGCTCATACACAATATACTTTAAATTAAATACACGAAAAGTAATACTGATATATTTTGGTTTATGTAGATATCACACGATCCCATCAATATAGTGTCCTCCCTTCACATACGGTGGAAGTACGAACTGCAACTATTTACAAATGTATGATCCAATAATGATTTTGTTATAATGAAACGTTTATTTTAAAATAACACAATCAAAAATTCTATTTGATGGGCGTCACTATATTTTTCCAAAATATTTTCTTGAAAAGCTCTATTCAACGCAGTAATGCACATACAATTATTAATTGGTTATTTAATTACTTTTTCGTGGACAAAGAATGTATTTTAACTAATTCAATTGTTTATTTCAATGATTTATTCTTGCGCACATTATTACATTGAATAGAATATTTTATTATTTTGAGATAATAAATAACATATTTTAATAATTATTGTTGCAATTTTCTATTACGCTATAGTTATACAGATTCAGTCAACTCGGAAATGTAAATTAGAAATAATAAAAGTATTTTCTATATATTATAGTAAGACGAGTAAATATATAATTAATTAATATATATTATTGAGATTTGGACTAGACAAACCACATTCTCTATCTACAGATATGTAATCCATGATAAATGCTAATATTTAGAAAATCTATGTCCCGTGTCAGTTAGTGATGTGCCTATCTAGACATCGTGTGCATTTTCAACGTCATCAAAGATTTATTACGGGTATACTACTCAAAGGACCTCAAAATTTTCAGAAAACTTCTTTAAAAAACGATACAGTTGTCAAAAATACCGTTACAAAAGGGAAATTTCATTCTATTATAAAAGTTATAAGATGGAATAAGAAAATAAAAAGTCATCTTAGGTGCACTTAAACAATCAATATTATTTCATTAATGCTATTGAAAATGTACACACATTAAAATGTATTTATGTGACGACTTTCAAACGTGTTTGAGTTTTGGACTGTGATATTTTTTTAAGTATATTTTAATTATTAGGTTAATAAATCAACAATTCGTTATTGTTATTCGCCATAATATAGCCTTAACAAATTATTTTTGAGCACTGGGGCCTTAACTTGGAAGGTTTTTTTTCATTATTAATAACAAAACGATCAGTAAAATACCTAAATGATTAACATAATAAGATTTATATTTATAAACAGTCTCAAAAGTAACAAAATGGAATGAAATGTTACAAATGGAATGTTTCAATAGGTAACAAAAAATATTATAATATTATTATTAACAATTATTATTAACATTGGATTTATTAAACAGATACATACGACAATTACGATGTTACGTCATTTTTATAACAATATCACAATTTTCAATAATATACAAAAAGATTTAGGAGATTTTAGATTACACTTCAAACAGGCCAAGCTTATTAAAGTAATAGCAAATATTGTGATATACACATATATTAACATATATTGTTATATACATGTTTGTAATACATATGGATCACATAGATATAATATAGGTCACTCAAAACGGGACACGTAAAATAATTATTTATTATTTTATAAAAGATGACAATACCGCACATGTTTTATCCATTGTGTTACGCGATACTTTTTGAGGTAACATTAGATAGTATATTATGGACAAGTTATATTCCTTGTAGTATATAAATTCAAAGAATATTTGGTATCCGGGCGATATTTTCAAAATTACATGACGTACAGAGAGTAACTAAGAAATAAATCAAAAGAGATTATTTCCTCTGTTGATCCAGTATATTTATCGCGGAAGCCATTAGTATTAAACATTGCGTTTGAATAGAGATATATGGTTCAAGAGTTTTTTTTTCTAATTCTATATTTACGTACAGACGTCAAAAAGCATCGCGTAAAGGATCTCAAGAACGAACGACGGCTATGACTATATTAATTCCATTTTATATAACACTCATCACCTAAACGAACATGCTTTATGTACTTCGCATAATTCTATACACCACGCATTTACCGAAAGGAAAATATATAGAAACGCATACCTCTTAGCACTCGGGCCACATCCTCAACAGTTTTACATATAACCGACTCGACAGAAGCAATGAACCAACAAACGAAGGAAATAATTTACATAAGGCCATATATTTTACTGTACACGTATAACGAGTAGATGATTAATTAGATAAATAATTATGTTGCATTTTAATATTAATGTTTAAGGATTAATTCATCCGTATTTACGACAGTTTGGTCCATATAAATATTATTACATAAATCGTGGGTCAACGATGCGTTCGCGAATTTAGGTACCCAGCAAAAGTGGTTGGGCAGTTTAAATTGGAAGGAAATAACTTCGCTACTGAACGATAAAGAATGAAAAGAGAGCGAAGTTAACAAACATGGTAGGCAAAGTAAATTATTGCCGTATATTGAGAAAGTTCAAGGTTTCTCTTAAGACGAGAATGCAGAAGTAGCTGGATCCCTAAGTCGCGTCCGCCGCGGCGCCCGGCCGCCTACGGTCAGTCTTTTCTGCTAATGTTTACGAATTTGTGCAAAATATTCTACTATCCGCGTAACTTAACAAAGATAAATTTTATTTACAAAACGCATCTCCGTCGAGATTTTACGAAACAAACCGAACGAGCACTGACCGGGAGCCGCCGGAGCGCCGAATGTCACTTCCTTACTCCGTTGCAGTGGCTTCATCTCTTTCGCACGCATCGTGCAGAACATGGTTCTGTCTCGCTTGCGCACATAAAACTGATTTGGAATACTAAGGGACATGACAACCGGATCTGTCAGTCCAGTTGCAGTCTTGGAGTTGGTAGGTTGTGTAGAATGCTGTGGCACGTGGGGTTTTTTTAAATGTTTCACGCTGGGCCCTGTGCCCCGGCGGGCGTCTCGGTCCTCATCTCTGACTTGAGCTTGACGAACTCCCGGGCTACTTCATCGTTGTGCCTCTGGGACAGTATTCTTAGTATCGTCCAGCCTGTCTCGTCCATCTTGATTCGGGTGCCTAAAGGCAACCAGCACGCGATGGCACCCTGCAATTTTTATTTGTTTATAAATGGTCACTTTATATTGTGTGTGTAAAATTAGAGTAAAAACTCTGATCACCTGCGTACTTAAAAATAAATAGCTTTTAAACCTTATTTGTCATCAGAGGGCTTAAAGATTGGAGGGTTTCAGCCTTTTGGTATAGACGATGAATTGTAATCGAAAATATGTGTACCTGTTCAACAATTTCGGTCATGCGCATGATAGCAACGCCGACGAGTCTGTCCTCTCGCGCGAAGCAGTAGTCACGCACACACACGTGCAGCTCAAACAGATCCAGCTGCTCCGAGTTGCTGACCATGCTGGAAACAACGAGTAAATATTTGAAAAGACTGCAATATTCTCTACTGTCTGTTTAAAAAGATAAAGAGGTCCTCCCGGAATGATGTTTGTGAAGATGACCATACATTTAAGACAAGCACTGCAGTATTTTTTTTATATATGCAACGTAATTAGCAATCCATTTATAGATTGTTGTGATGTTTCAATATTTTTTCGGACAGTGTTGCTATTTGGTTCAAAATATATAAATTCTTAGCTTTTTTCTTCCTTAGGTGCCGTTAGGAATAGTAATTTGCTTGAAAAACGGTTAAAAAAATAATCTTTTTAAATAATATCAGTAGTAAATAAGGATCTAAAAATGTACTCACAAGTGGAAAGTCTCATTGAACTTAGGGCTCCAGTTGTTGCTCTTGGACTTGGTGGCGAACTTCCTCTTCTTCTCCGCGAGGTGAGGCCCGATGAGGTTGACCTCAATGAACGGACGGAACATGCCGCTTGCTATCACCCACTTCAGGTCATTCGCTGCTACCACTGTAAGTTTTTTTTAGACATTTTAGTAAAAAATGCATTTTGGCAACCGTTACGTCACTAGGCCAGTTAAAATCATATGACGAATCTCGGACAGGAATAGGAATCACTGATAAATTGATGGTCACGGATGCACAAGAATGTTAAAAAAAAAACACAAATAAAATCATACTAATATTATAAATGTGAATTTGTGAAGATGTCTGGACGTTTGCTACTCAATCACGCAAAAACTACTGAACGGATTTGGATAAAATTTGGAACACAGATAGTTTATAACCAAGATTAATACATAAAATACTTTTATCCCGATATTCCCACGAGATTGAAACTTATGTGGGTGACACCGCGGGGCCCTGCTAGTATTTTTATAATCGACTTGGGCTGTCTCTTTCAGTCCATTACGGAATTCTCAGTGCCATGAATTAAACTGAACCAAAATATGGGTAACCTATACAACGTGTAACGTTAAATGCGCAAAACCTGAAAATAGTTAATTTTATCAGAATAACGAGCAGAATTAATTGAACCACTTTTTAATATTGGTCACATTTTTCAAAAACTCTTCATTAAAAACGTTGCCGTGTCTATTTATTAATAGGTCAAGCAACCCAATGTCAGCGCGGCGCAGCGCAGCGGCTCGGTGACGACTCATCCCTCGATAAAGCGTCGTCGCAGACGCAAGAAACGATCAGAATGGCCAGTAAAACTAAAACAGCACATAAAACCTTTACAATTTTTTTAATTACTTATTTTCTCTCTGAAATATGTCAATTGAATTTAAAATCAGTAGGGGTGTCTGAGGTTTTGCGCATTTAATGTTACACGTTGTATACATCTTCTTCGGTAAAGACTTTGTAACGTATTTATGATTTCCCATGTTGTATCACTTAACAAAAGTAACTCTTACCTTTCACGGTGATCTTGTGTTCGCCTGTATTGGGATGCGTGAACAGATCCACTTGTAAGGACACCTCACCCACGCTGCCTTCTTCCACGACTGCAGCATCTGAAAGATTTACAAAAATATTTAAGTTACCTATAGCACAAATTACAGATAGTGCCATCCACGAAGACCCACTCTCTTCCTAATGGTTAGTGGTTACCGCTAGTTAATTCAGCACGTGTTTTAATTTTGGCGATATTCTCTAATTACCCACTAATAAGTAATGACTGTGTATCGACAAAACTAAAATACTAGCGGAATATTGCACGCTTGTACTGTAAGCATTTAAAAAAAAGGGTGGGGCGCGTCTTCGTGGATGGCACTATCTGTATAGAGAACATACACAAAATACAACTCCACGTCTAAGTGCGCATTTTGCGTGCGACAAAGTAATGTATTACACAGTGTAGTAAAATTTAAACAGACCTTTATTTTCGGAAACTTTTGAACTAATTTGGACCTATCTATACTTAGGTACGTTTTTAAGACGCATGAAAGCAAAAATATTCAAGAAACGGTTTTCAATTATTTTGGACGTGTGCTTCAATTTAAATCAATTACCTTGGTTCTGCTGACAGCTAACAAATGTTCTGATGAGCGTGTCAGTAGTCTGAGTGTACAAACTCAGAGCATATCTCAAGGACTGCAGCTCTGGACTCTTTTCTAGGAAGGCCTTCTTGAGCCCGTTGCCTCCTGCGTGGAAGTACAGCTTGATGGTGTCCAAAGCCGCGTCTAGGACTCCACACTGCTTTGGTGTCAAACTCTTTTCGGCTGAGAGATGCTGTTGGGCAAGGATATTGGTATTAGAGATTGGAAGATTGTCATGTGCCAATATTGAAAAAAAAATAACCTGGTAAACACGATTTTCAGAAACAGGAAACCACTTTTCCTGTAGTTCTAGTAAATACTAAAATTCTATTGAATTTCATAAATGGAATTTTCTTTTCGAATGCTGATATAACATTTGTCTAGTTAACTAGATTACTTTTGCCCAGTAGGCGGCCACGGTGTATTGCAGCTTCAGTTTTTTTTTTCTAAAGCATTCGTTTTTGTGTAACGATTCACTAATCATGAAGCGAAGTGATATTAATCATCCCTTCTTTCATGTTTTGTAGTCACTAGATTGAATTCTAAAACGGTATCAAGCAATTTGCCAGTAAATGCGAATTATACGAAGAAAAAAGTTCTTTAAATGAAAATCTTGTATGAGAACTCACGATAAAATGGCTGTTATCATCAAGATGAAAACTAGTAGGTTATTAAAATCTTGCAACTCACCTCTTTCGAAATATCCATGACACCGGAGAGCGCATGCTTGACGTCCTGCTTGCCCACCGTGCTCTTGAACAGCTGCGTCATATCCTCGATCTTCGCGTTCGCTGCCAAGTTCTTGGCGTTGTTCGTCAAGTTCTTCAACATCATCTAAATAAAGGAAGAAAATCTTGATAAAGTATTTGCATAAGTTAAACTACGAAACTGCTTTCATGTATTAGGTTTTCTTCCCAACTCTGCTTGTAACAAATGAGCTCTGCTAACTTGTATTTTCATTTCTATTACGTGGATTATATTATTCTCAGGTTTATCAGATCAATAAGTTTGATTCACTGCCAAAACACCACCTCTTTTTTGATAGCTTCATAAAATGGTGTTTTACGCTTGGTGTGTACACTTTCCTCGCATACTGTATACCTATATGCATCTTTAGTTCTGTTTCACAATATAAGTTTTATAAAATATTGTATTGTAGTAAAGAAGTCTTACCGTTTTGTCAGTCATAGGCGGAAGCACAACAGTCTTTTCTAATATCTTCATCACAATCTTCCACAATTCCTTTAGTAGTCGTTTCAGTACAGTCTTTTCACAGGATTCTGCGTACATTGTGAGAGAGCCATCCTGCACAAAAAAAAAGTGTTGATAGAAAATTTATTGAGATACGACCAATTAAAAAAAAAAAACTTGTCACATTACCTGTGTATTCAATGTCACATTAAGAATTTAAAGTGTGAATCTAAAGTGTACGTTTAACGAACATACTAGAAGTCTCTGTTAAAGATTTGCAAAAATATCATAATAAATTGACAGCTACCACTAAATCTTCATGGATTACCACTGGGGTACCACAGAGATGCATTTTAGGTCCCCTGGTAATTTTGTTTTGTTTTCTATACCAAGTCACTTATGTTTGTACGTTATTCTCACCAATATATCCATGAGCGGCCGCAGCACCTCGTCCGCCTCGTGGTGCACGGGGGGCTGCTGCTGCCCGGGCGCGCCACCACCACCCACCTTTTGTAACAACTCTCCCAATTCTTTCACACTTGCCGTGATTCGCGTCTCCAAACTGATGAGAGAAAGGTCATGGTTATTAGTTGAAGTATTTTTAAGAAACCTATCTATATTAAACATTCATCGTCATCAATCATTGTCATTCCACTGTCCTTGGCCCAATCTATTTGGAGTCAGTGCACCATGTTATTACTTTAATATTCTTTTATTAGTCGTCATCACCATCCCTTTTCTATCCATATCATGTTATACTACCTAATATCAAAATTAATGTGATATTATAAATTAAGTTACACTATAATATAATTAAAGAGGCGCTGGTGAATCAATACTTGGATGAAACACAACTCACTTTAGCCGGTTGACAAATGAAGACAAATGAAGCACTATCCCCTTACCTAATAGCAAACATGGATGCCAGATCATCCAAGGTCCCATTTAGCCTGTTCTGTAGATCTTTCAGAATATCAGCAGCATCACGCTCTAGCTTGGTGCCTCCCATCGACTCGAACATCTTCTCCAACTGTACCCTCAGTTGTTGAATGTTGTTCATCAAGATACATGCCTGGAGTAAAAGAGGTGAGGGTTAAACAGGTTTGTACTATTATTTGATAAGACCATTTAAACACTTCGTGGAAACTTCGCCCTATATAATTAGGACACTAATGGTTGAGCAACCAGTCGCGCTACCAACAAAATGTATACAGCTGTATGGAGGGTACCTCATCTGGTGTCCGGTTGGTTACTCAACCAACCATACATTTTTGACAGCGCGACCATGGTTACACCACCATGGTTTGTTAATAAGACGTAAGTCTCAAGGATTATTATTTTTTACAATGGACACTCACTATTATAAGTTATTTTAAGAGGTAGTAAAGACGTTATGTATTTCTTTTCCAGAACAACTTCATTTTTTGTTTGAGTTACCTTCAAAAGTTTAATTACAAGACTTTTTCCAAATTCCAAATCATAATCTTTTTCATCAGCGAAATATAATTATACGTTTTCAATTCATTAAGTAAATGTGTATAAAGTATTTAACATACCACTCGTTCCTCCTTCAAATGTTCAGGGAACTCCTTCTTCACGATGTCAGCGTAAGCTATGAGGACCTTCACGATGGTCTTCGCGAACCTCTTCATGTACCTCTTCCAGATCTCAGGGTCGGGACACTCCAGTTTGGAGACCACGTCGAAGCATTGCGTCAGTTGGGTGAACACGTCCACAACTGAGTTACTGAAGAGGGCGTGCTCGCTCGACTTTTGGAACTGGAAATTATGGCGTAATTAGACGATGAGTAACATGTTGACGTAGTTTGAGGATATATTGTATTAGTATATAGTAGGTAAGTTGCAAGTGGTACATTTAACTTTTGTCATGCGTTACTGGAATTTGTCGGAACAATTTTTTTCTGTTTATTCTTATCAAATTTTATTTTAGTTTTGCTTTTACTGTCATTGAACACAAATAAACAATTTCTAATTATAATTCTATTTTGTTTACTGGCTGTTTATGATGGTTTAAAAAAAAATGAAATCGTGAGTGTTTTATGCTTTCTTAATCATTACTGTATTTCTTCAATATCATATTTTATTTGCAATGATTGCTAATAGGTCAAACTTTCATTATTTGATAGGAGTGGTTGTTTAAATCGATTCGATTCGATCTTATTATTATTAAATATAATCCTACTCACCCCATCTTTCTTATCCCTGTTGAACGCTCCATTCAGATATTCTAGTGACACGTCATCATTCTCGTTAAGCCATTGCATCACGAAGGGTTCGAACCAGGCTGGGTACTCTGGAACAGCCCCGCAGTATGGTGGCACGTCTTTCACGTAGTTTGTGTGGAGCCATTTCACCTGAAGAAAGTGACTCGTGGTTAGAAGTTAGCAAGGTAAATACACGTAATTCATCATCGTGAATATCGTTCCTATGACGGACGTTACAAATATTTTTGGTTTTTGTATGGTAAACTTTCGGGTAGTCACGGTAATGGAAATTTGCAGAGGCATCATCGTCGGGTCGCGCTCTCAGTGATAAAATTGTTTCACATACCTGTAATTGCACCGACACCCTACATGGCTTCTAAGTAGAACACAGCATTTCTGCTTGATAGCAGAATTAGAGAGGTATGGGGCAGTACTTCTACATACAAGCTGATCATGAAGACCTCGACTAGTATTCATCATAAAATAAACTAAGTTAAATATGGGCTTTACCTTGAAGTGTAGGTTCATGTAAGCTGAAGACTTGCAGAGGCGATGCTGTTCGTGCTCCTCCAAGGCATACTTCATGTCGACTGCAAATAGGGACCACATTGTCGCCGCCGATAACTGAAATAACATTACATCATTCATTAAGTAGTAACTTTGATGTAATTAAAACTAAAAAAGACATTTTTTTTTAATTATACGTGTTTTTCTATTCATGGTTTTATTTGAGTCAAATTACTCACTCGCCTCTCTATTAAGATTGCAACTCTTGCAAGTTAGAATCTAAAGTAACAACTAGAAGTCGTGAAGCTTAGTGCGTCTCTGGTCTGGCAGATGAGTAATTAATTACATGAACAAATATAATTATAGGCAAATCCATACCTGTCCAATGTTTAACTCCTGAGGAAACTGATTGAGTACAGGAGCATAGCTGTTCCTGTCCTCTTCTATCACAGATACGATAAGAGCGATCAGCTTGTGCCAGAAGTCCACTGAATCCAACTGTGGCCCATGGTCTGATGGATCCCGCTTGGCTTCATTTGGATCCACCTGAATTATAGAATTTTGATTTGAGTATATGTCTTGCAGAACTTGTTATTTTTAGTCCATACTGACAGGAGGTCATACCTAGTGGGGCTGTTGGTTAGTAAATGTATTAAAAACGAGCGTCCTTTTTCTTGAATCAAATCTGTTAGTGGCTGGCGTCCTTGTAGCGTAGCTTGGGTATGCTACAAGGCGAACTGACGCTCTATATTTTAAAGTTCTTGTCGCGAACTTTCTTTACTTCTCCGCTCTGTGTGCAGCCAGCGCAAGATCGGTCACCGTGGTAACGCCTGGAGTCCCACGTCCAGCAGTGAATGCCTTTTGACTTATATGATGATGATGATGATGAACAAAATCTGAATTAATATTACCTGGAACTCTCTGTTGTACAGCTCGTAACAATTCTCGAATAGAAATTGATATGTTGATCTAAGGCATGCCTTCACGCAGTCTTTGACCACGGTGCTGGCGCGGGGCGGACTGCTTAGCTCTTGAACCTTGACAAACAAAACGTATTTGAACATCAGAAAGCCCGCTTGGGGTAAAATGATAATAATAATAATAGGTAGTGCAAAATAATGAATCAATGGTAAACAATAGGAAAGGAAAAAATATATCCCTGATTATTGCCAAAATATGTATAAACTGTTATATAAAACAAAACAAAAAAAAAAACAATCCAAAATGATTCTAAATTGTGAAAAACTTGATGACCCATACACTTGAAAATTGTGTGTATGTAATTCTGTGCTGTGTAATGAAACTGTGGATAAGTACAATATTCAAACATATTTTTTTCATTATTCATTGATGAATATTTTAGTATAACCTCCCATCATCTTGTTGGGAACAAGACGATATGTGTGCTACGTATAATGAAAATAATGATATTGGTGAAAATATTCCAAAGTTAATAGTATACCTTCATCCTAAAGAACGTAATACTGGTAAGCAGGTCGACAGTAGACTTGAGATCCATGAGCTTTTCTGCACTGGATGCTGGGAAGTTGTTCCGGTACATGGACAGATCGATCCTCAGAGAGTTGTGTAACTGATCCAGCAGCTTGACGAATTTCTCTTTCTGTGGAAAAAGGTAGGTATATTGTATTTTGTGTTTCATGAACTATTACCACATAATTGTTATTGTTTCTTTTGTTTTTTTTAGTTTTAACAGGATTCTTATAAAATGAACCGCCAGAAAAGGAGAATGGACAAATCTGCCCTGAAGCCCAATAACGTTAAGACACATACCAATGGAAAGATCTCACCAAGGAGAGTATTTCTTATTATTACGATATCTCTTGATTGTTAGTACGTAAAGAGCTCTAAATGTGAGTAATGAAGTATTATTGAAATTCTGGTGTTTCGTAAATTAATTAGCTTTCATTAATTCTGTGTCTTGCAAAAATTATACTGGGTGTCCGAAAAGTCATGGATTACCTTTTACCTGCTGATGGGCCACATTGGGATCTACCAATAAAAAAAAATGACCCACCAATAATTTTTTTTTTTTTACCAGGGCCGATTAAAAATAAGGTACTTAATTTTTTTTTTTTTTGGTGAAGATCTATCATTACGACGAAGATTACGGGTTAATGCTACTCGTATATATGTATTTAGTTGGTAAGACGTTAGTATAAATATAAAAAAAAAAAACAGATATAAGCATGAAAATTATACTTACTCCAAAGTTAGAAGCTGCAAATCGGTCAGAGGCCGAGACTGCTGACGAAGCAGTTGTATGTGCGTAGTAAGCATTGATGTTGGCCAGCAACGTGGACATGACGGCTGGAACTCCGGCGCATAGGTACTTAGTGGAGAGACAGTGGAAGTGCCTGAAGTAGAGAATATATACAACAATACCAGTGAAGTTCCTGTTTTAACCTTCCAAAATAAACCAACAACACGTTTAGTGTACACAGCCTAGTTTAATATTAGGTTACCTCCCATTCAGTCTGATCTCATTAGCAATCTGTCAAAAACACCTCAAATTACCCTACATTTTTGACAAGTTTTTGACATTTGTTTGTCGCCAAGAAGATAATGCGACTAGATTTTGAACGTTTTAAATTACGAGAATTGGCTTTTTGACATTGAAAAAATACCAACTTAAAAAAAAAATGTCGCTGCAAGCTCAACTTTATAATCATATAATTAATTCTAACACAAATCACTGATTACGTCCAACCAAAGCTATATCTATCCAACCAAAGCAATAGGTTCATAAAATTAATAAAATTCTGTTGAAATAAAAATTTCGAGCAGTGGTGGCCCAGTGGTAACGGCAGCGACTTACGAATTGTAGGTCATGGGTTCGAACCCCACCAGGCATTTTACTTTGTATAAATTATTTCATCACCACTGCACTCATAACGGTGAAGGAACACATCATGAGGAATCCGGCATGTTCTAGAACCAAAAAATTCGAAGAGATGTGACATCCACCAACCCGCACTCGTCCAGGATGCGCCGAGCGCTCCGATCAGTTGAGTAACTGGCGGAACAAACTGCGCAACACGAGGAGGCTTCTTCATGCATCCCAAAAACGTCTTTCTGCTGAAATGATCATCATTTCAGCCGAAAGACTTACACTATTGTACAGACGCCAGCACATCAAGCTACTACAATCTGTCAGATTTCTTTAATAGATTTTCAACTTTATCGCTAAAGCATGAGGTTCAAAGTTGATTGGGAAAATCTGACAGTTTCGGGTAGCTTGATGTGCTGGCACTGGACATAGGCGTCTCTCAGTGTTGCCACATCGCGGTCCTGTGCTTCTCACATCCACTAACATGTGGCCTTTATAGACGGTACTTACGTCATCGCCTGATAGATGGCTTCAATCCCGTATCTCATAGCGAACTCATCTACGATTTCTTCGGGTATATCATTGAAGTACACCTTCCAAGCATCGTCGCCTCTCGCAGCGGGTAACGTGACTGCTCCACTGTTCTCCTCACAAAGATAGTGGAACAGGTTCTCGTGTAGACAGGTGTACTGTAAGAGGACAAAATATTAATTTAGAGAATATGTAAGTAACATTTAGAAAGCTTTTTGAATACTGAGATTAATTAATTAACTGGGACCAATAATTTCTTTCTCTCTCTCACACCCATAGAAGAGACCTGAGTCTCAACAGTGGGAAAATTGCACCATAAGATAAACAATCATAATAGGAATCTTTCCTTATTTCGTTATTTACACATAAATTCTATTTTTATATATATTTATATGTTTTATATTAGAATATAAAAATATAAAACATCTGAAAATATAAAATAATAATTAGGTATTAATCATTAGGTATTATTATTATTTTAAGACGAGTAAGATATTATCTTACTCGTTACATGGAAATATTGCTAATATACCGTCGAAGAGTTTTCTCAATGAACATATAGGTACTAGAATATTAAAATCTCGATATGTAATAATATTACATAATAATTCTATAATGCCAATATAATTTTGAGATCCATCCGATCAATATGCAAATAGTTGCAGAGCACAGCGATAAACTTTATAGAAAACGTTCAAACTTCAATAAAATATCTAACGTAAATTCAGATTTCCGAAAGAATTTTTAATATCAGTTGCACTCTATCACATAAGAATGTGATATCGTCGAAGTGGATAAATTGAGCTCAAGGATGTACAAATTCGAACCAGCTTTCGATCTGTCTCAAAGAAAATTATAAATGTAAAATAGCCGTTTGGGGTTAAAACACTAGGGCCATGGAGTCCGAATGCCCACTTGGTTTTTTGAGATATCGCCTCGCGGTTGGTCGACTCTTCACGTGACCAGAGGGCTGGCCTATTTTTTGGCCAAAGAATCAGCATCGCCGTACAACGTGGCAATGCTGCCAGCCTTTTGGGCACTGCGTCTGTTGACAGCGATGCGGACGATTTTTTTGATGTATCCTTCTTTTTTCACATATGTACATGTACATATTATTAATATTATTTTAAAATCAGCCGTACGACTCTGTAACCATCTCACCATGAAAACTTGGGTGAAGTGAGCTAGGAGTGAGTCGTCAATAGTGTCAATCCCTAGCATCAGCATGACTCACAGCTCACTCTAACTAAGCTCACTTCACCTTAGTTATCACGGTGAGATTTTTCCAGAATCGACAGTCTGTTAACTTATGTTATCTAAATATTATCTTGATGATTAATAATATACCTACCATTAAAACAAAATGAATATTTGTAGGCACAAAAGTTTCCAATATGTCAGATTCGTCTATTACATCATAATCCTAACCACAAAGAACCACAAAGGACCACAAAGTTACAAATTAAAAAACTTCTGTTCACCTAAAAAAAAGTTTCCCATACGTTTATTTTCAATTCGATTTGGTGCGTCTAAAACCAAATCAAATCCGCATGGGAAATCGCGGTGCAAACCGAAAATAAATTGAATTTCCACTCCTGTCCGACCTCGTCTGACAGTGAGAAATATATGAGTGAATATTGTGTGCGTTCGAGTAATGTTTATTCCATCAGAATATGGATATGGGCTGGCACGTTTCGTGTATTGTCGTTTAGAGCTTTTAGTGATACAGAATGACATGTTTTCGTAGATCGTTTCTTGATCTAAATATGTAAATGGTATTGGGATCGTTAAAAAAACATTTTGAAAGAAAATTTTATACAGTGTGTGTATGTCGCAGATGAATCCGCTATTTTACCGCTAGTTGTTTTACAAAACCGCTACTTTATGTAATACAACTGAACAACGTTCAGCTGGATTGCCATTGGGCTTCGTTTAACAAAACTGCTGCCAACGACGCTTAGACGTAATGCAGCATGGCTTATCTGTAGTCACAATAAGCGTCTCCCATAAAAATCTGACAACTTTTAATTTATACTATCCTTAAAAGCACTCGTTTCACTTGAGTTAGGGTCAATTTTATTCCTACTCGATTTATTTATTTCTGTTTTGGACGCCATTATTGTTGTTATAACACACAGAGTCACAAGCGACAAAATTTCAAAATAAAATCTACAATCTGACGTTTCATTTCACGCTGTTTTACATAACCTCTAACCATTGAGCCGCTGCATTGATAAATGCAAGACGTTTATCTATGTAATTCTACTTGTTAAAGTCAGTAATTATGAAAAACCGCTAAAAGTCGTTCAGTTGTTTTACATAAAGGTGCTGTTTTGTAAAACAGCGGATTCGACAATCGATCTGCGACATAAATACATTGTACTCACGTAACTTCGTCTATTGACTGCTATAAATAATAATCATAGGAGGACGTTATTATGAGTGAATATTGTGCGCGTTCGAGTAATGTTTATTTCATCAGAATATGCACGCGGGTTGGCACGTGTACCTACTTTCGTGTATTGTTGCTTAGCGCTTTTAGTGGTTGAGACGACATGTTTTCTTATACAACGTGTAACGTTAAATGCGCAAAACCTCACACACCCCAACTGATTTTTAATTCAATTGACATATTTCAGACAGAAAATAAGTCATTAAAAAAAATTGTAAAGGTTTTATGTGCTGTTTTAGTTTTACTGGCCATTCTGATCGTTTCTTGCGTCTGCGACGACGCTTTATCGAGGGAGGAGTCTTCACCGGGCCGCTGCGCCGCGCTGACATTGGCTTGCTTGACCTATTAATAAATAGACACGGCAACGTTTTTAATGAAGATTTTTTGAAAAATGTGACCTATATTAAAAAGTGATTCAATTAATTCTGCTCGTTATTCTGATCAAACTATTTTCATGTTTTGCGCATTTAACGTTACACGTTGTATAATTTCCGTACTTCGAATGTTGTAAGTAAAATATTATACAGAGTGTATGTATTTCAACAGTTTTGTATTCAACATGTTACCGCCTAATGACCGCAATAAATAACAATAATGAGAGGACGCTATAACTGATATAACGCTATCTATAAAAAGGTTATTTTTGAGTACATGACTTGAAATTTGCTTAATGTTATTTATAATGAAATTCACATAAAACGTTACTTAAAAACAATTACCAAATAAAATAGTTTAATTGTTAACTAAATTTTTTTTACAATTTTATTTTCGAAATACGACAACACTAGCTATCGCCTGCGGCTTCGCCCCATAAATGCTGGTTTACCGGGATAAAAACTATCCTTTGTGTTAGTCCAGGTTATAAACAATCTGTGGGCTTAAATCCGTTTAGCCGTTTTAGCCTGATTGAACAGCAAACATTCAAACATTAACATGTATAATATTAATAGGATTTCAAACCTTCTAAACAGGTCCTAACACCTAGCAACTCTCTCATTGGTAACTTAAAATCGAAAAATATGAAACTGAAATTCCATCCAACCCTCAATTCCAAAATCGTGCAAGGAAAAGATAGGTACAACACGAAATCCATTACCGAGCGGATGTTGAATGTTGAATGTTTTCATGCCCAAAACTGGAAATTTTGTGGGCGAATTTGCGACGATACGTTATCAGACCGACATTCGGGCCCGTTACCTAATCGTGGAAAGGTTTTCAGCTGTATTAATGCAGTGTGTACATATTTTATTTTTGTTTTGACTTTCTGTTATGAGTATTTAGCTCGTTGTTAAATAAAAACTGCCGCACGGATCGATCGAAGCTACGCTTGCCGCGGTCGGTTCGTGGATGCCATGGATGGGTGACCATCCATTACCTACCGAGACCCCGGCTGTCATTTTTAGATCTTTAACTGTCGTCACGGGTTGTCAAAATCCCGAAAGTCTGACAAATTAACTAGTCTTCTAAAGGGTAGCGTATTACCCAGTAACTGTATAAATTGTGGAGGTCAAATAGACAGTCAAAATGATGAAAAAATAATAATGGTAAAATAATGATATTCGGCTGCGACAAGTTAGACTGGAAACTGATTCTAACTTATTTGGAAAAAAGCTAGACAGATTATAAGCAATCTTTATATTGTTCAAAAGTAAATAAAGCTAGTTCTGGAACGCCGAGCACTTTTCACAACTCAGAATAAACTTTACGTCGTCGGTTTTCACCGGTTTATACACAACGCGGAACTGAAGTTCGGAAAAACGCAATCTGATAATTTGTTAAGTAAGTATACTTTGGATATCCTTCACCTTTTTAATGGAAAGTATAGTTTCTAAAAACGAATTATTGTTTTTCGAAACCCAAGTATAGTGTCTAAAAACAAATTATTGTTGTTAGAAACTATACTTTCCAACATGATCTCATTCCTATTTACATATTGTTTAGTCTTAGTCAAGTAAATGGGCAAAATTGCAATTTTGTTCGTCTTTTTATTTATTTTACTTTTTAATCTTAAGTTTAAGAAGCATTTAGCCAAAATTTTTAAGTTCTAGATTTTAGTTTTGGCCTTTAGTATTATTATGTGTTATCACATATTTCTGAGATTGTTAGTAAACCTATCAATCAATCAATCAATCAAATCAAAAGTCATTTATTCAAACTAGGCTGAGAATCAGCACTTTTCGAACGTCAAAATTACAAAAGACAGTCCCCCAAAACGCCCGCCCTTCACCTCTTCCTAGTGCTTTCTATGTGTAATTGGCGACTGTGTAAGACTGAAACTATTGTGATCTATAATACTTAAGATATATTATACATAGAGGTTTTTGGTGTACCTTAATCCTATCCTACTAATATTAAACAACGAGCAGCTGCAGATTATTTCTGTTCTGTGCTCGTGATTATAGATATACAAGATGGTAGAAGGAAAATTACTTTGGTGCTTCCAAAGTCGTAAAATTGTGTTAAGGAACGAAAAATTTCAATTTAAAAATTCATAATAAAAATGGAAAATAAAACAATTTTGTGCTACCAAATGACATCCCCAATCACCAAAAAAATTGTGACGGTCCTTCTACCAAACACTCTGTATATTCTTAATTATTCGAATTGACGAATATTTTTTGTATGCACGTGTTTTTGTGCCAAACCAATGATTTTATCTTTCTTTCCTTTCTTAATTAACCAATTAACTTCGCCTATCTATCATATAGCTCATACGTTAAAGTAAGGTACTTGAATATTTCACTTATTATACCAGAATTATTTTGTTCTGGTCCCTGGTTTCTATAATCGTTCCCTTGTGTAAGTGTACCCTCCATGTGGGAGGGCATCGCAAAAATATGGGGAACCATTTTGAATCTACCCAAGATCCATATAAGTCTTCAAAATTCACTCACCCTACGACATCATTCCATATAAATTGTCTTTAATATCAGTTACCAAGCCAGGCTTCCAAGCCTCGAGCAAAAATTCCAAAAGTAATTTATTTTCACCGAAAAATATTTTAGTAGGACCATCGTTTTTCCCGAAGTATTCCGAAGTCTCTATTATCGTTAGCTCTCGGTTACCTAAACCATTTGCCTGAATATGTAAATTTTGTTATCTAATCCAATTTGTATAAAGGTTGTTTGGAGATAATCAAAGTTTAGTGGCGGTGTTTACTCTGTATAACAAATAGGAGAATACGGAGTGTGTTATCGCTTAGCAATTATTACTTAGAGTGAATTATTGTTTACTTTTATGGAGTCTGGAGTACCGAGAAATGGATGAATAGCTTTACTGGGATTGTCTATACTCATATTATAAAGAAGTAAAATTTTAGACTTTGTACACACAGCTCCATTACGTGGTTACCCCCCAAAAGACACGTGCGTTCAAATCCGTGGTAGGCCGAAGTTGGTTTTTGTATTTTGCAAAAATCTATAATTTTTATAAATGCATATAACGGAATAATAAGTTTAACATTTGCGAAGAGTTATTCAACTTCTAAATAGATCGGAGGTTTCAAGACAACTTGCCGTGCATAAGATTGGAAGTTCAAATCATCTTCATCTGCCTAGCCTTTTCCCAACTATGTTGGGGTCGTCTAACAGAATGCAGCTGAATTCCAGTATTTCACATGGAGCGACTGCCTATCTGACCTCCACGACCCACTTACTGGGTGATACGATACCTACCCCCTAGTAAGACTGGTGGTCAGACTTTCGGGCATATGATGACCCGTAACGATGCTTTCTTTTGCTTCGCGTAGAGTTCGTAACAGAAAATCGATAATTTCAATTTTTTGAATTGAAATATTTTTGTTTTTGTATGTAAGTCTGATGAATTAAAATTTGATGAGTGAATAAAAGTCACAGAACAAAAATTGTTATGATGTTAGTAATATAGTCCTCAGAGGTTGTCAATGTTTTACCAATAAACTTGTACATATATAGTACAGATACAGTTGTAGGTACGTTGTGCCTATGTTTATTTTACTACAGTAAAGGCTTTGACGAAGATCCAATCTTTGCGTAAAGGAAAGCGACCAAGTTTGTAAGCCAAAGGGGCACGGAATACGGAACATTTGGCTAAGCTTGGTTTAGGTAAAGCAAACTTGGGTGTTGTATGTTTGGCTACACATGGAATTAAGAGTAGAGGAAGCGAAGAGGAAAGAAGTGGACGAGGAATAGCGTTTGATTTACGAGTTTGATCTTACAAAAGATCCCACTATCGCCATTTTACTGCCGGACTACACGTTATCTGCACTTGGTTGACATCCTGACCAGTCGTAATCAGCGCTTCTTCTCCACACAGCCAAAGTGTGGAACTCTCGGCCAGCGTCTGCAGTCCCTTCCACATTTTACCCGTCTGCCTTCAAAGCAAGAGTGAACAGGCATTTTCTGGGCACGCTCGTTCCATCATAAACCTCACCAATCGCTTTCCATTAAAACCTGATGATTTAGGTCTAGAGCAGGGCCATTCGACAATATAAAAAAAGATAAGGTTGTGCATATAGTTATCACTTACTACTCGTAACAAAATGTGATATCTTTACAATATTATGAGCGTTTATTACTACTTCCAGCCCCGTTGGTCTCGTGGTCACAAGCGCGGCTGCTGAGCGTCGTGTCCTAGGTTCGATTCCCGGGCCGAGCAAAGTGTTATTGAGTTTTTCCATTTGGAGTTTTTTGGTAAAAGCCCGGAGTTTGGAAGGTGGCGGTGTGATACCCGCGTGCCTCGGAAAGCACGTTAAGCCGTTGGTCCTGCGCCTGATCTCCCTCCGGTCGTGTCAGATTGCCGTCCCATCGGACTATGAGAGTGAGGGAAGAGGGGGTGCACCTGTGTCTGCGCGCACACTTGTGCACTAACATCTCCCGCGCAGAAGGCTAGTCTCCGTTGAGATTGGCCGCCGTGGCTGAAATACGGTCTGGAGGACTTTATTTACTCGCTACTTCCAGGAAGTTATTACCTACACATTATTTTAACAATTTCCTACTTTTATGACTTGGTATGAAAAGCGAAAACTCGTTGTTATTGCGTCATATCATAAATACTAAGGCCTTTTTTACTCACTTGTTTTTCTTGCCGTGAAAAACTATGGTTTATTCGTCGTGTGTAGGCACGGTTTGTCAGTGTTGTATGTATCACTACGGGAGCTTTTTGACAAACACGTTTTTCTACGGCGCGGTTTATACGCCGTACTGTAAAGAAACCCTGTCTTGTACAAAGGGCCTTTCTCTCATACAATCTTACGAGACTCATAGACAATATAAAAAAAAGCTAATCTAATTACACTCCATTCATTGACTTTGCGAACTTTAAATAAATACATCGAAACACTGTTACCGTTAAAGTACTATAAAAATACACTTTTTGATTTTTTTCTTTTATAAACATCCAATTTTATCGGAAAACTTGGAAACGTTAAAAGTTCGGCCCTAGAAATATTGTAATACCAATTTTCTTGAACGAATTTTTAACAAAGAAGAATAATGGGTTACTTGTTTTGTTTTTATGGGGTACATTGGGGGCTAATTAATCATCGTCACAATTTAATTAATAATTACCCATTTATTTATGCACTAGCTTTTGCCAGCGACTCCGCCTGCGTGGATGTCGGAAAATATCCCCCGGCAACGTACTACCGAGATCAAAAGTACCCCAAGGGTTAATCTACATTATAAACTATCTGTGTGCCAAATTTCGTCCAAATCCGTTCAGCCGTTTTTGCGCCAATCCGGAACATACATCCATATAAACAGACAAACGGACAAAAATCCACACCTCCTGGCAATTACATACTTTTTTCAAAAATAGTTTATGTACAGTTTTGAGTTCCTTGCTATTTTATTATATTAATTTATGAACAAGAGAACTTTTGGCAAAAGGCACTAGTAGGTCCATTGTTAAACATACCTACAGATTTGATTTTCCTAGTTGTTTCATAATTGAGACTCATCATGTTTCTCTACACACCCCACAAAGGAATACAAACCTTATGTATGATACTTTAACAGCGTAATTGGTTTGGAGACAAGAGACGTTAAAGTTATTGTCTTGTAAACACATAAGTACCTACTTGTATATACATAAAGGCAATTAAAACTTGAACATTATTATTATTATAACTTTGTTGTGAGCTGTTATCATCATTAGGGTAGGCAATTGTTTTGATACGTTTCGAGTATTATTATAATTTATTTATTTATGAAACAAGGTTCGGCCACGAGTAACGATTGCTTCAAGACATCAACCGATTGAAATGCTCATAGTATAAGCCAACGTTTACACGGACGTAAAAATATCGCGGCAGGATTTTATCCCGCACTAGATTTTCAACTCTCTGTATTGAACCAAGCATTGAGAATCCAACAGAGCGCATCCCAGCGCGTCAAAAAACTTCACTGTTGGATTTTCAACTCTCGGTATTGAGCCAAGCATTGAGAATCCAACAGAGCGCATCCCGGCGCGTCAAAAAACTACACTGTTGGATTTTCAACTCTCGGTATTGAGCCAAGCATTGAGAATCCAACAGAGCGCATCCCAGCGCGTCAAAAAACTACACTGTTGGATTTTCAACTCTCGGCGCTAAGCAGTGCGTTGAAAATCCAATGCGCGAAAAAAAACCCGCCGCGTTATTTTTACGCCCGTGCGTACGTTAGTTTTACCCGTGCTATTAAAGAGATTAATTTTAAATGGCATTGCTAATCATTCCTTCTCACTCGCTCATTATATTGTGCGAGTGAAAGGGCATGATCCTTGGTATAAAAATGATGGCAAAGAAAGGAGCTCCTTTTTTGGCCGCCGTTTTCAATTCGCATCTTTAAGCGCGGTATAGATTTAGGTATATAATTTTAAATGATTCTGAATTCTTTTATTATTTAACTACTGTAATTGCAGAATAACTTGACAAAATTAAAAGCCATTTTTTTTTACAAAATCATAAAAGTGTTAATAATAATTACGTAACTCCCCAAGGTCTATTTGAGCAAAATTGAGATAAACCACTCATCCCTCTCGTTAAGAAGGTAGGCAACACTGAATACTCGTACAGCAACGGCCTTTCTACGGTGTATTTTTTTTTGTTGTTTTATAATTGTGCTTTTTGCGAAGCTTTTGAAAAGATGTAAAGAGCATGATACTAGGGAGCTGGATGGTTTTGAGCTTAAGTATCTTTAAGTAATGACTCGCGCTGCACAGCACTTATTGCGAGTATCGTATGTAGTAGGTATAAATACCAAGTTTCATGTCATTAGCATCATTAAACTTTCAGTAATTGAACTGTAAACATCACCATGTCCGAGTCACCCACGCTTTGCACGAAATTGGAGTACAGAGCTGTCATAAAATTCGTCACAAAAAAGAACAAAACGCCGGCGGAAATATTTAAAGAGGTGTCTGCAGTTTATACCCATAAACTGCAGACTAAGTCTGCACCTTCATTTGCCGCCGTAAAACGTTGGAGACGAGAATTCACCACCACGGAAATTCAAAGTGGACAGATCGGCTTCTAAGCTTATGGCCACTGTGTTTTAGGATTGTAAGAGAATTTTGTTCATCGACTCATCATCATCTATCATCATCTGCCTAGCCTTTTCCCAACTATGTTGGGGTCGGCTTCCAGTCTAAACGGATGCAGCTGAATACCTGTATTTTATATGGAGTGACTGCCTATCTGACCTCCACAACCCAGTTACTGGGTAATACGATATCCCTTGGTAAGACTTTCAGGCTACTGACGACCCGTAACGACTGTCAAAGATCCACGAATGACAACCGGGACCGACGGCTTAGCGTGCTTTCCGAGGCACGGAGGGGTGTATATGTAGGGGTATATGTGAAGATGGTCACCCATCCACGGACCAACCACGGCAAGCGCAGCTTAACCTGATCGATCGACACGTGTGGCTGTTATTACTTAGCCACAAGCCTCTCAAGCATAAAGATAGTGTAGACAGACAAAATTACTTACTCGTACAAATTGGAAATAGAGATATCTACTCGTATAAAATGGAACCAGGTGGAAGAGAGATCTCGTTTTAGAGTAGTTACGATGAAAAATATATATCTAACGCCGTGCTGAATTCGCCCGCATCTGAGAAACGACTATCCAAATCGATACTTCGTGCCAAAGTGGAACTTGAAGACGCTTCTGGTGGAAACAATGGGCTTGTAAACTTTGTAAAAGTGTATAGAGATAGGTTTTTAGTTTGTCGTTGTGTTAAATACTTTTTTTGCAATAAAAAGGATGCTATGCTCTTGAAAAATGCCTGGAAACTGTTTTTCTGAATTAAGAGTTTTTTTTTTGAGCATTACTGACGATGTTGCCTCTAATTTGATTTTTAGCACTGTGCCACGCTTTTTGTGCCTTAAATAGTCCATTTTTTGGGGGGCTTGTGGGATCTTCTTGGATCCTATCTGACCTCTACAACCCAGTAACTGGGTTCTAGAGGTCAGATAAGCAGTCACTCCATGTAAAATACTGGTATTCAGCTGCATCTGGTTAGACTTGAAGCCAACCCCAACATATTTGGTATAGATGATGAAATAGTCCATTTTTACGTAGAAAAGCGTACGAGTAACTGACTCGTATGTGCGGATTTGGACACGCGAGCTATAAAGTAGTATACAATACGTGTGACTTTGTGGTCTGTTAACACACGTGTAGTCATGTACCATTTATTAAAAAAAAAAATATATATAAATATTAGTAATATAAATATTAGTTATCACTCGTTACGTTATTAAATAAGTTTTTAAAAGGATTAAATCACAAATTCTTAGGATGGTTTGACTAAACTCCTTATGCAAGATTAAAATTTATTTTCTTTCAAAAAACATTGAAGTTTATTGTCCGTACAATATATCACAACTGACTTATCACCACGCCTGTATCCTCCTCTAAAGTTTAGGCTGAGATCAAAAGGCCATCCAAAATTTATATGTAGTTTTTTTTAAAATAAAATTTAATTAAATACACTTAACTGGACTACACAGGTTGTAAAAAGACCCATCACATAACCGTCAACTTCGCATTGTGTACAGACGCCAGCACATCAAGCTACCCGAAACTGTCAAATGTTCCCAATCAACTTTGAATGGTTAAGCGATAAACTTGAAAACCATTAAAGATTGTGTTTGTGTGATTATGTTTCTCTGAGACTTTACCGGTTTTCTTATGCCCTTTATATGTTAGGTAAAGTTGCAAACAAAACTGCCCTCCTAACGGCATACCACGGATATGTAGCCTCCACATTAAGGTATGGACTCATATTTTGGGGTAATGCCACAAATGTATCCTCCGTACTTTTAGCACAAAAAAGATGCATCCGAGCCATCTGCAAATTAAGAACAACAGATACATGTAAGCCACACTTTAGGGATTTAAATATTCTGACAGTACCGTCGCTGTATATCTATGAGGTTTTAATGTTTGTAAAAACCAATATACACTTGTTTAATCATGTAGAAAGTCAACGTCGCTCAGATAAGCTAAAAACAATAATCACCAGAACTGCTTTTGCTTATAAAAGTGTCTATGAAATGGCACCAAAATTATATAACAAACTACCGTGTAATATTAGAAATAGTAAGAATTATAATGAATTCAAAAGTAATCTTTTTAAGCTACTAAATGACAAGGTGTATTATTCAGTCAAGGAGTATATAGATGACAAATTTTGATCAAAATTGTTATACATATTTTGAACCGTAATTTTATGTTTGTATTTTTGCAATATTTTGGCATTATGTATCTTTATCTTTTCCCATTTTCATGACATTCTCCCTATTTTATTATGACTATTATATTTTTTGACATCCTTGTGTAACTTTGACATTGTCCTTAAGCTGATTTTGTATGCCTATCGGCGGGACATGGTTTGTACAATAGACATTTATATTGAAAAACAACTGTAATCACCCATGTTTCACAAAATAAAATAAATGAAATGAAAAATGAAATGAAAGAAATTTGCCAGATTGTAGTAGCTTCATGTGCTAGCGTCTGTACATCAAACTAAAGTAACATTTCACAAAAACAATTGCTGGCAGACGACTTCTATTTTTGGTTTGAAAATTTGTTGTTTGCGGTAGTGCGCAATATAACACACGCAAAACATTGTGCTTATGGGTGCATGCAACTGTACAGGGTCGTGGGTATTTAAAGTTGTGTTATTATAACATTAAAAACTTCTTGTCGACAAAAAAAAAAAAACAGTAAAAGTTGGAACTTTATCTCCGTAGCCAGAAGGTGTAGGTATGGTCCAGAACAAAAAAATGGTTATCATGACGGGGAGTACAAGTGGCTCTTGCCTTCGCTAAATGTACTTTTACACCCGTTATTTACGTCTGTGAGTAAAACATACGTGTTCAAAACGTTTAATTTCAATAACAACTTCACGCTTAATTGAAACTCATTCATTATGCATTAAACGCAGCTGATTAATATCATAGTGGTTTCAAACCTCCATTTAATGTTAATTGGAATATAAAAGGGAGAACAGAGTGGATCTGGGTGCATTATCGGAAGCGGGTGTCGACATTCACTCGGTCAGATCGTAAATATTAAAATCAATTAACCGTTATTTAATGATTTCCATTGCTGGGACACAGGTTTACTCTCTTCAAGAGGGACTCGGCTGTAATACCACGCGGGCCAAGTCGGGTTGGTAGATGTCACGTCTTCAAATTTTTGGTTCTAGGACATGCCGGTTTCCTCACGATGTTTTCTTTCACCGTTTTCAGAGCAGTGGTGATGAAATAATTTATACTTCACACTCATCGCACAGACTTCATTCATTCCTCCTTCTTCGTTCAGTCTATCTCTCTGTGGTATGCGCTCTCCCAGGAAATCAGGAAGGCCACCAACCGATTATCCTTTAAAGTTAACGTTTTTGAGCACATTCGCAAGAAGCTGGCAGTATCATCCCTACGCCAGTATATTTTCTAATTGTTTGTTTTATTTATTTGTAGTATATTTATGTATATTTTTTGTGCTTATATGCATATGTCATGGTATATATTATATTTATGGTTTTAATAGGTTTATGCGTATTTTTATATTTAAAATATTTATGCCTCAACTTTCATGATTGCATCTACTACTGTTTGTCTCTGCATCACCCAAAAGTTAACTGGTAGAAAATGCCTATGGAATTAAGTCCGCCTCTGTACATGTATGTTCTTGAAGTATCATTAAATAAATAAATACACAAATTTTGTATGGCACGGCTTTTTTGATGATATCTCGAGAACGGATTGACTGATTTTGATGACGGGACGAAGTTCGCCGGGTGTGCTAGTTTATTATAAAGATAAGAAGAGAAAAATATATAGCCAAATCATTGAGCTTCATCTTTTCTGGTGTTGGCACGAGCAATAGGTGAATAGCCACGAGTCAAGGTAAAAATATGAGCCAAATAACCTGACAACCAGGTTGCTGGTCCTGACTACTCAAGGTACACGAACCTCACTCAAGTATCATTACTCTTGGAGACAACTTTATTACTCGATTCTAACCATTTGCCTAACTGACGTATTTTCTGAGCAGTCATTTGCCCTCGTTTATCTAGCTTAAAAGCTTTTCCTGTAGGTATTTTGGAATTTTCTTCTTGGCAGCATTTTGTAAATTCACATAATTATTAGGTTTTATCACGAAGGTGTTAACCTGTGCATACATACATAAGCTACCTTCTAAGCTCGCGTAATTAGTTCAAACACGTTGACCTACTTTTTCCACCCAATTATACAAACAAACATTTATTTTTAAAACCGTTATTTATCACGTACACACTTCCTCATTAGCGTGGATTGCAAGCATAAACATGCACGCGATTATAAATCTTATAAACTTAAAAATATAACCCCAAATGGCATAAATTTTACTCGCACAAAGTTCTGGAATAATTCGTTCGGGGAGGTCTCACCAATATTTTGGACTCCGTTTAATTAGAGGGACCCTTAATAAATCAAGGAAAGATAAATTGGTTTAAATGGGTCCCTCCTACCTTTCTAGAGGTAACTAAGTACTAGGTCGGTGTAATTTATATGAATGTGAACCTGGCCTTATCGAATATCCGGGAGTCCAAACTTGTTTTCAATGGACAGAAAGAGACATTAATTATAAAAGTTAAATGATTGTGTAATATGATTTGCGGACAAAGTGTTGAAACGTATCAAATGGTTCCAACAAAAGTATGCACCCTTTTCCTTCTCCTATGTTTTTTAAAGTTGCAATAGATTTGCTTAATCTATATCATCATCTGCCTAGCCTTTTCCCAACTACGTTAGGGTCGGCTTCCAGTCTAACCGTATGCAGCTGAATACCAGTATTTTACATGGAGCGACTGCCTATCTGACCTCCACAACCCAGTTACTGGGTAATACTACACTTTGGTAAGACTGGTTGTCAGACTTTCGGGCTTCTGACTATCGGATCTTTGACAGTTGTTACGAGTAGTCAGAAGCCCGAAAGTCTGACAATCAGTCTTATCAAGGGGTATCGTATTAACCAGATACTGGTCTGTGGACGTCAGATAGGCAGTCGCTCCATGTAAAATGCTGGTATTCAGCTGCATCCAGTTAGATTGGAAGTCGACCCTAAGATAGTTGGGAAAAGGCTAGGCAGATGATGAAATTTGAAAATGAAAAGGTATTGTAGTAAAAGTCAAACCCAATGATTTACAATTAGTACAGACATTAGGCATAGTATATACGGTCAATTTGTTTCAGAGAAAGGGTAAAATTTATGCATCATTAATTTAACAATCGGATTAAATTGGTTTCACTAAAAGGGAATGTAGGGATTATATTTATTGAAATAGCTTGACTATTGTATGTTACAATGTTGAGTAATGGTGCCATACCTGTTGGCTTTTGGTTTTTTTTAACCCTTTGCGTGCCAGCTACGAGATAACTCGTAGTGCGGGATTTCGGCATGGTGCCGACTAAGTATATATTCGTAGATTTTGTAGGTCCTTATTGGTCCTTTGGTCGTCCAAATTTCGAAAGAATACCCTTTTCTTTGCCGACTAAGAGTATATTCGTATACGGCTATACTCGTAGTCGGCATAGTCGAATGGATTTATTTCTACTATCTACGATTACGATTCTATATCTACCAAGTACGATTTATCTCGTAGCTGCTTATATGTATGACGGCATACAGCATAAACATATCAAAATATTCTGGCGCTGAAAGGGTTAATTCATTTTGTTAGCACTTGCTCCTTTTTTTAAACACATTCAAAGGATTGTCGACGTCGACGACAGGTGGTCCAGTGATGTCGGCCCAACTTACGAGTTGCAGGTCGTGGGTTCAGAACCAGGCAGGCCCTTTGCTATTTATAATTTATTTCATCACCATTGCTCTCATAAATGGCGAAGTAAAACATCTTGAGGAACCAAAAATTCGAAGACGTGTGACATCTCTCGTCACGCACTGGGCCCGCGTGGTGGATTACGGCCTACTCCCTCTCATCGTGAGGAGGCCTGTGTCCCAGCAGTGGGAACATTATGGGCCGATGAATTAATAAATAATTTAATTTAATTTTAATTTATTTTTATTTCTACATTTTAAATTTTATTCACGACCTACATTTTCTAAATGCAGGTCTCCAATGTCACCAAGATAAGACTAGTCCGGACACCAGTTTTCTCGGTATTCCTTTACGGCTCAGAGTCCTGGATAATTCGGGTAATAGAATGGAAATAGATAGAAGCTTTTGAGACGGGGTTTTGGCGTATAATGCTCCACATACCATGAGCGCCAAGAGGAGAACGACTTTACGGTTATTTTGGTCACATTGCCCGTCGGGAACCAGTTATCCTTGAAAAGTTGGTGGTGATGGGCGAAGCAAAAGGGAAAATATCTCGCGGCCGGTCACCTAACCGCTGGACAGAACAAATAACCATCCCCACTGCACTCTTTTGTTACGACCGCCCTGAGGATAACCAAGGACCGAGCGAAGTGGAAGAACATCATACATAAAGCCACGAAGCCCTCTCAGGAACACGATCTTCAGTGATCAAATTCGAAGACGAAGAATCTTTAGTAATTTATTCTGTAAACTATTTATTTCAATATTTTAGAGCAAATAAACAAAGTTGTCCCGTATGTTGCAATTTATTAATTATCAAATCTCCGTTAACCATAGGTGTGTTTGCGTGTTATACTTTTTACCCTTAAACGAAGTTTAGTTATAAAATACAGATTTCACGCAACCAGGGTCACCCTTAGTTAAAAAAATACACAAAACATAATTTATCGAGACGGCCCTTTATGGCAGAAAGCACGCTTTTAAGTCCCATTATTAGTTGATTTAAAGCCTTATTATGATGAAAACGGGAACATTTAACTCACAAAATAATTCAGTGTTACAATTTGTTTACTTTTGTTGAGGTTCTAATTGAAACTTGTCTCTGAGAACAAGGTTTCGGTTGGGAAAACGAGATCCAATTTCAATTGATTTATTTTCACTGCGTTAATGGGTTGGCTTTTGTGAACTGAAATTAGATTTCGGAACTTAAACACTTTCTTTCGTGGGGTTTCGCTTATTGTAATAAACATTGGAACAAGTTATTTTTTTTTTTTTTTAGAAGTTAGTTTCGGAATATTTTAGGCACATTGTAGTGTAAAGTAGACGTGATGCATTATATTACGCAAAATAGTTTTATTGAAAAAAATATATATCTTTTTTATTGTTTAATAACATTATGGTCGATCCATTGTGTCTACGAAGTTTCAACCCGGTATTATCGTTTACCTAGTTAGTCCTACCTTACAAAAAAATAACACTCATCATCATCTGCCTAGCCTTTTCCCAACTATGTTGGGTTCGGCTTCCAGTCTAACCAGATACAGCTGAATACCAGTATTTTACATGGAGCGACTGCCTATCCGACCTCCACAACCCAGTTACTGGGCAATACGATACCCCTAGGTGAGACTGGTTGTCAGACTTTCGGGCTTCTGACTACCCGTAACGACTGTCAAAGATCTACGAATGACAGCCAAGACCAACGGCTTAACGTGCTTTCAGAGGCACGGAGGGGTCTTGGGTCTTGTGAAGACGGTCACCCATCCACGGAACAACCGCGGCAAGCGTAGCTTAACTTGATCGATCGACCCATGTGGCTGTTATTACTTAGCCACAAGCCCCTAAACAAAAAAAAATATTAACACTCAATTTTAAAATATGTAACATTCTACTTTTTGAAGCAACGAGCAAATTGTATCAAAAGACAACCTATTTCGAGAAATTGTAAATCAATTCTATTAAGTACGTCGCCTAACTATAAGATAGGTCGTTATATCAACACTCAGCATTGTAAAATAACATTTGACTTATCACAAACCACGACCAATCTGTTTCAATAGACGATGTAACCCTGAAGATCATAAAGAAAAATCTATGTATTATATTATTATATCCAATATGTATCGTTATTCCTGCCTACACGGAGAGAAAATTCTTGGAAAAATTACTGTGCTCGTCACTGTAAAGTGAGTGTAAGTGACATTTACAGAAAATTTTCTGAGTGAGATTGGGAAAAATTCACTATTTGTCCAATAAATTTTACTGTACCCACAGCATAAGAATTTTTACTGTGCCAGCATGATTATCAGCCTTTATTGTCCCAGCACAAAGAATAGAAGGCACAACCCAAAGAAAAGTGGTTAAATATGGGGTAGACCTTTGCCCAGCAGTGGGAAAATATGGTAATTGAAAATATGGTAAATGACAAAAAAAAAAACTTTCCCACTTCAGGGCAAAGTGCTGTGGTCCGTACGGTGACCATCATTCACATACCAAGACCCTCCGTGCCTTGGAAAGTACGTTAAGCCGTTGGTCCCGGCTGTCATTCGTGGATCTTTGACAGTCGTTACGGGTCGTCAGTAGCCTGAAAGTCTTACCAAGGGGTATCGTATTACCCAGTAACTGGGTTGTGTAGGTCAGATAAGCAGTCGCTACATGTAAAATACTGGTATTAAGCTGCATCCGGTTAGGCTAGAAGCCGACGCGAACATAGTTGGGAAAAGGCTAGGCAGACTGATTGAGTTCCGAAGATTACCTCGTACATACAAACACTCATAATTATATTACATCTTTGACAAGCAATCTACAACGAGACGAGCAATCTGAATCAATAGACGATCTCTCGAGAGAGATTGTGAATCAATTCTATTACATCGTCTAGCTATCTAGGTAGAAATGTAGTGCCCTAGAGAGCAGCCTTGGATATTGAAAATGTCTGATCAAAGGCGCCTTTGCCCTATAACGCCTGGTTTGCCGTTCTAATAACATTACTATCAGTCAGAGAGGTCAAAAGTATTGGTTTCTGTAAGAGGCTAGTGTTTTAATGTCTACTTTAATCTTTCTTGGAATAAAATACCGTTGTATGTTAGCAAAATCCATGTATATTTATTTGATTTTATGTGTAGGTAATTATGCTCGTTAGAGCTACGGAAAGGTTTAATTATATTACCTATTAGGCGCATTATAAAATAATTATGAAATTATACTCAATTATATTTTATAATTAATTTTTGGGAACATATTTTAAAACTATTATACTTAATTATATATTTTTCAAAATTCAATTACAAAAAGAAACGATTTATTATTTTGTCTTGCAAGGTTCTTTATTGATTTTTTGGCATTACAAAGTGTCAAAATACTTATTTACTACAAGATTTGAGAGAGACGTCCTTTTTTCATAAATTCGAAATGTTCTCACATACATTTTCTTCACATGAATTCAACCAATGTGTGTACTGGAGAAAGCCTTTATGCAAAAAGCCAGTATTCAGTTATTGCATAATATATACAATATAGTATATTATGTATGTTTATGAACGTTGCCGTATCTTCGTGATACTCGTAAGTAATCAAAAAATCTTATCGCGTGCGCGTTCTTATATGCATCTGCTACAAGCTTACAACGTCAAAGCGGAACGAAGAGCGCGAGAATTGCTTATTACTCATAATATACGTGCATGTATAGATGCCAGCACATCAAGCTACTACAATCTGTCAAATTTATGTAATAGATTTTCAACTTTATAGCTAAAGCATACGGTTCAATGTTAATTGCGAAAAATTGATATTTTCGGGTAGCTTGATGTGCTGGCGTCTTTACATAAAATACATAACGTCTAGGCTGTATTCCTTGGGGTTAGGCAAAGGTGTAGACATCAACACACACACACAACTACACCCACATTTCACCAGTTATCTACATATATTCATCCCATGGAATAGGGGGCGAGCAATCGCGGATTAAATCACGAGCAGAAAGAAGCTAGTCCTTGTAATATTTCCCGATATGAAACTTTTCTCAAGGTATATATCTGGTGGTATATATCTTCTACTAGATATATGTAGTATATATCTAGTAGAAGAGTAACTTATGAAAGTGATACACTGATATTTTAGTAGCATCTTAAAAGGCTTGAATCCTCGTATGATGTCGATGGTAAATATACTCGTATATTGGCGCACACTGTAATTGGATTATGTACGAACTTGAAGTTTCGATGAGTGTGCTCCTGCAAAATTAATTACAAGTTAAAAGGTGCTATGACGCAAGGATGTTATTTTTAAATCGTCCTAACTGGAGTCTGCTCAGTGAATTGGATTTGCAACCGTGATATAATTGAATAGAAGGGTGACTATTAGACATACCTACAGTGCGTGTCTGTATGGAGATTGATATACAGTAATGAGAAGGCAGTAATAGTGCCCAAGACCGACACTATTCAAATATTCTGTTACTGGAAATCAGTCAATAAAGCCTTTCAATAAGAAAAGAGTAGTATATTTACGAATCAGAGGTCCTAACTACAAGGTGGCAAGGGCATCGATGCATTAACAGGTTGCACGTCGATATCCCAGTCATCGTATATTTGTAAGTATATACAGAGGGATTGCAGTAATCGGTACAGTATATTTCTTATTTTCGGTCTTTGGAAAAACTCAATTTGGCTATGGAACGAAGTATTCTGGGTATTAAACTTATGGACCTGGCTAAGAATATAACAATCCGTTCCATAACTAAAATAACTGATGTCATTCTGGCTTAAATGGAATTGGGCTGGACACATCTGCCGCACGTCAGACGATCAATGGGCCAAACTTACAACCCAGTGGGTCCCGGTTAACGGCAAACGACATCCCGCCATTCCCAGACGGAGATGATGGATGAGCTGGACTCGTTTAAGAGCTCAACTATGAAACACAATTACTTTTTCTATTGTTACCGAACTTTATAGGCTTGCCTAAAAGAGGAGGATTAATAAGGAAACTCTGGACAGAGAGAGGAAAGAGAGTAGGGACCTTTGCCCACCAGTGGGACTCTAATGGGTATTAAAAAAAAATCTATGATACATTTTCTAGCTCCTAGAAGATTGGACATGTTAAATTGTACAGCTTTAAAAATAATACAGTCGTGGAACAAAGTTCTTTGAGTATACAATCTCTTTCCAGAAATGCGACGATATTAAATGCGTAAGAATATTATTTTGAAGAACGTCTTCTGACCTTGACCTTGCCTTTGCGAAATGAAACGTTTCCCCCAAAAGGTATAAGATTAAATGTATTATTTTTATATCAATCCGTCTTTCCTGTTAAGGTTTCAATAAAAAGTCTAAACTCGATTTTCCGTGGCTCCTATCCTTGAAATGTAGCTTTAGTATTATACGATTAATATTCATGTTAGTTTTTATGTCTCATAAAAACTTAGGAAATAAATACCGTGGTGCTATAAATTAGGTGGAGTTCTATGGAAGTCGAGCTCATACACTTATATTTTCCACACAAAACGTAACATCACGCCTGTAACACCCGATAAGGCAGATGTGTACATTCACATTTTGCCAGTTTTGTACATATAGGCCCCATGCCATGTGATGCCTGACTAGGGGAGCGACTGAGATGGAAAAACCCAATAACACTTTGCCCGTCCTGCGAACTAAGATCTAATTTTCAGCAGTAGGTCTTGGGACCACTGCTATATTTTATTACTGACTATATTATTCATCTTAGCGTGTCAATTGCAAAAATAACAAGGAAATATATAACTATAGTTTTTTTACATTTGTTTGGTTCAAAATTCAGCAACTGACTATATTTATTAAAAATCTTTCTAGAGGCGTAGTTTCGTTTTAAAAGGAAGTCTCGATAATGTACAGTTTATCATAAAAGTCAGATAAAATTTCAAAGCGCAAAACAACAGCCGGTCGATTCTGTAAAAATCTCACCGTGAAATCATAAGTGAAGTGAGCACTTAATAGTGTTAATCGCTCACTTCACCCAAGCTTTCACGGTGAGAAGGTTACAAAATCGCATGGCAGGTTATGGTTTCAATCATTATGATCGATCGAGGCCCTAATTTATTATTCTAATGTGTAATGACAAGCAGGTATAAAGGCATTATATACCCAAACAGTACACGGAATCACCCCTCAGGAATGAAACCGTCATTAGGTACTTCATATTTACCTACCCCAACCCTTTACCTGTACAGAATCTGATATCTAATCAGGTAGAACAACAAAGGTAGTGTGGGGGGGGACTAATAATTTATACACCCCCACCCCACCTCAAAATGTAGCGTGCAAACCGTTGATATTCGAATAAATTTCGTATCAACCTCCCCTCATAACTCTGACACTTGAAAATTGAGTTCCCAAGAGCTGAAATTACGCATGAACTTTGACACGATGACCTGATTTTATACTTTTCAAATATTAATCTGTTGGAATGTTACGTGCCTGCGGATGCTTTCGTTCATTTTGAAGGTTTGATGAAGTTTATGTAGGATTACTTTGTGAGTATTTCATTTAACTGACGTTATACAATCTTTGTGATTGGTGTTTATTTTTGTAAGACTCTAGTTAGGCCTTAGTAAATCCTCATTGTACTTACTATGTAATATAAAGGCTAACGATTGACAATATCTCAATCTGAAATTTACCCTGCCTAAATTTTCCCAACTATGTTGGCGTCGGCTTCCAGAATCTCCACAACCCAAGAACTGGGTAACGCGATGCCCCTTGCTAAGACTGCTCGTCAGAATTTTGGGCTTCTGACTTCCCGTAACGACTGTAAGAGATCTACGAATGACAGCCGGGACCAACGGCTTTACATCCTTATATGTAATGGATGGTCACCCATCCACAAACCGACCGCGGCAAGCGTAGCTTAACCTTAGATCGACCCCTGCGGCTGTTTTTATTTAGCCACGAGCTATGTATATAAAATATTGGCAAAGTTAAAATGGAGTAATTATTAGCGAACGTTTAACCATAAGTATTGACGTTTAAAAAAACGCCTCTTAACTTTAATCAACGCTCATAAATAAACCTCACAGTTTCTACAAAAGATCAATTGAGATCAATCAACTCAACAAAAGTGCCTACCGACTCTTAGGTACATACTGACCTTGTAAACAAAAATAAATTTATGGGCTTTTCAAAGATAAAAATGCATCATAAATCTGAAAATAAGTGGTTTTTCTTTTAAATCCTTTAGTGGTTAACTGTATAAGGAATTCCTAGCCCACGGCTTCGGTGTACTCTCGGAGATTGGAACATAAATTTTTAGTACTAAGTGCATGTAGCTTCATAAGGTTTAAAAGGGCTTTGAAGATCGTAAAGTCACAAAAATCATATAGATTGCTCGTCTATGAGATTGTATGACAGCAATAAAAAGATTCAAGATCTTAATAAGAATATCATATAACCAGTACTTAATCATGTCCTTATGTTCTCGTTGTAGAACTAAAATCAAAATGTTCATAATATTATTAACATCTCGATTATAATTGCAAATGTATGCTTGGTCAATCTCTAGCATCAAGTGTGATGACACTGACAGCTCACTCCACGCTAATTTCAACTGAGTTTTCACGATGAGATGGTTACCAAATCACACTGCTGGAATGGAGCACCTCTAAATATGCCAAGCAAGAAATCACTAATGCGATTATTTTCATACTGCAAGCACAAACATGCATACTTCCATACTCATAATAATATAAATGCGAAAGTAACTCTCTGCCTTTCTGTCTCTATGTTTATCTGTTATGTTTTCACGCCTTAACGGCTGAATATGTTTCCATGAGATCTAGAACTCAGGTAAGGATGACCTGGGTTAGAATATAAGATATTTTTTTTCCCATATTATACTTCCACATAGGCGAAGCCGGGGACAACAGATAGTAAAGTATATATATCGTAACGTAATAAATAGTTCCTTTTTCTCTTATAAATTTTCCTATTTCCTCAAAACGGCAGTAAGAGTAGCGAATCCAAATTGAATTATCGCAATGTCCTAAAGTCCTATTTGAAACCGAAATAACCCAAACTCACACATAAATTCAGGATTAGGGTCGTTATTAGGGGCTTATGTTATGCTATGTAGATTATTATTTTGTTCCCAGTTTCAGACTATACGCTTAATTTATTCGTCATTCCTACATGACAGTATTTAACTGGTATAAAAATGACATAAATTGTCGACATTTTAAAATAAAAACTGACATTTAAACTTGAAAAACTACACATTTATCAACAAAAAACACCACCATTATATTTTCTTTTTCCTGTTTCATGTCTATTGTTATATGTATATACATATTTATTTAGATTAGTATAATATAACTTATGTATATATTCATTGTATCGTGTAAATGGTACACCACAGACTACCTAAAGTATTTGTTTCTCTTTCCATTTTCAATCCATCCAAAGTTTGTCTTTAAAAGATCGCTCTTAGCGATAAGACCGCCCATTGTGTCACCTTTTGTAAATTTTCTATATTTATGTCTGTAATTTATATGGTGTATATAATAAAGAGTATTCTATTCTATTCTAGAGCAAGTATAAAAACTTCATTATTTTACACATAACATAACATCGCACATGTAGGCAGAGATGTACCTATTATACATATAGTGCACCTACATTTCGTCTGTCATGTTTTAAGTCCCATGTAATAGGGGGGCGAGAATATTCCCATCGACTGAGCACAAAACCAGAAGGACAACTCTCGTAATTTTAAGAACGTTCACATTCTGATCTCAGTCTCAATCTGTAAAAAATACCTCGGATTTCCCTACATTTTAACAACTTTTTGACATTGCTGTGAAATTCCAGATAAAAAAACCCAAAAGCACTTTGCCCGACCCAGGAACACACCCTAAACGCCCGGCCTAGAATGGTAGTTAGTAGTTTTCAGGAAACAAAATAATGATTTTGTTTCCTGAAAACTACTAACAACCATTTGAAATATATCCATTAACAAGGGGCACTTAGTTTTAATTAAAGCCACTGTTTAATTTCAATCTGGTTTAAACTTAATTATACTTTAATTACTTATTCTCTACATACAATTAACCTTCCATGTGATGCACAGTGGTTTACATAATTATACGGTTGGACAAAGTGTGTCAACCCGTATTCCCCTAGGAAAACCCGCATGGCATTTGTAGCCGAGGGAGAAATACAGGCACAAAACACAAAATGGCGGACGTAGCAATGTGTAGATTTAAAAGAGAAAACCTAATTTACTAAACCAAAGGTGTGAAACATAAATAAAATATATATTATCACGCTGTATTCCAGGAAGAGTTAAGCAGAGGTATACCTACCTAAACACACATTTCACCAGTAATAATAATAGTAACTTTAATTCAGTTCATATCCATTACGGACATACATGCCTGCATTGTGTTAGTAGGTTGCGTTACGCTCGTGAAAGGGCGCTGCTTGTGGTGACTGGTCGTCTTGCTGACCATGATTTTATTGTTGTAGTGTCGATGGTCATAGTTTATCATTTGTGACTTCAAGTGACAGATATGTCAACGGAACCCAGCATTGCATATATATGTTAGCTGTCACGCCCTTTATACCTGGTGGCTTTTATTTAGGCAGTAAGTTTTTGTTTACATTTTTAATTTTGATTAATTATAATTTTGCTTGAGTACGTATATTTTTTTATTGTGTTTGTTGGTATATTGGCGTGGCTAGCTGACATATGACAAATAATTTAATTTAATGTTCTGTGTCTTGTAATGTTAATTACTTTGCAGACCTAGTGTTGTATACAATCAAGTATTTTCTGTTGCGCCACTTCTTCTCCCCAGCGAAAGCAACTAGGAAGAGGTGAAGGGCGGGCGTTTTGGGGACTGACTTTTGTAATTTTGACGTTCGAAAAGTGCTGTTTCTTAAACTAGTTGGAATAAATGACTTTCATTTGATTTAGATTTGATTTGGTACTAAAGAACTCTGTCTAAGCCCCTTAAAACAGGGGGCGAGCTTATTGGCATTAAGCCGGCACAAATCCAGATTACGGGTTGCCACTGAGAGATTCCAGATGAAAAAACCCAACAACACATAGCCCGACCCGGAAATCGACGCCAGCAACCCTCATACTCAGCAGTAAAAAAAATATCATGTAAACAAAACAAAATAACTTTCGCAATTTGCGTTGCTATTTGTTTGGAAAAATACAAAGTCCTTGGATCATGGTGTACCAATCTAACACGTTTTTCTTATATCTTGCTCCGTACTGGGATTTTTATTCCGTTCAAGTAAACGAATACAAAATTCAGCAGAATATTTATGAGACTTATATAATATGTATGTTGATATTATATGATACGTGTTTTTGCGTACCAACCGATTTTGATGTACGGAAATGGGACGCGTCATACTTACTATACTACACTAAGATACCTTTGTCTTTAAAATTAATAATATAGACATGGGTCTTAGACTTTGGGTTTTCTCCGCAAAAACCGATTTTTAATAAATTTTATAAGGATTTTAGGTTGATTTATGGAATTAACTCGGTAGCAGAGGTGAAAGTTGCAGGCATCCAGATTACGAACGTGAATCTGCCTAGCCTTTTACTAAATAAGTTGAGGTTAGATTCCAGTCTAACCGGATGCAACTGAGTACTAGTATTTTACATGGAGTGACTACCTATCTGACCTTCACGATCCAGTTACTGGGTAACACGACACCCCTTGGTAAAACTGGTGGTCAGAGTTTCGGGCTTCTGACGACCAGTAACGACGGCTCAACGTGCCTTCCGAGGTATGGAGGGGTCTTGGTATGTAAAGATGGTCACACACCTAAGGACTAGCCGCGGCAAGAGTAGCTTAACCTGATCAGTCGACCCGTACGACTCAGCCATAAGACCCTCCAGATTACGAACGTGAATGGTACTCGTATGAATTAAAATGAAGTCAAGTTTATTTTGAGTGTTTCTTTTGTGCTGTGTTGAACGAATCATAACTGGCCAGTCAGCCCCAAAAATGGCGCCGGTTACCTTCTTCACAAACTAAACTAAATTTAAGTTCAGTGCATCTTTTTCTTTCTATTTCATTAAGAAAAGCACAGAAGATAAATATTAGTTTAGTCCTGCCAAATTAAGATATTCCATAGACAAGTTTAGACGTGATTAAAAAATTGACAAATTTGACAGGACTAAACTAATATTCATCTATTGTACTTTTCTTAGTGAGATAGAAAGGAAAAGATGCACTGAAATTCAATTTATTTTAGTTTGTGAATGATCGGAAAAGGTAATCGGCACCATTGCCGTTTTGGCGGTCATCTAAGTCTTATTCAACAACACGTTTTAAGCGTTATACCTTACCTGCCGTGCGATTCTGTAACCATCTCACCGTGAAAGCTTGTGTGAAGTGAGCGTGGAGTGAGAGCTGTCATTCCCTAAGGATTAACACTATTAAGTGCTCACTTCGCTTATGATTTCACGGTGAGATTTTTACAGAATCGACCGGCTGATAATTTAAGCTTACACAGTAACACCATCATACTTTTTTGTTTATTATCTTTTTTATTGCTGAATGGACCCGCTCTTGACCACGATCACGCCTGATGGAAAGCGATGTATGAGATCTGTGATGGAACGAGTGTGCCCAGAAGATGTCTAAGGCACTGGAACTCCCACGCGTCGATGAAACACAGCAGGCTGCTTGACCCTGGACTCCGGTGGGCGGGTGGTCGCAAACCAGGCGGGCGTTAGTCCTATCATCGCAAGGGAAGAATTGGCCAGTCAAATAAGGTGTTGGGTGTGACTGTCCATTACACGCCGATCACTCGGTTCAGTTGAGTAACTGGCGGAATAAAATGCGCTACATGAGGACGCTTATTCATACATCCCAAAATCCTCGCGGCCAAGCTGGCTAATGGAGCGTCGATAATCGTGAAATGTCTTGCACGCAATAAAGCCGAGTTAGTCCCGGTATTTCTAAATACTACCCAACATTATCCCGATGTTATCAATGGATTATACACTCCCACAGTATCTACCCAGATTTAGTACCATAATAAAATAACTCTTAAATATGACGTCCGTTTTTCCTAATTTTTTGTTCGGTCAGAAGACTACATAAAAGAAATTAAGGCTGGTCCTTTATAAAAAATTGTGTTAGGGAGCGCTAGCAATTACTACATACGTCTGTCTTGCATGATTCCCTACGTGAGTAAAATTTTGAGCTGTTTTTTTTTGCGAACAGTACTTTGATTTTTTTTAGGTCGGGTTATTCTGACATTTTTATAGGATGGTCGTTTAAAATCAATTTGGGACAGGATGGATGTTAAAAAGAAATAGCGTTGTTTTTAGAGGGAAAACATTTAGGAACTGAAACGTTGTAATTTTATGTGGAAGGAACTCCAACGCAGTAATTGAATCTTAACTTGAACTCTATACAAGACTAGCTGCGCCCCGCGGTTTCACCTGCTTAAGTGTCGATCCCGTAAGAGTATTGGGATAAAAAATATTCCATGTGTTATTCTAATGTATAAGCTATATTACTGTAAAGTCTCATCAAAATGTTTATTACTCTTTCACGCAAAAACTACTGAACGGTCAGTAGTTTTTGCGTGAAAGAGTAAAAAACATCCATCCAACCATCCCCACAAACTTTCGAGGTTATCATATTATAATATCACATCAAATCGCCCTATTACTTCACTTTTGCGTAGCGTTCTTTCTGACTTTTCTTTATTTTTACTCATCACCTAAGGGTCCTAGCGTGATATTTAGTAGCCTATAAATAGCCTTCCTCAAAAATAGGGCTATCAATTTTTTTTTTTTTTTTTTCAATTCCGACTGGCAGTTCCAGAGATTAGCGCGTTCAAAGAAACAAACTCTTTAGCTTTATTAGTATAGATATAGACAAGACTCAACCATGCCAATAAATAGAAAGCATATTAAAACCATGCCAATAAATAGAAAGCATATTAAAACCATGCCAATAAATAGAAAGCATATTAAAACTAAAATAATATCAAGCCAGAATATTTCAATCCACCTACCAACCGTTAATTTTCATCCCTCTCCAAAAAGGCTGACGCAAAAGTAAAGGCATCCGTACACGTACAAGCAGTAGCTAAAGAACCATCATCTTTTCAATGGGGTAGTTCCGCACGTAAAAATGCCCATAGATGTTAAGTATAAGGAAAACGCGGGTAAACCATTAATTCTAAGGAACGGAGCCCGTAAGATATCTGCACTTAAGCCCATATGCGTGAGGGAGAAAACAGAAGTGGTCGTCTCACCTCCCTATCCTTTACTGAAATATATTGAGTTCAGTTTTAGTCTCACCCGATGTGGCTAAGTGTCTGGCTAGACTAGCATTTGATCTCTAACATTTATCATAACATTTTAGATTCCGATTTTTCTCTGTCACGATACAAAACGGGCCGCCGATATTTATGTGCAGAATGTTATGTAATGATGATACACTTTAGTACCTACTGCGCGTACGACACGCGTGAGGGAAAAAGGCAGAAGATAAATATCCTCAAAACCGGCGAGATCCTTACAGGCTTATATTAAACTAGCTTTTGCCCGCGACTTCGTTCGCGTGGAATAGTGACTTCCGGCAGATTTTTGGTTTTACCCACATAGTTAAAGAATGAATTAAAAATGGAAATGAATTAAAATGAATGAATGAATTAAAAATTAAAAAATTAAAAATTCCCACATGAATTAAAACAATAACATGAACCGAACTCGTGTAACGATCGACACCATTGCGCGATCACCAACTCGACATATAGTACTAATAGAATTATCTATACTCCGTTAGAGCATTTTCTATGTACTAAAAGTTGTATTATATTATATTTTTCATACCTTTTTACTATAAATTTACATTTTTCCGATGAATTTTCAGTACTGAATTGATGCCGACCCTTGACCAATAGATGGCGCTGTATGTCCGGAATAAATTTTATTTTTTATTTTATTTTTTGTAATAAAAACTATCCTATGTCCTTTCTCAAGTTCCAAACTATGTCTGTACCAAATTTCACACAAATCGGTTCAGTAGTTTAGGCGTGAAGCAAAGACAGACAGACAGACAGACAGAGTTACTTTCGCATTTATAATATTAGTTTGGATGACTTACCAAGGTTGGCTAAACAGAGTAAAAGCTATTTAGCCATGTCTGTACAGATATATAATAAAATTCCAAGGGATTTATAAACTTTAGATCTTAGATTTTGCTGACGAAAACATTTTGTAATTTAACCTATAATATTTGCATGCTACGATATAAGAAAATTGTCTATACAGCGTGTAACGGAAAGGGGGTATCAACCCTGAAGGAGGTGAATGTGCTCATGAAACTCAACAACTTTCCCCAAAGAACATAGGTCGAAATATGAAAAAAAAATTTGGCCCTCCCATAGTAAATCAATCAGCTGGTAGTCAGTTTTGTAAGGGAGGGCCAAATTTTTTTTTCATATTTCGACCTATGTTCTTTGGGGAAAGTTGTTGAGTTTCATGAGCACATTCACCTCCTTCAGGGTTGATACCCCCCTTCCGTTACACGCTGTATATAATTATAATGCATTTTTGAAACAACTTTAGGTACCAAGTTTTGTGTGAATAAATATTATTTCATGTTCACACACATACATCCAAATCCAACGAACACACTACGATGTCGTCAACAAGGGACGCGGCACGGCGCGCGGACCGGGAGGCAACAGCATCGCGGCATTGCATCGTTCGACACGACCGCGCTCGGACATACCTCTTGATTTAAGTACCTACTTAGGTTGCTATAATTGTGCACCACCTAATAAACCCTTTTATAATAGTTAATAGCCTTTTTATAATACAGTCCACTTGCTTTACTTGGACCTGGGCCTAGAAATTTCTATTTAAATGATTTTTCGTGAAGTTTTGTCACTACAGAGAAATAGACGTCTTCTCCTATACTTATACTTAAGCCTCTTGTTATCATATCAAGCAACTAAGTGAATATTTCAAGAGTAGGTACACTTACAAAGGTTATCTATGTCCTAGAAGGTGGGGGACGCTGATTTCCTATGTAAATAAACTGGATTCCTCTGCATACAGGCTGATTGCCTACGTATAGGTACAGCCTTTTGATTTTATGTTAATAATACTTTGGCTAGTGCCAGTGGTTTCCGTGCCATCGTACAATATGGGACGCCATTGTTGATTTCATTTTGCTTAGTTTGATCTCACGCTGATGGCAATTTTAAAGTTTTTATTTTAATTGATTTTAGGTTAGTTAAATTTTAGATTTTGTTTTCCTGTCTTGCAACTCTGACTCCCACATACAAATGCCTAGTTTGTGGGCCACCGTCTATTCTATTCTTGTACATATTGTAACTAATAAATAACAGTGCTTATCTCGCCGCCGGACGACCGATATCTCGTCTTTCAGTCCTTGGACGCCACTCTATTACAGCCTCACTCTACCTGTCATCACTGCGCCTTGTTAGGTATCCTGTCGTACTCCATTTGAGTTCCATAATAACTTTCCGATATCGAAGACCTTCGTACGTCTTCGTATCTCAACATTTCGAAATCATGTTATAGCTGATACCAAATACGACCTTTACAATAATCTGAAGGTATCATTTATTTCGTTCATAAAAGTGTGATAGCACAGTTCAATGAATTGTTTTATGTCACAAAATAGCTTGCCAGTTTTCCGTTGCTCTATATTTCTTAATTGGTTCGTTATTTCATTCGTTTATTATTATCTTGTAGATGGGCAAGTTTTTACACTTATTCTAGGGTATTTAATGTTCCCGGATGAAAGTCCTTGAATAACAGCCGCATGGGTCAATCGATCAGGTTAAGTAAGCTACGTTTGTCGCGTTGGTCTGTGGATAGGTGATCATCCTTACATATCAAGACCCTTCGTGCCTCGGAAGGACGCTAAGCCGTTGGTCTCGGCTGTTGTGGATGTTTGGCAGTCGTTACAGGTCGTCAGAAGCCTGAAAGTCTGACAACCAGTCTTACCAAGTAGTATTGTATTACCGAATAACTGGGTTGTGCAGGTCAGATAGGCAGTCGTTTAATTGAAAATACTGGTATTCTACTGCATCCTGTTAGACTGCAAAGTGACCCCAACATAGTTGGGAAAAAGGCTAGGCAGATGATCGATAAAAGTAATATTGATCTAGAAACTACATCCGAATAGTTTAAGTACGCATTTTCAGCGTCATTTAATATGTTTTTCTTTTACTCTTAGGTATCTACCTAATTATAAGCGGGAAGGTACCTAATCGTTTATTTTCTGAGTTCAGTTGCTCTGAATATACGGTATTACAGGTTTAAAGTTTTTGATGTTTTAATCAAATTTGCAAGTTTGATTGAAATTCCGTGATTGCAACGTTCGGCCTCGTATCTTTTATTGAATATTTATGATTTTAATTCATCATTGTATTTAATCCCGAAAGATATATTTGGATTGGCTTTCCCGATTCTCGACGTAAATTAATTACTTTTAAATATTCGCGTGATATTTCCAGGGTGAATTAGAACAGTCTTCACGAATGGCAAGTGTGGCGATACTTAAATGTGTAGACATCGTAATTTTTTTACCACTTGACGAAAATTCCCAATAAATTGAAACTTCACAATGGTTGAAATTATCCAAGTGTGACACAGATTGTTGTTTTATGACGTGCAAGCGAAATTTAACCTTAGGGTGATAAAGGAATTACGAGGTCGACTATACGTCCAGCACACCTTGAGCAGTCAGTCCTGCTATCATATTTTTACCACGGCATTAATTGTGGCTAGTTGTAACGGCCCCGAAATACGAGTTGTAGGTCGTGGGTTCTTTCAGACAGGCGCTTCACTTTGAGTAAATCATTTCAACACCACTCCTCTCAAAACAGTGATAGAAAACATCGTGAGAAAACCGGCGGCATGTTTTGGAAACAAAAAAATCGAAGACATGTGACATCTACCAACCCCCACTGGTCCCGCCTGGACTTATTACAAAATAAACTTGTTACAAAATATTGTTAGATCATTCATGTTGAAATTATGCATGTGAGAACGATGTAGAAAGACATGCAAGTTAAAAGCGTCCGTCCGTCCGTATAAAAAAATAAAAACAATTCAAAATTAAAATAAGCTGTCGCAGCTTAAAGATGGCCGTTACTGAACTGTATTCTAAAGTGTCTCTTCCTTCTTGCTTCTTTTCTTTTTACGCAAGTACGTTCTAAGCGCGAATCTCAAACAATAACTTTGATGAATATTCATCGTCAACAAATATTATCGCAAGCTCGAATTTTACACACACCTACAGTGTAAGTCTTTGCACGCGTAGGGAATTAAAATTGTGGCAAGGCAGTTAAATTATCTTACTTTGGATTACACCCGGAAAGCTTACAACTTGGAACAAAGTATCCTACGCAATTTACGGTCACTCATTTTGATCACATCTCTGTATGCCAAAAACTCGGCATCAAAAAGCGTCTATCTGGTCTGGTCTAAACGTGCATCCTCAAATACTTCGGACACATCTCGAGGGATGAGGGTAAGTCTGAAGAGCGTGCGACAGGTAGAGTGGAGGGTATTAGACCACGCATGAGATGGACTGACCAAATTAAATCCGCAGTGGGCGATGCCGATGTATGAATGCACCAAAAATACCAAAAATTGGAGTAGGTGGAGAGAAATCGTAAGGCGAATCACATCAGTCCCTAGACTAGAAACTATATGAGGACCACGACCGCTTTGACAAGAGTGCTACGAAGATGAAGAAAAATGTTAGTCATTAAAATTACACTACACATAATGTATCCTTCAATAATAAGTCACGGAAGTATCTTAACTAAAACGGCACAAGACACGGCATCTAATGTGATACCTGGATTATACCTAAGTTCTGACTGACAACCACACGTCCCATGATTTGTTCTAGGCTTTAAAGTACAATTTACTAAATGGCAAAAATACGTGTTATTGAAGCTAGCTCAAAAACTGCACAAGCAAAGTTAATAAAATTTATATGAAATCACCTCTGAGGCATACCCGATATCGCCACGGCGTCCTCACCTTCCGCCTGACACAAGTCCTCAGCGGACACGGCTCCTTCGGGAGGTTCTTGTTCCGTATAAGGCGGGAGGAAACGCCCGGGTGTCACCATTGTGTGGATCGCCCGGAGGACCCGGTGGAGCACACGGTGGAGGTCTGCCCGGCTTGGGCGGAGCACCGCCGCGTCCTCACGGCGGCGATAGGTGGCGGCGATCTCTCGCGTCCGGCCCTGTTCCAGGCCATGGTACGGAGCGAGAGTGCATGGGAAGCCGTCACCTCCTTCTGCGAAGCAGTAATGCTTGCGAGGGAGGAGGCGGAACGCGTGAGGGAGAGGCAATCTTTGCGCCCTCACGGCCCTAGTCGCCACAGGAGACGCCCTGGGCGTCGGGAGTCAAGAGCCGACTCCCGGCCACCGTAGGCGCGGGCTTGCGGACGGTGAGCAATGGGCAGTTCGCCGTCTGATAAGGACCAGGCCCGGGTCGACGGCGCGTCGTGTTCCACGCGCGCCTCAAAGGGGTGGGTTTTAGTCAGTAAAAGTCCGACACACCCTCCCGCTTCGCCCAGAGCGGGAGAAGTTATTTGATAATTTCCCACCCCAAAAAAAAAAAAAAAAAAAAGGCATACCCGATATATTAAAAAAAAAATTTACAATTGCCGGAGATATCGCGTAGCAAACATACAAAAAATAACATACAGTGAAATTGAGAACATCCTCCTTTTTTGAAGCTGGTTAAAAACTAGCCATGCCCAAACAAAACCTATTACAAAGTTTTCATTGTACTAAAGTTGTAACGATACGGCTACACACGCGTGCGGAACCTTAAAAAGAAGGTATAGGTAGCTAGCCCGTAGGTAGCGTAAAGTAATGCAATTAAAAGTTGGTAGCGTGCGACATTGCCCGCTTTGTACGGCAATTACGTCTGCAAGTGCCGTAAGTGGTTATAATGCTTGAAGGTACGTTTTGAGTTAAAACGTCGTATATGCGTCGTTCGTAGTTTTTAATGGGATAATAGTAGTTAGGGCCCCTGTGAAGGTGGAAAGTGGTGTTAGTGAAGGCTTATGTGAGGGTATAGTGCGGTAAATGGTGCAAGTTGACTTCCTAAGTGAATGGTTAAAGGCTCGCCATGAGAAGGGTGATTGAAGTTGGTTATAATCAAATCTAGTATGCTATAGTATGAAGACTTTTAAGATAGATACCGAAAACCAGACTAAATTCAAAAGAAAAATGGCGGGTACTTTGCAGTCTAGGTGTTACATGACCTGCTTAACTTTTTATTTTATGAATTATTATTAATTCGTTAATAAAAATGTATGGATGTTAGACTTCCTTTAGGGGAAACAAAAATCTAAATAATTACCAACTTTATGAGCGATTTTAAAGTTATAATCAATCATAAAGCTAACAAGTTTATTTATTGTATAAGTTCTAATAGCACAGCGTCAATATGGATCCGGCTCGAAGGCCAGACGTTAACTTCGTAAAACTGGTTGATGTCCTACAGCCGCTCATTTAGCCACAAACCTTTGACATCTAACATAGTTATACAAGTTGGAGTCTTAACATAGTTATATCTACAGATGCAGTTAAATCGGTGCGGTAAACCAATCTCCGCGGTTAGCTGCTGGATGTGGCTATCGCGTTAAGCCGTTCCGACACGGTCAGAGCTATGTTTGAACGTAGGTAGATAATCTTGTTCGCCGCAGTGATTGATCAAAGGACGTTTGGTCTTGGTTGTTGAATAAAATATGTCTGTCGGTATGAGGGTGGTAGAGTGACAGAGTGGTAATGTGACACGAATACCTACGGAAGTAGGTTTTTTTTTTTATAATGAAAAGGATCAGATTCTTGTCGTTCTGCGTCTAATTGGAAGACCATAGAAAAACAAAACAAGATATGGCACTATATCACAAAACATAACAACATAAAAGCCTGTTAGTGATTAGTAGCAAGCAATAAAGGATGCTGCATCTATGTAGGTTCTTTTATTCAAGAGTGCTGTGGCAGCCGCGAAACCAATGAAGAAATAACCTCTTTTTAAAACAAAACCACAAACTATCCTACAAATTAGTCTGGACGTTAAAGTCTAATGTGTATAAGACAATCTTAATTTCTTTTTTACTTATAATGGATGTAAAAAGACACTTAACGTAGCCGAGAGTCCCCTGTACTACCCTTCATTGTAATTTTTTTTGTCCTGGACACGGAGATATTGAATGTCAAAATTCAAATTTTAGTGACGTTTTTTTACGAAAATAAGTAATTAATGTTATAACACAACTTTAAATAACCCCACGACCCCTGATCTATTGCATGTACCCATAAGCACAATGTTTTAAGTGTGTTCGCAAATAACAAAATTTTCCACCAAAATAAGAGTATTTTGCCTGCAATTATTTTTGTGCAATGTTACTAAGTTTGATATACAGAATGCGTACCTAGTTAATGGCTATGTGATAGGTTTTTTACACCCTGTATAATAAGATTTAATGTCCTTCTATATGGGAACAATGTAGGCTCCCGTTCAACAAAATACATAGAATTAATAAGTCATTTAGGGATAAGTGACGCTTTGAGTTGAGGGGCCCGTGGCTAAATAATAACAGCCGCTCAGGTCGATCGATCGGTGACCATCTTTACATACCGGGACTCCTCCGTGCCTCGGAAAGCATGTTAAGCCGTTGGTCCCGGCTGTCATTCATGGATCTTTGACAGTCTTTACGGGTAGTCAGGAGCCCGAAAGTCTGACAACCAGTCTTACCAAGGGGTATAGTATTACCCAGTAACTGGGTTGTGGAGGTCAGATAGGCAGTGGCTCCATGTAAAGTACTGGTATTCAGCTGCATCCCGTTAGACTGGAAGCCGACCCCAACATAGTTGGGAAAAGGCTAGGCAGATGATTAGGGATAAGATACGCAACAATGCTTCAACAAAAAACTCGAATCTACAGAGAAGAAAAGTACTTTCATTTGCTTACAAATGTAGGTATCTGGTTTACTTGCCTTCCTCATTACACGATACCTAAATAAAAAGAGCATAAAGATCAGTAACTACCTTTCTTACAACCGCCAGTGAAAATATTGATCAAATAAGGCATCCTTATACTCTAGAAAATTTTATATAATATTAAGAAGCGAGATACTTTATCTAAGTCTGAAGGCTAAATTCTACCTTGCGAGGTACTGATAGCTTAACTGGAAATACTTTGCCAAGAAATGGGTCATTAACATGCTAGTGAAGTACATTATGTACACGGCGTTTGGAATTTATTTACCTAACATGTAAACAAATATATTTTTTTAATACACACGTACAGTTTGCGCTACAATTTCAACATTTTTTGATGACTTTTTCATTAGCACTGGTTACTGTGAAATCAACTTTATTTATACAGATAATTATAGTTGATATTTGTTTAAGTGGAAATAACGTCAATTAAAAACAAGGACTTGACACACTATAATACGTAATAGCCATCTTGTTGTAGGTACGTATGTGTATGCAGGGGCGTTCCATTCATTAAAGCCGAAAAGCCCGGCTTTCAGTCAAACGTGAGCCTAACAATAAAAAATTAAAAAAAAATAAAACTACACAAGTAAACTTGTAAATTAACCAACTCAATCATGTCGCAAGAATTGATAAGAATAATAATAAAAACTGCGCGCCCCGGCCGGCGGCCGCCTGCTATACGTTCGATGCAAGGTTGCCAGGTTTACATACTCGAAGAATAATATTTAAATCCCGCACAGTTTTCATCACGCGCACCGTTGCCAAACCTCTCCAATACCGCTATTGCGAGAACGCAACAATAAACATCGTCCCGTCTCGCTCGCACCAGCTGGCTTCTTATGAGGCTTCTGGACCTGTCACTATTTGTATACAAATGTTCACGTTGTTGATTACATCAGTATGTACTTATTTTCCAAATTGTACTGATATTTAAGCCTGGCTTCTGATTTTTTATGAATGGAACGTAAAACGAAGCGTGTGTGTGTGTAAATAGTATGAATGAGCGCGTCGCTGTGCAAAGCTCGATCTATGGAATGGAATGATACAATTTCAAATTAGTTCAAGTTCGTTTCGAGCGGTTACTGGTGCATTTTTTGCTTGGACATTTTCTGTGAAATGAAGTGTTGTGATTAGTTTTGCGGTGATTATCTTTGTTTTGAAGTGATTAAAAAGTTTCTTGACATTAAAATGAATTCGGAAACGCTTGCAAATGTGCCTTGTGATGGATTAAAGTATGTGCAATCTTTATTCGGAAAGGTAAATACTTTCAAGTTTTACAGACGAATATAATAATCTCATTACTTCACCTAAACCTACTTTTTGAGTACCTATTTCTCAGAAATCTAAATTACGTAATAGGCATTTTAGTCGAAAATTGCCTTCAAGGTGCCTTTCCGGAACTTTTAAAGATACCTAGCTCATTTAATTGTGATCATTCCTGCGACAAGTTGTTTCGCGGAACGTGTTAAATAAGTATTCACACATATTTAATTAAGAAATAAGTACTCAAGAACAAGAACGGCTTTCCGAATTATCGAAAATTGCAATAGAAAAACAGCTGTTGGTAGAAATAAAACGTTCACCAAATTTTGACGCCGACTGATTACGCCGTTTTGAGTTAGAATATATAATTTTTATATTTTGTAAAGGCTGCTTAATTAATTGTAAAAATTAAAGCAGGCGCCAGGATCATGTTCTCTAAATGAATTGACAAAAAACGGCTTTTATCAAAGCTACTGAAGGTAAAGTAAATCTGTCTAGTAATTTTTACCATGCCTTCCGTGTGCGTGTGTGTGGTGTTTGTCATCTGTCTGTGATAAAGAAACGAAAATTGAAGAGTTATGGCTGTTCACATTGTGAGTAATTATAATTATAAATATTATCAACATCGTAAACAATGTGTAGTTAGAAATCAATCAATAACTTGTACGCCATCTAGTGGCCAGATTGTAATATTTTGCCTATAGCGACTGTTGCGAGCGAGTGAAATATGAACTAACTCTGAGCTCTGTTGTGCCAATAATGTTAATAGATGGCTCTTATACGTCTTATCATATTTTACACGAAACTGATAATATGAAAATGAAAAAGTTGCGATTTTGTAAAGGATTACCAATACTTTGAGTATATAATTTATAATATAAGAAAAAAATGGTGCTATTAAAAAACATTTCATTTTAATTGCTAATAGCAAAAACTTACAATTATGAAATAAGAATATTAGTAAGAACTAAAACGAATCAGTCGGTAGGCACAACTTGTGACAGGCGATACGGTAGGTAGGTACTTAGTTTTTTTTTTTTTAAGTATGTTGGCTTGCCCTAAGTTTAACCACTAGGCACGCCACTGTGTGTATGTGTATACGACATAAAGTGCAGCAGCATTTTCTTCTCAGATAAAGTGAGATTTTTGCTACGATACCCCTTTTGACCAATCATGTACTTATTTTGTTAAAAAATTAAGTTCGCTCAGTGCGCTATAGAGCGGGCTGTACTCTGAGTATCTAAACACCCAAAGAAGTAGTAGAGATTTCATGCCGCGCCAAATACACCTTTTTTTCAAATACAGTGAACACAGAAAATAGATGAAGTGTTAAAAGCGGTTCTTCAAACAAAACGCGATGATTATTCGCACCATTACACATGCTCAAATTACCATATTACAACGCATTAGAATTCTCTGCCAACTCGCATTTAGGACTAAGTTAATTACGTCTTATTATGGAAAAATTTAATTCAAGTAGTCCATTTCCGCTAAAATGGTCTTTATTTTTCACGCAGGAAGATGATAATTAATTCATAATTAATAAATTCCAACTAGTATTATAAATGCGAAAGTGATTTTGTTGTTTTGCTTGTTACGCTTTCACGCTAAAACGGCTGAATGGATTTGGATGAAATTTGGCACACAGATATACAGTAGCCTGACTAAGGACATAGGCTACTTTTCATTCTAGATCGCAGCACGAAACTGTTTATTTAATTATTTATGCAAACATGTTCAATCGGATATAGATACGACATATTAAATTGAGTACAAAGGTACCGCTTATTTCTTGAGAAAATTCTTCCAGCAGGCCTGCAAAAAGAGAAATAAAAAAAAATCGTGTGAGAGAAGTTTTTGATTGTGTGAATTTAGTGTTTATGGGCAGTTCTTAATATTTATTTAACTAGACGGAACGAAAATGATAAAACCTAGTATTATAAAGCTTCGTTTTTGTCGTTTTTTTTTTCTCTCAAATTATAATAAGTACCTACATAATTGTCTAGTTTGGAATTTGTTTGTACAGTAGTACAACAACAACAAGTAGTAGTATTTAGTTGTGTGGAGTAGTGATAAATATATTAAGAATGCAAAAGATTGATAATTAAAGCAGTCTTTTCTGTCATATATTTTACCATAGTGTAAGATAAAACTATTTTAGGAATAGTAACTGCACTATCCTATATTAAAATCCGGCTTATTGGAGATTGCAGTCGAATACGAAATAGAGTTTTCCCGAGCACATTGTCACGTTGGCGGGCGCTAGAAAACTGTAAGCTTAGCGCGGCTCAGAACTTTCCAAAACCAAATGGATGGAATAGTTTTCTGGAAACTTTTTCTCAACTGCATGCGGAAATAATAAATAGAGAAATAAGAGAAAACTTGAAAAGTTTATCGTTCAATTAAATATACTTTGTGTTGGAATCCCAACACTAAATATTACTAAATAGAAATACTACGGACATCACTAGAGTGGACTCTCGGTAGCCATATTCATTTGAATGTCTCGTTCGTTTTCCTTTGGGGTCGGGCCGCGACAAGTCGATAACGTGCTCCTGTCTACTTGAATGATTATTGGTGAGAAAATACTTCATTATTCAGAAGAACTGGCAAGTTCTGAACTGGTTAAGTGATGATGATGACGTCGTACTGAAGTAGGTGCACGAAGGCTGCGCTGACGTTCATACTCGGGGTCGCCATATAATAATAATAATAATATTCCACAACTTTCATACAACGCCATCTAGTCCCAAACTAAGCAGAGCTTGTGCTATGAGTACTAGACAACTGATAAACATACATATATATTTCTAAATACATACATATTATAGATAAATTACACCCAGACAAAGAACAAATGATCGTGCTCATCACACAAACATTTGTCCTAGGTGGGAATCGAACCCACGACCTTGCGCATAGTAGGCAGGGCCACTGACCACTAGACCAACAGGCCTGTCTATATGGATGTCTATATGAAGGATATAAGGAACAGGGTATAATAGAGTTCACTCATCCTCCATAGAAAAGGGAGAATCCTCCGACCAGACGGGCTTCGTGTCTGGTGGGCAACTGCCCGACTATTGATGTCGGGACGTTGTACAAGTACATTGCTAGTTGTGCGGTAAACTCTGCTTGCGCGATGCAGGATTTTGCGTAACGTTCTTATTATGATTCTGTAAACTATTAATTTCATTCATGAATACAATGTAGCATTTAGTCATGAATAGCCTATTGTCTTAGGAACTCATATAACGGGCTTTTGCAACCTAGTTGGACGATCAAGTTGTCAGAATGATATTAAGTAGTATAGTAAAGGTTAGTTGCTACTGTTAGACAGACTGTGTAATCCTTTTAGCATGTTTTCTAACTTAGTGTCCTCATAGACTGTTCTATAATGACCGTATAGGGTCATGAGTTAGCTGAAGGTTATTGTTTCCAACTTTCAGACTAGATGGCAGAACAAATAGCGATACAAATGATGGGTGATGCAGATTAATGCAGAATACTTTTTTTATTATATGGTAGATTACCGCTCCGCACAGTTGAGACCATTGGTGGCCCAGTGATAACTGACGCGACTTATGAGTTGTAGGCCATAGGTTCGAACCAGACGGGTGGTTTAATTTGTGTAAATTTTTCATCACCACTGCTCTCAAAACGGTGAAAGAAAACATTGTGAGGGAACCGGCATGTCCTAGGGCCAAAAATTCGAAGACATTGTGTTATCTACCAACCCGCACTGGGCCCGTGTGGTGGATTACGCCCCACTCTCTCTCAACTAGAAGAGTGTCCCAGCAGTGGGAACACGATATGCTGATTATGTTGACTACCGCTTATGGGTCAGCTTAGATTTGACTGCGTAAAAAAACAGATATAGGTACAGATGCCAGCACATCAAGCTACCCGAAACTGTCAGATTTTCCCAATCAACTTTGAACGTTATGCTTTAGCGATAAAGTTGAAAATCTATTAAAGAAATCTGACAGATTGTAGTAGCTTGATGTGCAATATACCCTACTTAATTTTTTTTTACAAGTACAAGCAAGTTGTTCCCTAGTTTTGTCAAAGTTATTGTCAGCAGTTGAAATGTGAAAATGCACAAAACAAGGACTGTTTTCTCTTGTCAATAAGTGGGGTTTATTAGTAAGACTTGAATTTTGCTAAAGTTTGCTCACAACAACATAAATAGGTACTAATTGGAATGCTCAAATATTAGGTATGTATACAACGTATCAACCTATTAGATACATTTGTACGTTAAGCTTAGGCTTAAAGTAGTAGTTAGCAACATTGTGACAGCAGTCGAATGCAAGCGCATTCGACTGCTGTCACAATGTTGCTAGCACTAAGTATTTTAACTTGTACTTAATCAACTTAGTTACAATAATGTCATTATAATGCAAGTATTCCATAAAATACCAACTATATATAGAAATATAGTCTTGTGTAAGAGATAAACCTCTTCTCTTTCTTAAATGCAAAAATAATGCGCGGAAAATAGGCTGAATTTATTAATTTTATAAAATTACAAAAGTGGAAAAAATTGGAATAAACATGAATGCAGAGAGTGTTGCTAGATATCAAAAATGTTAAGCTTGATCACAATGTTGCAACTTAATAAATGACTTTGTAATCGATTACAATGAATCGTACTAAAGTGACAAATTATTGCAGATTGAGTATTAAATCGATATCAAATTAAGTTTAAGTATAATGTTTATGTTGAATTTACTTTGACACAACTTTTACTGGGAATCGTACCTCTTTTTAATCGACTTCAAAGAAAGAAGGAGATTCTCAATTGGGTTGAATTTTTTTTTTTTGTAAGAATTAACTTGAAAGTACAGCATAGCAGATTAACCAGCCTATAAAATTCCCACTGCTGGGACACAGGCCTCCTTTCGCTGAGGGGAACTGGGTCGTAATTCACCACGCGGGCTCAGTGCGGTTCGGTAAGTGATTAACAGTATTTATTGCGAATTAAGTATGGTTTTGTAACTGCTCTATATAAAAATGATACTAGTTTTTATAATATTTCGATGGGTCCTACATATAAGCACTTTAAAAAAAATATACATTTATAGGTGAAAATACTATTTTTTTTAGTGCACGTTATCAAATATAGTAAAAGGAAGTATTTAATACAAAAAAGTGAAAATGCTCAAAATGTTTCATTGGCCCTTATACGTAGGACCCATTGATTTCATGAAGGAATCTTACATCGTGTACCTCTTAAACAGTGGCGTGCCTAGTGGTTAAACTTAGGGCAAGCCAACATACTTAAAAAAAAAAAAACTAAGTACCTACCTACCGTATCGCCTGTCACAAGTTGTGCCTACCGACTGATTCGTTTTAGTTCTTACTAATATTCTTATTTCATAATTGTAAGTTTTTGCTATTAGCAATTAAAATGAAATGTTTTTTAATAGCACCATTTTTTTCTTATATTATAAATTATATACTCAAAGTATTGGTAATCCTTTACAAAATCGCAACTTTTTCATTTTCATATTATCAGTTTCGTGTAAAATATGATAAGACGTATAAGAGCCATCTATTAACATTATTGGCACAACAGAGCTCAGAGTTAGTTCATATTTCACTCGCTCGCAACAGTCGCTATAGGCAAAATATTACAATCTGGCCACTAGATGGCGTACAAGTTATTGATTGATTTCTAACTACACATTGTTTACGATGTTGATAATATTTATAATTATAATTACTCACAATGTGAACAGCCATAACTCTTCAATTTTCGTTTCTTTATCACAGACAGATGACAAACACCACACACACGCACACGGAAGGCATGGTAAAAATTACTAGACAGATTTACTTTACCTTCAGTAGCTTTGATAAAAGCCGTTTTTTGTCAATTCATTTAGAGAACATGATCCTGGCGCCTGCTTTAATTTTTACAATTAATTAAGCAGCCTTTACAAAATATAAAAATTATATATTCTAACTCAAAACGGCGTAATCAGTCGGCGTCAAAATTTGGTGAACGTTTTATTTCTACCAACAGCTGTTTTTCTATTGCAATTTTCGATAATTCGGAAAGCCGTTCTTGTTCTTGAGTACTTATTTCTTAATTAAATATGTGTGAATACTTATTTAACACGTTCCGCGAAACAACTTGTCGCAGGAATGATCACAATTAAATGAGCTAGGTATCTTTAAAAGTTCCGGAAAGGCACCCTGAAGGCAATTTTCGACTAAAATGCCTATTACGTAATTTAGATTTCTGAGAAATAGGTACTCAAAAAGTAGGTTTAGGTGAAGTAATGAGATTATTATATTCGTCTGTAAAACTTGAAAGTATTTACCTTTCCGAATAAAGATTGCACATACTTTAATCCATCACAAGGCACATTTGCAAGCGTTTCCGAATTCATTTTAATGTCAAGAAACTTTTTAATCACTTCAAAACAAAGATAATCACCGCAAAACTAATCACAACACTTCATTTCACAGAAAATGTCCAAGCAAAAAATGCACCAGTAACCGCTCGAAACGAACTTGAACTAATTTGAAATTGTATCATTCCATTCCATAGATCGAGCTTTGCACAGCGACGCGCTCATTCATACTATTTACACACACACACGCTTCGTTTTACGTTCCATTCATAAAAAATCAGAAGCCAGGCTTAAATATCAGTACAATTTGGAAAATAAGTACATACTGATGTAATCAACAACGTGAACATTTGTATACAAATAGTGACAGGTCCAGAAGCCTCATAAGAAGCCAGCTGGTGCGAGCGAGACGGGACGATGTTTATTGTTGCGTTCTCGCAATAGCGGTATTGGAGAGGTTTGGCAACGGTGCGCGTGATGAAAACTGTGCGGGATTTAAATATTATTCTTCGAGTATGTAAACCTGGCAACCTTGCATCGAACGTATAGCAGGCGGCCGCCGGCCGGGGCGCGCAGTTTTTATTATTATTCTTATCAATTCTTGCGACATGATTGAGTTGGTTAATTTACAAGTTTACTTGTGTAGTTTTATTTTTTTTTAATTTTTTATTGTTAGGCTCACGTTTGACTGAAAGCCGGGCTTTTCGGCTTTAATGAAAGGAACGCCCCTGCTCTTAAAGGCACAAAAACTTAAAAGATTTTGTAAATCCTTTTTCTTGGAACACTTTTATAATCAAGGTTCCTTCTTTCTTGAAACACCTCCTATCATAATCTGCCTGTGATAAGCAAATAGACACTGAAATATTTACATTAACATGTACTCTACGTACAGTATAACCTCCCCTATCTATTTCTCCGTAGCAAACAACAGTCTCAAAACACCACACCGCTAATCAAGTGCAAAGTTAAAAACAACGTTACGAAACTAGAAAACACTGGCAGTTATAGAAATTTTACAGAATACGTGAGGGAATTACAAAGTTCCTGGTAATCTGGTACTCATTTTGTGTTATTTTATAGGTACCTAGTTTGTCTGGTAGTCACAAGTGCGAACACTCAGCGCGGAGGAGTGAGTGTACTTCTGTAAAAATCTCACCGTGAAAACTTAGGAGAAGTGAGTTTGAAGTGAGCAGCTGACAATCAAGCTCACTGTACCTAAACTTGAGACACCTAAATCTTTTATAGAATATATCGGTTGAATCCCAATTGCGTAACACTTTTATGTTCACAATCTGAAGTATTTTGAAGGAAATTTGCCATTGCGTATATGTTTAAAAAAAAACCGGCCAAGCGCGAGTTGGATTCGCGCACGATGGGTTCCGTACCATTATCTATAAAAACGGCTAAAAAAAGTGTGAGCCGTCACGGCACGCCTGGCAGATGTGAAACATCGACATTATTTTGTAAAAGTAATATGCAGAAAAGAACAGATTGTGATAGGAACTAAATATGGCATAATGATAAAATAAAATATTACGATGTTTTTCCAGAAAATGATGCCTGTTTGATTAATAAACATTTATAATTCATTAAATACAAAAATTTAAGAAATTATTTCAAATCGTGACAACTTAATTCGTTTAATCAGCGACTTCGGTAATACTGTGCAGTACTGCGCGCGTATTGGCGACGCGTCGCCACAGGATGCGTCGCCACGCCAGAAATTTGTTTTACGTGCGGCTATAGATGTTTCACATCAAAAATGTCTGTTGTATGGGAGCCCCCTTAAATATTTATTTTATTCTGTTTTTTAGTATTTGTTGTTATAGTGGCAACAGAAATACATCATCTGTGAAAATTTCAACTGTCTAACTATCATGGTCCATGAGATACAGCCTGGTGACAGACCTTCGGACGGATGGAGGGACAGCGGAGCGGAAGTAATAGGGTTCCGTTTTCCCATAGGGTACGGAACCCTAAAACAAATGTATGCTCGACAACGTAAATAACGCGATGAATATTGTATAACTAGCATCTGCCCGAAAGTTCGTCCGCGTTCCCCCAACCCACCCCGTCACATCGCATCGCCCGCCCGCACTGTTACTTCGTTTCCGCTCAGAGTTTTTTCTGTACTTTTTTTCTCTTTTCTCGGCCCCTAAGGGTCATAGCATGATGTAAAATAGCATATAGCCTTTCTCAAGAGTTGGGGCATCAAATGTAAAAAGATTTTTCTTAATCCGAACGACAGTTTCAGAGATTAACGCGCTCAAACAAACAAACTCTTCAGCTTTATTATTAGTACGAGTATAGTTTTTTTTTTTTTTAATAACACTAGGAATTTCTCCTGTATTGTGGGTGCGTTTACAAACATTTAAACTCACATACACAAACAGCCAGACCCGGAACAACTACTTGTAGGACATACAAATATTTGTTTCGTGCGGGAATCGAACCCGGGACACGCAGCGCAGCAGTCAATCGTTTAACCCCTACGCCAACCGTGTCGTCAAAATATAGATACATAAATATTATATATACAGATATATATTGCATTGGGATTATGATTGCGTTACGCTTACCCCGGTGGTTTTCAAGACCGGACAAAGTATCATTGGTCTTTCATATCGAATGAATTTCTCTTTATCAACCCCTTGTTTGAATGTGTGCCCGTTAAATAGTGATCGTCTCACTTCCTATTACATAGGAATTGACTTGCCAAATGTCGTTATAAAATTCTTATAGCAGCAGTATTGCTTACCCCTTCGGGGAATAAAAGCGTGGTTTTAACAAATAAGTTAGTTTCAGTTTTTATGTTGCTACAGCTCTGTAAAACGCACTTCAAACTACTTTATTTTCATCACAAACAGTGCTTCGTTTTACTGGCGCGGAGATGAGAATAATTTAGAATAAACTCAGTCGAGGAGGTATTTGTAAGACTTGTTTTAATGTTGTACTTAGATTACCAAACTAACAAAAGTGATCTATTTAGCATAATGTAATTACTTGAAGTAAAGCGTTCTTTAATATTTTCTTAGGAAAATAATATCATTTTTTCTTGGAGGAAAGTGAATTTGTAAAATCTTAGTCCCAGCTTCCATATTAAAGGAGAACATCTAAAGAATACATACCTACCAATAAGTTACCAATCGTTGATATGTAAAGAATAGTAAGCCATAACTAATTTGATCTCTTATGATTTAACTGCCTCCTGCAATTTTGGGCTAAGACACAACACATTTTGATTCAAATTCTTGTAAGTATTTTCTCTACACTAAATAGCTTAAATATAAACAGCAGGATACCTATATTTGAAAACATCCAGTCAAAGATATTGGATTTGCGACAAACCTCACAACGTGAGCCACCGATAACCCAAAAAGGGTATATTAATATGCTAAAAATGAATCGGGAAGGTTGTATATCTATTTATATACAAAAACAAAAGTATATGCAGGTCTGATCGGTAAATGCGTCCGTTGAAAGGCCATTGGCTTTATTTCTAGTTGTTTTTTGTTTTATTAACAACTTCAAAATCACGTTAATTCAAAGTGAGATAAGTTTGTAGGTATCGTGTCTGCTAACCGGAATCTAATGCCACTGGTAGGCACTATGACATGATTTTATAACTATCTCTTTAAGAATGTGTGTAATGTATGAAAAATAACAATAGCTCTCCAATGTTAGACGAAATCTTATTATACAAAGCAAGCCGTTACAGTTAAAAAAGTAGCTGTTTGTCCACGGTGAAGCCTAATTCTCACGATGCGATTTAATTGCCTGTGGCAAACCATAACTTGAAGTGACAATAAAAGTTGCATCGTCTAAACCAGAGGCTTCCAAACTTTTTTCTCAATAGACTACTTTAAAAATTTTGCTGGTTCCGGTGGACCCCTGCAGCTACATTTCTACCATATCCCCAAAACTCGACAAAAAATGTGAAGATTAGATATAACGTAGACCCCCGTCGCGTCTCCCGTGGACAACTGGTGTTCCACCACCAGTTCCGAGCTCGCAAGCGCCACCACAACGTCAACGTAGATATACGGCGGTGGGTTTATTATTATTAATATTATTATGTGACATCTACCGACTCTAACAGCCGTGCGATTCTGTACCCATCTCACCGTGAAAACTTGGGTGAAGTAAGCGTGGAGTGAGTCGTCAATAGGGTCAATCCCTAGCATCAGTATGACTCACAGCTCACTCTATGCTCACTTCACCTTAGTTAACACGGTGAGATTTTTTCAGAATCGACCGGCTGAGTCCGTGTGGTGGATTAAGTTACAGCCCATTTTAAATCGTCATTTTAAATATTGCTGAAATGATGCAACCCGAATTTCGCTTAACCGGAGATTTGACAGCTGTCAAGGCATTGGTTATCGTTATAATTACTTGTTATAGTTATTTAACGTCATTTTAAATATTGCTAAAATGATGCAACCCGAATTTCGCTTAACCGGAGATTTGACAGCTGTCAAGGCATCGGTTACGTTATAATTACTTGTTATAGTTATTTAACGTCATTTTAAATATTGTTAAAATGATGCAACCCGAATTTCACTTAACCGGAGATTTGACAGCTGTCAAGGCATTGGTTATCGTTATAATTACTTGTTATAGTTATTTAACGTCATTTTAAATATTGCTAAAATGATGCAACCCGAATTTCGCTTAACCGGAGATTTGAGGACTGTCAAGGCATTGGTTATTGTTATAGTTAGTTGATGCAACTCACTCTCTCTTAATGTCGGTCTGTAACTGTTAGCGATCTTCATTTGAATTTTTACGGCGGACCCCAAATTAGGCGGCGCCTGTATCTTAGGGAAGACCATAAAAGCATACTCGTAATAAAAGCCGAAGGAGAATTTCATTATTTATAACTCTTACGTTACCAGTGAGAATGTAGGTGATTCTTTGCAGGAACTAGGTGTGAAAATTTTTCTAACGTTTCCCAAGCATTGCGGAAAACAGAATATACCAGTGTTTCAATATTCATAAAGATAATAAATTAATTCTTAATCAAAAGTTAGTACAGTTGTTACAGTTTTAACTAAAGTTACAGAATTAACGATGTCGATAGTCCTTTTGGTCAACATAACCACAACAATTTCCGTATAAAATTTACGCAAAATTAAAGCGAAATAACTGGCAAAATTTGTCGTAAATTCAATTTTAATATTCAAACAAAACCCGGAACTTTGTATTACGACTTCGACTTTAGAAAGTGTATTTTACAAACATTCAGTCGAAAAGTTGAGGGATGAATAGACATAGAAATCTTTGAATTGCAGAGTGGTTTAGTCCTTGCAGCAGTGGTGGCCCAATGTTAACGGCCGCGACTTACGAGTTATAGGTCGTAGGTTCAAACCCAGAGAGGCGCTTTACTTTATGTAAATTATTTCATGACCACTGCTCTAAAAACGGTGAAGGAAAACTTCTTGTGGAAACCGGCATGTCCTAGGACCAAAAATTCGAAGGCATGTGACATCTACCAACCCGCACTGGTTCCGCGTGGTAGATTACAGCCCACTCCTTTTCGAAGAGAGGGGGCCTGTGTCCCAGCAGTGGGAAAATTATAGGCAGATTATGCTATAATAGTCCTTACAATTCACGAGCGTGCGTCATATGGTTCATATGTCATTGAAGTTTGAAGGAAATTCATTGTTTATCAAATTCACATACTACATCATTTTGCCGTGTAACAGTCATTTTCTTGTTTAAAATACTCCGATCCAAAATTGATTGTCCCCAGTTACTCAATAAGTTCCAGTTTCGGACGCCTGCCAGACTCCCTCGAGCTCCTATTACTCCCTTATACCCCCCACCTCGCAGAACAGTGCTTGGTGCAAGCTCTGTCGTCCCTCGGCTTTGCAAACTGTTAAACAGCTATAGCGACCTTGTTGACGTTCATTTAGACTCCTTTAGCAAGTTCCACAGAATCACAATCGACAATGCTTAATGTTTTCTCTTCCATTATTTTTCTGTATTTTTATTTTTGTATAAATTGTATAAATTGTTTTTTTTCTTTCTGATTATATTAATATTATGTAAGTTAATTCTATAGTCTAGTACTTGTGGCACAATTTTACTGTTACAATATGGGGCATGCGGTGCTAACCTGTAAGAAATTGTTATACTAACCCTAGATTGTAGTATATTGCAGTTTTAAGTTTTATCAGTATAAACAATTGTTGGTTGGCCATTAAAGTTAAATAAAATAAAAATGTATGTAAAACTGTCAAAGAATGGCATTTGTGATTTGAATATAAATGCACAGCTTAAGTTAGGCAATTTGATGAACAATTAATTTCCCCGACCTTATAAATCGCAATAATTATTATTTGAAATGTAAAAACTATAGCATGAAGGATTTTTCCCGCTTCCGCATATCACCTGGTCTGTTCCAGATTTAGAGGACGGATATACAGCGCTAACGTCTAACTTCCTGCATATATTTAACATAAAGTTTGTTAGTATACTGTATCTACGAGTACGTGTACGTGGTAAAATTTCTGAATGCATACAATTTGCCGTGATGTTTTACATTAATGTAATTGAGTGAAAGTTTCTCCAAAACTGTGTATTTTGTAAATAAATTGTGCTCTGTAAATTCATTTTTATTGTATTTTCCCGTTCGAATTTCTATTATGACCCAGATTTTTAACAATTCTTTATGGATCGTGCTTTTTGTTTCTCTGGCCCTATACTAACATAATGTACTTTCCTATATTTTTGTGTATTTACTGCTCTGTAAACAAAACCAAGATGTATGCAAAGATCGAAAGCCAAAAAAAGTGCCAAAAACTTTCATAGTTGAAGAATTTTCAATCAACTTGCTATAATTTGATGTATAGTCTTAGGTATAATGATTTAATGCAAGTTAAAAACATTTTCATTAGTGATAACGTTATGTAACATATCATTTATAATGTACCAAACTTGTACACATAAGTCGAAGTAAATTAATTAAGTTTATATTAAATATGTCTTGTCTTGGAGGGCTTATTATGTTTCGGTAAGCCGAGGACTTTCTCATTGAGGTTATTAATTCATTGAAAGGTCAAAGGAAAGACATAGGTAGGTCACGATGTAACGATCTTTATTAATTATTTAGTTTCAAGTTTTTGACAAGACTGTAATTATAAGTAGTTATGTAGCGACATCTACACCGCCACATGCGAACTACGCATCATACTGACGTCACGTAAAATCCTGTATCGCTCAAGCAGAGTTTACCGCGCAACGAGCATAAATCGAACGTCCTGGCATCAATCGTCGGGCAGCCCATTCGATATGACACCTCCCTTTTTAAGGAGGATAAGTGAACTTTACATCCTGTTCCTCACATCTTTATAGTTGTAAATACTTTATGAAGACTAAGGGCGCTTGTACACGGTAAGAAAATACCGGGTCTTCGCAAGAATTCGTGTCGTAACTAGAAAATAACTGTGTACACTGCTCGCAGCGGTGCACGAAAAAAATCTTGTCTGCACAAGACACGACGCGGCGAACGCTGCGCTGCGTTCGCTTGCGGAGAACGTTGTTTCGTGTGTAGAACAGACAAAATTCTTGTCGTGTACACGAAGAATTTGTCTTAGACACGGTAAATTTTCTTACCGTATACAAGCGCCGTAAGGCCGTTTGTCCACCAGCACCGTCAAGGGACGTCAACGAGAACGAGATAAAGGCGCCGAAGTAGCGATACATACATTTACTATGGCCGCGTGTCGACCGCACACCACCGGACGTCACGTTCGGTTCGAATAATATTCCTTTCTTTTTGACATCCCGTTGACGGTGGCAGTACATAAACAATGTTAGGGCACTTTCCTACGGCAAGATCCCGTTTTTTGCAGGTACGGTTTTATGCAGGATCCCGTTTAGTGGTGTACTTGTTTAATTAATATACATATTCACACAAGCATCCCGTTTGCAGTATCCGGAAAACAGGATGATTATGTGAATATGTATATTTAAACACGTACACCACTAAACGGGATCCTGCAAAAAACCGCACCTGCAAAAACCGTTTTTTGCAGGTGCGGTCTCTTGCCGTGGGAAAGAGCCCTAAAGCCTAGCGTCTATAACGCAAAAGAAATCAGTTACAAACTCAAATCACCAATGGCTAGTCAGAATGTCATAGCAATAGTATTTGAATGGCGGTCCGTGCACTACGTGACTTACTCGTACTAAGGTGTTATTAACTACATAGTTTGTGATGGTTGTATAATAAGCCTTTAACATTCCCAATGCTGAGACACAGGCCTCCTCTTTGTGAGAGGGATTTGGCTGTAATCAATCACGCGGGCCCAGTGCGGGTTGGTAGATGTCACATATCTTCGAATTTTTGGTTCTAGGACATGCCGGTTTCTTCACGACGTTTTTCTTCACCGTTTTGAGTGCAGTGGTGATAAAATAATTTACACACAGTAAAGTGCCTGTCAGAGTTCGAACTTTCAACCTACAATTTGTACGTCACGGCCGCCACCACCGCGCCCAAACATGTGACATTAAATAAATTTCGTCTTAAAATTTATTGAAAAGTGTGCTTCAAATTGGAATTAAATCCAGAGTAAGCTCAAGCGTTGACGTCAACTAAGAGCAAACGTATTACCGATGAAATCGAGGTCTTTGTAGGTTAAATAGGAATGATGCTATCTGAAAACGAACTTCTATTTAGCTAGTAAAAGATTTCTTATCAGAAAATCGTCGTTAGAATTTTACTAAGTGACTACATTCCTAGTGTTATCATTGATATCAATCAAAATTGGATTGTCGAAATGAGTTGTATGTTTGTGTTTTGAAATTACATATTATTCTTTTCTAATAATTTCCATAATTTCGACAGAATTGATCTGCGATCATTCCTATGTATTCAAGTTCCTGAAGTTATGTACGTTGAGCAACTAGTTTTTATTTGATAGATAAAGCAAATGTGGAACGTTATCATACCACCACACCTAGTTTCCTGGAAGAGCTGAGCAGAGGCGTACAGACGCCAGCACATCAAGCTACTACAATCCGTCATTTTTTTTAATAGATTTTCAACTTTATCGCTAAAGTTTAAGGTTCAAATCTGATTGGGAGAATTTGACAGTTTCGGGTAGCTTGATGTGCTGGCGTCTGTACCTACAGTACACTCACATTTCACCAGTTATGTTTAAGTCCCATGTAATAAGTGGCGAGCTTGTTGCCAGCAACCGGCCACAATCAAGTCTCCGAGCTGGTACTGAGAAATTCCAGATAGAAAAACCTAATAACACTTTCATAGAATTGATAATAGAAGAACTTAATTGGAATAGAACCCTGGCCGGGTTCTATTCCCAGGTTGGGCACTAGACCAACAAGACGAATAGTTGTTTATCAATAAACATCTATCTATCGCTCGGAGAATGATGACCAGCCGTGCGATTCTGTAACCATCTCACCGTGAAAGCTTGGGTGAAGTGAGCGTGGAATGAGCTGTCATTCACTAGGGATTAACACTATTAAGTGCTCACTTCACTTATGATTTCACGGTGAGATTTTTACAGAATCGACCGGCTGTATTCTAAATTGCTGTAACATTATCCTCAAAACGATGGCCATCATGTATCGTTTCCCTTAATATTATGGTGTCTCGTTATCAATCAAACGATACCATTTATCATCGTAAAGCAATTCCTTGTCTGTTCAAAGATTTATTGTTGTAACATTATTTTCCTTGAAATTCTTTAGCTTTTGTGTCGCAGCCGAGAATTTAAGGCCTTGACGTTTCGCCGTATTATTTGCGATAGGTAGGTGAAAGGTTCTCAAATGATTTACTTACTTCAATTTAACAAAACTGCCACGTCTTGTAGTTTTGAATTGAGTTTCTCGTAAATAAAGGCTAACTTGAGATGATTTAAGACAAGTTAGAGTACGTTGTCATTTGTAAGTACCTAAATTGTGTGAATAAATTGTGTGTCTTCGATGATCATATTATAAAATTCATAGTAAGCTGCGCACTCACAGAGAAGATGTTTGTGTCAGCGGTGGAAACATTAGGTAAAGGCTGATATGATGGTTCATTGCTTATTAAACATAACATTATTAATACAGAAAGACCATGATCTTGATGTTATAAAAAAATGGGTAGGTGCGTTAAAAGTAAACGAGAAAACTAAAAACCTAGTCTTGGTAAATAAATAAATAGAACCAAAAATACATATTTAAGAAAAATTTTATCTGATCAAACTTGTAGCACCATCAATCAAAACATAATAATCTCATTATATTAAAACTTCATCAAAAACAGAAACATGCGAATCATCTTTTCTTTGAGCACTTTTTCATTATTGTACTAAAAACTAAAAGCGCCTCAAAAATTTGGTATATAAAAAAGCATTCAATTTCACTTTATCTAAAGAAATTTTAATTTCATCAGCCTTAATGAGCTCGTGCCCAAACTTTGCTAGAAAATAAACATTAAAATTCCCAAAGGAGAGGTCGCACGAGTGACATAAAATAGCTGGCTTGAATTATTTGCATCACAAAACTGGCCACAGTCCCTAACACCCCGCTGGGACTGAATGTGACCAAGAAATTATACTTTTGCATTAGCTAGCAGTTCCGCTTAGTTAGCCTGTTACACAAACTTTTCACATTTATTCCGAAAAGTTGGTCCATTCAGCTCCCACGGCTGGGCTTCAGCCGCTATCTACAGCTCCACAACTAGATTTGATTATATGCTCAACAAAACTGAAGTCAGCTTGTAATAAGCGAACGGTGTAATTCGAATTAATGATGTAATAGAACGATTTGACCGAAAATTTGTGGGGAACTTTTGGGAATTCTATAAATTTTAATTATATCCCCAAAATTGATTGGATATTCCGAATTTGCGACGAGTAGGTATCTTAAATTTGTTATACAACTTTTGTATGATGGTATAATTTTGAAGAATTATTTACATCGTTTATTGAAATAATCATTTCATGTAACATTTGTAACTCAATACTGAATTCAGAAGAAGTGCTGTAAAAATCTGGGTTAAAGGTAAATATTAAAACCGTTATTTTCTGAATTTGTGTAAAATTACATTAATACGAGTAGGGGGCTAAATAATGGAGGGCCCGTGGCTAAATAATAACAGCCACACAGGTCGATCGATCAGGTTAAGCGACGCTTGCCGCGGTTGGTCTGTGGATGGGTGACCATCTTCACATACTGAGACCCCTCCGTGCCTTGGAAAGCACGGTAAGCCGCTGGTCCCAGCAGCGGTAGGGGTATCGTATTATCCAGTAACTGGGTTGTGGAGGTCAGATAGACAGTCACTCCATGTAAAATACTGGTATTCAGCTGCATCCGGTTAGACTGGAAGCCGACCCCAACATAGTTGGGAAAAGGCTCGGCAGATGATGATGATGTGTAAAATTACATTAATACAAAAAAAAAAAATTATGCTGTTAACGAAAATAATAACTAGTAGGTATAATAAACTCATTTTCGTGTACGAATGTAATTGCCAATAAAAGTACATTTTTCCCTTTAAAGCATCAAGTGCTTGGCTACTAAAAATGATTTATTAGAGCTTTCGCAGCCAGTCCTCCTCCTAAATTAACAAAACGGGGAAATGTTTTCGCGCTAAAACATAAAACGAAACTGCGATTTGTTCTCTTAAATCAATTGTTTGTTCCAACATTGGTTGTCAGAGAAGGCCAACAAATCATGACGAAACAATATCCAGTTAGGTTTGTCAAGTTCAGTAGTTGCGTTAAATAACAAGTAATTACCGATACCGCTGGCTATAGGCCAAGGGGCATGGTGCCAATGCCCCGAGCAACCTGTTGACTTGTGAATTCGAAAACATTGTGTATAAAACGCAAGGAAAGGTGAAACCTGCTATAAACTACATCTGCTACCCCGGTCATTGCCCTTTCGAAACCCCTATCTTAATATCAGCAATGTTAGAATTAACGGTCCTTATTTTCATAGACATTGAAAACGTTGGAAGCCAGAATAGTGTGAAGTATTTTATTTATAGGGCCGTGAAGTTTGTTCTTGCTAACAAAGTTTTTAGTTTAATTGAATTTAAAATTTTCCTGCGACTCTGGTAGGCATTAGGGTATTGTTGCTGAAAAGAAGATTTTGCAAATTCTATTACTGACCTGGACATGATACGGTGCCACCTTCTCCTCGCCTTTGATCTCCACGTTGATGTGCAGTCTGATGGCCCCGGATACTGCTGACTTGTCTGTTCTTTTCTCTAGGTTGTACCAGACGTCCATCTCGCCTGACAGGGTTCGTACCTACATAATAATCTTTTATTATTTTTGTTTTTCAAAGCATCACTTTCGGACATTAAAACGAATCCAGTACCTATATAATTTGATCATCACATTTGGGCCTGTTCGTTACACAACTATAACATACTCGTAGTTTCCATACATAAAAAGATCAAATAAATAATATAAGCAGACACAAACGCCTCAAGAGATAAAATACCAACAAATTATTCCACCTAATAAATATTTATTACCTATGAGACTAGAAACAGCGAGGGCTTTTCATCATAGTTCACTTGTCAAGAATATGACAAGACTATGATGAATTAATGTTTCTAAATTACTTAGTCACGCTTTTCCTCCATTTTATTTTTGAAAAGGCACTTATTTTTTGTTCACAAAAAAGCTCGTAAAAAAATAATTTTCAAAAACTTATTTACCTCGATGATTGTCTGACCCAAGAAATCGTCAGATTCTCTCGTCAGTTTCTGGCGCAGTTTTGATTTCAAATCGTTGTCTTCATCCCATACTCTCACTTTAATACGATCAGATGAATTATGGCATTCACTGTAAAGAAAGTACAGAATAAAGCTCATTGAAATAACAAACATGAAAGTTTTCGTTTCCATGAATTTTGCTTTTTTTTCATATGGCGTTTTTCGGGTTCAGTTTAAAAATATGTTTATACTCACAAGTAAAACTTCTCGTTCCATACGGGGTTCAATTCCTGAGGCATAGTTCTTGTTCTCTTCTTTACTTTGCTTACTTGGACGGTAACGTAGGGGTCTGAAGTTCCACTCTTATCTTTCGCGATGAGGCCTTGAGCACAAATAACTGCCCACGAAGGGCCAATTTAGTATTTCATATTGGCATTTCATTACAAGTAGTTTTAATATTAAAAATCATACATAATACTTAATACAAATATTTTAGCAGGACCTCATAAAGAGCAACTTTTCCCCAAAATTTAGATTGCTTACAGAAATAATATTTCAAATGTACTGCTTCAGTGGGTCTACGCATAGTAAGAATAATATAGCAGACTATTCCAAAACCCTCGGGAACGGTTGAGTGAGTTCCAGCAAACGTATTTCTGGTAAATCTTTTGAAAGTAACATACATTCATATTCATGGTTGTTTTATAACTACTTATTATGGTTTCATGAAATGTTATACTACGCAATGTACTAAATTTACATTACGCTCAGATTCTTCGCCATGAAGCATTATTAGCATTAATAAAGCTAGCCTCAACTTACGCTAAAGATAACCTTACCAAGCTATCTTCTACCTTACTTACCAAAGTAGGCATTCTGTGCTAAAATTTCTTGAAAATCTATAAACAGGGTTTCGTGTGATCAGAACGGGTCGGGGTCAAAGAAGAAGAGACACTAGCTTCAAACTACCAAACTTTTTATCTATGCCCAAATTCGATTTCTAAAACAAGTTGATCATAGCGCCTACACTATCGCAACTTCTAATGCAAACTTCGACCAAGAAGAAAGTTTCAAAGAAGAAGTATAAAGATATGCGCGGGAATCAAGTCTAATGGTATTGGAATTTTCACGAATCGAAAAGTTATTGGAAGTAACAGTAGAGAGGTAGAAATTTCGGGATAATTGGGGTCCTTCATTCGGCATGCTATTATTCCTTCTAAAATTTCATTCACTTACAAACGACTACTGAAGTATGGGTGTCTATCATCGTCGCACTGAAAATTAAACAGGGTTATGTTCGAGATGTGAGGCCTTATCTCCATTCGTGTTACAGTGAACGAGCTTCGACAATCCACTCATAATTTATGGTAACATTTATTGTTAATTTGTGACTCTCATGCAATTTGTGTCAATTTAGCAGACGTGCTGCCGAGTTGTGGTTTTGCAATCATTACAAATGAACGTGGTTTGAATCGTGTCGTTTTAGTGTTCAGGGAGTATAAAATTTGTGTGCGTGACAAGAATAATTGAATTTGTTTTATCATCAGATTTGAGTGAAGTGTTATGGATTCGTGGAATTTCCTTAGTATTAATGGTTAAATCAAGCTACGTTTTTATCGATGGAAGTGATTAGAGGCGGTGCATTAACGACCGTGATTTTTTGGGTAAGTATTTGAAGTATAGATATGCAATAGATTTCTTTTTTGATATCTGCTGAAGCTACAGCTTATATTTATTAAAGCATTTACTTTTTTCAACTTAGCATAATTACTATAAAGTCTTACAACGCTATTACGCATTTTTATAATGTTACAAAAATCATAATTTGAAGCAGATATCAAAAACAAGGGAAAAGAGAATTCAGGCGAAGAGTCTGTCTAATAGTATCAAAATTGCGAGCGTGCGGTCCGTAGCCGCAAAAGACCTCCGCAAACCTGTAATGGCGATCTTGCAAGACCACTTTGATGTTCCTTCTATAGTGACTTGCTTGGCCTGTTCTAGACTGTCAATGTGAGTGTCTGGGTCGACGTTAAAAGTCCGCCTGGCCGCCACATGAAACGAAAGATTGAATACAATTTAGTGTTGTGTTTGTATTGTGTTTTTATGCCTTTCGATGTTTTCGCCTCGTCTGGTACCTAGATCCTAGAGGAGAACATTTAGTGCAAACACTGTACGTCAATCGAACCTGTGATGGCGATCTTCGCGCTCCATTTTGATGTACCATCGAGGACTGATTGCTTCACTGTGCTCATGTGCGCTGCGTGAGGGTCCCCTTCGATGCTGAACACGCGTCTGTCACATACACACTCGTGTCAGCGATTGCTTTCCGATATTTTCATTATACTCAATGGCATTTTCTATGATTATAACATTACTTTTCATGACATCGTCAGAAATGAACGTATTCGTCTCTTTTACAAGCGATTTTCTGTTATATAAAATGGATTTCAAAGGGAGTGTTATTTACGTGCAGCTTAACTATTGCATGTTTATGTGATGCCTTTATTTCAGCTAAGTGATACTAGGCAAAATGGTGTTGTAGGTTTATTATTGTTGAGGTAAATATAAAATCGTATACCTGAATCCGACTCATTTCTAGCAAATCGCTGAACAAAGTTTGGAATTTTAAACGTTATCGTAAATCAAAATTGGAACTATCTTTACCTGATCAGTTCGAAAATCTCGGGTTTGTCGCGTTCGCGTTGTTTCATTCTTTCCTTCATAGCTGTGATGATGGAATTGGCTTTATCTTCGGCGCCATGTTTGGAAGACTTTTCGGCCGCCCCTGCGAAACACACTGATCAGGCAGTGCCAAAGTAGTTCTTGTTAGTTGCGGGATGCGCCGGGACGGCCCCCCGCCCCGCGCCCACACCCGCTACGACCACTCTTGGCCTCAACCTGACAAGACTCCAACTTCGATATGTAAATTCAATAAATTTAATGTATGTCAGATCTGATCAGGTCATCGACCTCGAGCGGCGCCGGCCGGAGCGGATCTGAGCACGGCGCCTGGTAAACAAAACTCAATACAGTTCAACGCTTTGTTAAATTATTACTTTTTCAGGGATATTATTGGCAGCTTATTAATATTAGGTATATCATTGATAGGTGGGGAGACACTGCATCAACAAGCTGCCAAGTATCTCCAAAAGGCGTTAAAACTGCATCGCTCACTAAAACACCCTTTGTATTTGTATGTTGATGTATTGTTTGTTCGTCCATTTACCATTATTTTTAAACGAAACTCGTTACATATATACAAATCGATACACTTAATCATTTAAAGCGCTGAAACATCTTCAGGGATAGAAGTGAAAACATAAAGATAGTAAAATTAATACAGAAACGTGGAACTCTATAAATTAATAAAAGTAAAATAAATAAACTAAAGGACCACATATAATATAGAAGTGGACAGACACTGGATTGCGTGCACACATCGCTAACAGGCACATCGTAACAACACGTTGCATTTGTCAGACTTGTTTGGGCGTTCGTGTTCTTAAAGCTTCTGAACCCATTTTTAAGAAAAACGGTGTGTAAGACAGTGTAAAATGTAAAGTAAGGTAGAAAACAGTACATAACGCAAGTAATTTAGTTTAATAGGGCTTTAACAAGTTTCGGCGCTGGGCGGGGCAACCCGAAAGGAATTAACGGATGACAGGACTGGAACCCTATCTACGTGAGCTACATGTCCACACTTCGAACAAATTGAATATTAAAATGATATTACTAATACACAGCACAATCTAAATAAAGAAATAAATAATGAAACAATAAAATAAATAGTACTTACTTCAGAAAATAAGATATAACCATTCGAATATCTTGAATCATATTGAATTAAGCCTACTAACATAAAAGTGGAAATATTTAATGATCATTATTAAGTAAATAATAAAATTTTATAAATTCAAATATTTAATTCAAAGTGTAGACTAGGAATGAAGACGGCGTGCAGTCGATGATCTGTTTTGTTAATTAAAACTTTGTTCGTAAAACGCGGTTCACCTAACGACTGCTCGCCTACTGATCGTGCAATGTCAATCTAGAATCGAATATTATGCGAATAATAAAATTTTAAATATAATATTATCTGTGTATCTCATCGATAGCCATGCACACAGATAAAGCAATGGTCAAACCATCAATTGGGAAAAGAAAACACATCATGCTATTTGCATTATATGAGGTCAGAGTAAACATGAAGAAAAAAGGATATAAACAAAAACCACACAAACATAATTAGGTACAACAACGATAAAAATATAAAGAAATGTATTATTCCTATGATTACGTGAATCCCAGTGGTCGCTAATTGTGTCTTTCTGGCGAACGGTCCTAGCTGTGTTTTTAAACATGAAGAATGTTTGATCACTGAGGTATAGCGATCAATACATGCAAAAAAACTTTACACATGCATATCAACTGAACTAGAATGGCAGTAAATTTTTCTACAACGACATTCTGGATTTTGAATACGATTTATTACCTTTAACACAGACATCACCTAGAGAGTGGAATCTAACAAATTAAGTTAACATCTAATAGATTTATATTAACATTCAGAAATTAAAGAGCGCCATTTCATAACCCTAATAAATATGAAAATTGACAAGATCTGAAAACAGCAACTAAATCTTCAAACTCTGGAAGAGAATCTCAGATACAACAAACAATGGCCATAATTTACGAAACTGATTTCAAACAAATAGATAACTCGCATTTGGGATGACAAATCTATGAGTCTCCATTATATATCTAGTGTAGACTTGATCAAAGTGCGGGCACAAAGGTCATAACTCTCGACAAGACTTGCTCTCTATTAAATACCATTGAAACTCTCTCTGTGTGGGAGATTTGTAGACTAACTCCCACTTTCGACTTATGTAACAACGTCGCTCATACCCCGATTTCAATTTACATTCCAAAATCATTTATTTTCATTGTCTTCAGTTGTGATCTGAACACCCATAAAATTTTAAACCCGAATTGTGCTGCCGCTTTTAGATAGCAAGGGATTCGCATTAAATCCAAACAAAGCAATAAATCTTAAGGCTTCAAAGATCTAGACTAATTTAATAGAAGACGAATGCCTCAACATTACGTAAATAAATAATTAAATTACATTTATAAAGTGGAGCAGTCCAAGCTCACATTGAATCGTGCTCCGTCTTGAGAGCTTTAAGTACAATGTTCTTTAGAGACTGTGCATTAAATATTGATTTTCTACTGCGACGCTGTGTATCCAAAGATCTTGTCTACAACGAGCCGACCCGTCAAGTGCTTCTTGGCTCACTTGAGTTTAATAAGGAGGGAACTGCGCTTCCCAGTCAACTCTGAAATCCTAAATACCTTTGCGAATGTCCGAGAAGCATAGATATATGAATTGGTGCTCTTTAAGATTTAGATTAGATTTTTCAATGACAAGATTTTGGTAATCGTTGCCTTTGTGATTAAAAACTGTACATTGAAATTTAAATAATACTTAAATAATATATCTTGTGATCGTAAGTAGGAGAATATTATTCAACATAAATTTTTGTAATTGCTCTTTCGCATAAGCAAATAAATGCGGATATTCTCATACTTGCTAACACTGATCAGCGGTATACACAATTTATATTGAAGGAATTTGTTCCATTCTTTAAAAAAAAAAGTTTTTCATACCATTGGTTTTTCATATTGTGCAGAATATATTGATTTACCATTTTAAGATAATGAAACCAATCCCTTTCACTTAGATAACAAAAATATACCCATAGACCATCACAGAGCTCCACTTACTCTGCAGGCAGTCAGCATTGAGCAAATCCTTGCACTTTTCGTGACACTTGACACCACATTCAGTGCACCTTACACCTTGCCTCGCGATGCCCCAAAGTAGCCCTTCACACTCGTAACAATAAGTGGGTGAAGTTGCCGTCCATAGAACGAAGTTGTGAGGCGTGGTTGATGATATTGGGTAGATGAGTGCTTGCAAAGTCTTCTTGTATACGTGCATTTTCTGTAAGACCTTATTCAATCAGTAATGGTATGCAGATAGATGTCAATTTTAATAAGTGATTATGGGTTTCAACTCACCAGTTCTTCGTCATTCAACGTAGCCCGATGCACAGCTGACGTCAAGCCTGCATTCCTCTTTGTTGCGGCCATGGTCTAAACAGCAGAAAATATATGAGTGAATGAGCTTACACATCTCACGTCATCCTCAGTATGTAACGGCACTGAGTCTTGTGTCTGCTATTTCTAATCAAGCTTTGAATTGCCTACCTCACTACTATTTTGAAAAGTTTACTATTATTTTGTTCTCTAGAAATTAAGAATCCTTTGATTTCAGAATCATTTGCAAGTTGAAGCTACTCATGCTTTGAAAAAAGCTGTTTTTAAGCTTGTCTTTTAACAAAACCTTATCTACCATTTCGAAAATTCAGTAGTTCGTATACCGATGAAAAAATCGTTTGATCATACAAAAAAGTAATTGTAAGTGCGTGTAAAGTAAAAATGTGTTTGTGTGTGAGAGTTGGTACAACACTGAAACAGTATTACATTTGAGGGATCATGTTTATTGATGTTGTGATTAAAAAGAATTTTCAGTCACAAAAATAATATTTGCTGTGATATTGAAGCTTCGCAATGAAAACGGTATCGGCAAGCACGTGCATGTTCCCAGTGTGGAATTCAATTTTCATTTTTATTATTCGTTTATGTATGCTGTGATGGTGTTATGCAATCGTTGGATGTATAACAATATTATGTAGCTTTACCTTTTATACTTAACCAACATCTGAAAAATGATCTAAAGCAGAAACATGCAGAGGCCAAATCAAATTAAATATCAATGCAAGCACACTATGTACAGGGAGTGAAAAGAGAAAAATCTTGATTCAAGGTTGGTGACCAACATTTTATCTTTTCACTGTCGATCAGAACTGCATGCATAGAAAAGAAGTCTTATTGGGATAGAAATACCTTGAGAACCTGCAGGTCCGTGGTAAGGGGGTAAAATGCAATGATATTATTAATTTTTATCAGGAAATAGAGTCGTTCATTCGGTGACTAAGGTTCCGCTACTGTAGTTTTTGCTCCGGTGACCCCTAGTTTAACTTTGACACGGTACAGTAAGGGTTGGGTTGGTATCTAAGAATAGGTTAAAGGCCATCTAAGTAGTAAAGATCAGAAGGAAAAACACAATACAGGTAACATTGAGACATCAATGAAGAAAAAAGGGATTAAATAGGCCTCCTTATTATTATTATTTTTTTCTATTCGAACAACAAATGGAGAGTTAGTCTTTTTTTGTAAAATAAGGTTTAAGTTCTCAAAACGTGATTAAATATCATATTTCACACGCGACACGTCATATTTTAACGATTTATAAGGCAACTTCCTGTGTTGTAAAATTTTAAAATTATCCAGGAGCAAAATTCAACGACCGTTATGCAATTTTCTTTAATATTCTCCCCATAAATTGTTCAAAAACACATAATATGGAAATTTTCCGTGTAGAAGAAAACATTTATTACGCGCCTAATATTACTAAGCTTCAGGAAGCATACGTCGATGCGAGCTGTAAACATTTACGACCAGTTTCAAATATCTACCTTCCATAGCCCCGAGTACTGATAAACGCTTATTATGTCAGGATAGACCTTTTGTAATAGCTTCAAGTTTTCAAGATAGTGAATTGAAACCGGCCAGAGAGAAAGATAGCTAACTTCCATCGGATTCGTAATAATAGAGATAGGTTTATATCGATAAGAAAAAAATCAAACGGTACTTACAAGTTCTGAGACAAGGGGGATCGATTTCCTCCTAGGCCTGATGTCCGGCATGCTGTCAATGTTACTGTAGAAAGGATTTTCGTTTCCTGGCGGCCTATAAAAACGATTTAGTTAGGTTTAATTAGTTCAAAGGAAGTTTACATACCTTTGCTTTGATAAATATGAAAGCTGTACAACAAAGTCCCGAGATTTTCTGTGAGTGGTTGGTACAGTTATTAAAAAGTTATTAAGCAGATTAATGACAAATGTCTCACACCTATTATTTTTTTCTTGTTATTTTGAGTATCTAATTATCATAATTCCATTTTAGTTGTAATTTACCAGTTTTTTTTTTGTTAGATTAAATTAAATCATATTTTTAGTTCACTTACCCATTTCCTCTGCCTCCATGCTCGTTAAAGCCAGCGGAGCCATTCTAAAAACAAAAAAAAACAATAAATAAAACAAAATAAAAACTAAAATAAAAAGCTAACATTTCTTTATTAAAAACAAATAACAACCAACAACATAGTAATAATATAATATGATTAATTTTCTATGACAAATGATCCGAAGTCATGATAGACGAATGCATTTCAGAAAGCAAAATTTTTTTTTTTTTTTGCATTAAATAAAATCCAATTTTTTTTTTCGAGAATGTGAATCAATTTTCCCATGTAGTACATTGAGAAATTAGTTTAAATAAAATTCATTATTAATACTTTGAGGGCCCCTAAGGCGTAATAACAATAAAACTTATATTGTGTCTCGTTCAGTGTCTTTCGACCGATTAAGAATTCAATCATTATTGGTAACTATAATCCTATTGTTACCCATGAGTTAACTGCGGGGTGATTGCGTTACACACATTCAATGGCAATTGATTGCAATGCATTTATTTTGACATCCATTGCTTCATAGGTTTGAAAAATTCATCTGCTCTAATCAAAATCAAAAGTCATTTATTCAAACTAGGCTGAGAATCAGCACTTTTCGAACGTCAAAATTACAAAAGACAGTCCCCCAAAACGCCCGCCCTTCACCACTTCCTAGTGCTTTCGCTGGGAAGAAGAAGTGGCGCAACAAACTCCCCAGCAGCAAAACTCTACAACGCAATAATAATATAATAAATAAAAGCGATAAGGCCGCCCATTGTATTGTATGATTTGTAGTGTTAAATGTATTTTTTTTATAAAATAAATAATTGTAAAATAAATAAAGCAATGGACGTGGCTGGACTGTCAAAATGAAAGGCATTGCAATCGGCGGTCATTTTATGTGTGTTAAGCTACCTTGTTGGACACTCCAAAATTTGAATTTTATTAAGTTTAACAAAAGGAAGACACCATGTTTTCTAAAGTGACCCTGTGAAGGAATTTGTCATGGAAACTTAATCGTACATATTCAACACTTATAATAAAACAGCTTACATGGAGAATTAACCTCACGATAGAACACAATTATAGTATAGTTAACAATAGTAATAATGCTTGGGCAGTTTATGACTGTAATGATATCTTCATTTTTGATCATGAAATAATCACTGAATGTACGAGTATTACAGTAGGTACAATTCGGACCAAATAAGTCTTTGAAGCTTGAAAAAACATTGTCCCAATTCAATACATAGTTCAACAGTAAGTAGAAGTGCTTAGGGCCCTATTTCACTACGACAGCATGGTGACGCAACCATGTTTGCGCTGCCAAAAAAATGTATGGTTGGTTGCACCACCAATCGGACGACTGGTGAGATACCCGCCATAAAGCTATGTATATTTTACATATGTCATTTCACCATGGTGGCGCCACCATGGTAGCGCTGCCAGCAAAATATACTCAGCTTTATGTCACGCGTCCAATTGGTTGCTCAACCAACCATACGTTTTTTGGCAGTGCAACCATAGTTGCGCCACTATGGTGTCCTCATACCCGCAAAGTTAATAATAAAATAATTCCCTAAAAAAATTACCTAATCTGCCCATAATAATTATAATTATTATAATTCTACGCAATATCATTCAACATCTAAAACCTTCCGCTAAATGTGTTTATTACATAAAGTGCCAGCTATATTTTTATGTAAGTGTAAATAGCTATACGATTACCTAAGCCGTGTGACATCTAGTAAATACGTTACGATGTATATGTAATTTATCCTATTATGATTATTTATATAATTCATTACATTTAGGTAACAATGGTAGTGAAATGTTTTCAAAAATAGAGACGGGAATATAAACTAGTATTGGTTTATTGGAAGAAATCATTTCATATATTTTGACCCGACTACGGCACTACATAAATATATTATAATTTATGGGTTTTCATTCATATGTAATGATGTAGATATGTAAATAACACTGGCAGCCAAAAGCCCTTAGCAGTATTAAATCAAAGTGTCGGTTTGGTTCAATCAAAGATTCAAGATAAAGGAGAATATTTTCGTCCTCGCTTGATTTTGAGATCAAAAGCAGATGGTCTGATAGAGAGGGTGATTTATCCGTATACTTAGACAGGACTTTCATCATAATATATATTACGATTGGACATGACTTTCTCATGTCCAAATCTACGGACGAGAACGATACAAAAACATACATACGTTTTCTTAGTGTGGACCTGCCGGTCGATTCTGTAAAAATCTCACCGTGAAATCATAAGTGAAGTGAGCTTGAAGTGAGCAGTGTCAATAGTGTAAATCCCTATTGACAGCTCACTCCACGCTCACTTCACCCAAGTTTTCACGGTAAGATGGTTACAGAATCGCACGGATGTTACACTGTTTTTACTTCATACAATCATATGGTATGTATAAATTATATTTTAATTACCGTCACGTGGAAAATGTTATAAGTTAAATTATCTCTAGTACCTATTATTTGTCTTATCTAAGCCGTAGTCGAGTTCATATTGATGATTATTACTTATTACCCGTTCTATACTGCTTAGAAAATAGTGAATATGTATTTGTGACTGGAAAATGTTACTTATTTAAACTCTCTATAAATAAAAGGAACATCTTTCTCTGATATGATATGATATGACCATGAATGAATTTTGTACGATAAAATGCTCCCCAAGCCGATACATGGATGAATATAATTATAGACAGCAAATTCATTATTTTAAATCTAACATTATTAAACAAGCAACAAACACATATAATACTGAGTATATAATTGTATGTAAAGATTACCATTTTTCCAAGTATAAATATCGTCAAGCAAACCTTTATTAAAATTGTATAATTTTTTGGTTTAATATCTTCTTACGCTTTATGTAAAAATCCTTTAATACATATAGAAAGTTCTTAGTACCCTATTGCGTTGGTTATACCTAATTATTGCCTCAATTAAATAGAAAGAGCGTCAATAGTAAGTAAATATCATATAAGTATAATATTGTATATACGAGCACCCTATACTATGCATTCAAATACATATTTAGCAGTACATGGAGAAAACGAAACTGGTTGAAATATTTCTCACAACCGCAGTTAGTATTTTAGGTCAAAACTACCTAAAATAACGTCAAAATTAAACATGTTAACAGAGCCCTGCTTTCGGGGAAATTGAAGAATAGTTACGTGTGTAATGTTTCGCTAAAAGTTGTTTAAATGGACGACTATAAATAACAATTACACATTCTACTTTCTAATCTATATAATATGTTTGTTATATTAGGAGTAACTTCATTTGTATTGAATTAGAATTGTAAAGCGGGTTAATAATGTTAGCAATGGCTTGAGTATATCAGTCTAACTATGTAGTAGATTAATTTCAAATAACCATGGAAGTAACCTGCAGCTTATAAAATATTTCTAAACAGCTTAAGTTTAACTCTTAACTCTAATTTCATGAAACTTTTGCATAAGATAACTTACACCTGCGCTGACTTTATCCTTTTCTGCGAGCGGCGTCGTAGCTGCTGGCGTTTCTGACGTCTTCTCTTCGGCTTTTCGGTCTTTCAATGCTTTGAGAAGCTTCCATTTGCTCCCAACAGGAGCGTCCTGCTGAGGCGGAGGCTCATCAAGAGGAAGAGAATCTTGATGAATTTGTGGCATATCATAGTCATCATCCAGTTCGTCACCACTTTGAACTGGACTGTCGGGTCCTGAAGTTTCTCCTGAACCGGAATCCTCAAATGACTTATCATCATCGGATTCCCTGTCTTGTATATCATCTATTGTTTCTTCAATCACTGGAAAAGTTGTTATATCTTTCCAAGTATCTTTTACTGGGGATTCGTCATACTTTTGTTTAGTTGTTGCTGTCTTTAGTTTAAGTTCCCTCAGCACAAAAGACATTTTTTCTTTTAAACATTCACCTGAGTCTTCGTCTATTTCATCAATTTCTGGTACTTTCGGCACAGTTAGTTGCCGCTCAGCCTCTAATTGAGACTGATGCTCCATTTCTTCTAATTTCCTTAGTTCGTAACAATACCATTCATCTTCAGAATCGATACTGTCCTCAGTACTCTGTCGCCTGGAAGACACTCGGGATCCACTCCTCCATGAATGGGTACTCCTACTATCGTCATCGTCATGTTTATTTGGTATTTCCAAACTTTGCTGATGGCGTGGTTGAAACTTGTTTGGTAGGCCTCGAGTACTCTGTATGGATGGACTCCTTTCTGGTAAGTTATTAGAGTCATCATTTAGGGTTAATGTATTATTTACCACTTCAGGTGGACTTGGTTTACGAATTCTCCTTTCTTTTTGTTGATTTACAAATTCCTCGCTTATTTCTTCTTGTTGTTCTGCCTCCCCTTTCGGAGGAGAAATGTCGTTTAAATGTTCATCTGAGACTGAAGTTGACTTACGTAGACGATATTTGCCTAAAGCTCTCGAAACTGCAAATTCTTGTGAGCTTCCACTATACGATTTGTTACTTTCGCTTAATCCTTCATCAGAAACGTTTGAAGTCTTTTTCACGTCTCCAATAGTAGCAAAGAGAGATCCAGGAGATTGATTATCTTCCTTTTCAGCTTCTTCAAATAAGTCGACATTGGATATATCGGTGTCAATATCCAATTTTTCTAATTTCGGTATGTTGTCTTTTTTCATTTGACTAACTCGTGCAAAATGAAAGTCAATATCATCACTTTTATCTCTTGGTATAACACTACTGGCTGCTGTTAACTTTTCAGGTTCTTCTATTATACATTCAGTGTCATCGTCACGAAATTCTATTTCTTGTTCTTGTATTCGTTCTTGTATCATTTGCTGTTGTTCTACAATTTCTTGATTGTTTATCTTTCTTTTAGGTTTGGGTGCTACTTTTGGGAACATGCTACCTTCATGTGTAGAGTCCGAAAATACGCTGTCACTATCCTCTGACTGAGCACTGGATCGACCCCCGGACCATTCAGTTTCAGATGTCTCTGGGTCTGATAGTGATTGATGACTGGCTTGCTGCTTTCGCCTTGCTTTTTGTAACAAACCAGACATTGAAGCCACCAAATGATATTTCTTTTTCCTTCTTTGCGCAGATAATATCCTTTCTTTCAATGTTTTCTCTTGCTGAGGTTGTTCTACTGTATCAACACCAGAAGGTAGTGAGTGTGATCTATGTTTTTTAGGCAAATGCAAATCTGGGAGCCAGTGACTCATCGATGACATAGCGGACTTTAGTGATGAAGTCCGTTTTGGTTTTTTGGGCTGCTTATCTTGAGTCTTGCCTTTATAGTTGTTGGATATCGATAAGTAGCCTGATTCAGAAACAAGTATACCACTTGACTCAACATATTGCTCTTTTCTCGTTTTACTATGTTCAGGTACAGCGTCTTTGTCGAAGCCTTGATTTTCATACATAACATTACCATTTCGTTGATCATATTGTTGCTGTTTAAAATATTCCTGTTGTAGTTGATTTTGAAATTGTTTTCTTTCAGTTATACTCAAGGAATGTGATTTCAAGCTCGATGTTTCCATTGAACTGGTCGGGGATCTACTGCCACCTTGCCATGAGATCTGATCTTCTAAAGATGTTCTTTTAGGCGAATCATATCTAGTCGATGTAGGATAATACGAGAGAGCATCAGTGAGGTTGCCGGGAGGATATCCAGCGCGATGTCCTTTATAACCATTTTGATAAAAGTGTGGATCATTCGCGCCCATCGTATTAGCTCTAGTCAGGGGCCGTTTGTTGGCATTCGCTGCTGACATGACTACAGTTTGTGCATGATAACTAGGTTCCGGCGGATAAGAATCCACTGCGGGCCTCGCAACAGATTCAGAAATTTCATTTCTATCTAATAATTCGGAAAAACTCCTATCCTCAGACAACATTCCTCGCGGAGTACTATACACAGTTGTGAAAATTGGTTGCCTATTTCCAGCCACGGAATATATTGAAGGGGCTTCGTTTCCGTAATAATATTCCCCAATATTGCTTATTTGAGTCATTTGATCTGTTGCCGAATATGGAATATCGGTTTTAATGTAATCACTATCCACTTTTCCTTGCAATTTACTCAAATCTCTAGAGCTAATGTCTTTCGTCATGATATCTGTCTTTCGTAAGTTGTAATCGCTCTTTAAGTTCGTCCCTTCATAAAGATAAGAATCCACAAGCGTTTCTATATATGGTTTTGGTTCGACCTCATACGACATTCTTTGTATTGGTTGTGGGGAAGGATCTCTTATTTTATGAGAATCGTGACTACCATGCGTAGTAATTCTTCCCGTTTTAGGTGAACCTGGACTTTTTTCTAAACTTGACCATCCACTCATTGATGATAATCCTGAATCAGATTTTGCAGCTACAATATTTGCTGAATCCCTCTTTACGTGCTTAGGCGAAGTTTTCGGTGACTTTGGAGATCTGGGACTTAAACGCATACCATCATGGGGCATAGCGCTACTTGTAGATAACATTGGTTGATGAGCAACCAGTTCGTTGTTATTTTCTATTGATGGAAACCCGTCTGTCCCACATGGTGGTGCCGGTGGTGGGGGACTCGGAGATTTTCTTAGCCTGTTATCTTCATAACTTAATTCATTAGTACTAGGTCCGTTGTATATTTCGTGAATTGACATGGGAGAGAGTTGTTCTGAACCACCTGATTTATAAATCTCGTTTAAAGGCTGAGATAGGCCTTTGTTAGAAAAATAATTTTGTCTGGAAGTATCTGTTGTTTGATACGGAGAACTATATTCAAATCTTTCCCTTGAAAGAGCACTGGGTGATTTAGATGCTTTAGCTGCATTTATCTCAGCGTTGGCTACAGCCGAACTATATGCCAGACGCCCAGTTACAGTCGTATATGGTTCTGTAGTAGTTCTCTCTGGTACAAACTTTCGACGAGGAGACAGAGTTGGTGGCAAATAATCTATTGTTCTGTCCGTTACGTTATCGGTTAGTGATAACCTAGATGGGGATTTATCTCTTACAATAGAATCTTTAGGCGCCGCTAACATAAAATCATCAAAGCTTTTCATCATGTCGTTAATAGCCCAATTTTCACCACCTGAATAGACGCTTTTCAGTTGTTCATTTATTATATTGCCATCTTCAACCAATGCCTTTGCTTCTATTTCCCTGTCATGTTTTGATAGTTTTGTTTCAGGACTAAGAAGCCTCGTTTTCAAGTCTTTTAACTCTCTGGAATCTTTGTGTAATTGTGTTGTCAATCTATCTAATTCATGTAATTTATCTACTGTAATTTGATCTATTGTACTTAAAGCAGACAGATGTACCAAATCTCTTTCACTAATTACAGGTCCACCTTTTAATCCGCAGTAATCTTTATAGTCGGATGAACTGTATATTTGTCTAGAGCTTGTTGGCATCATTTCTATATCTGGTTCTTCTGGAGCTTCCCAAATCATATCTAATTGTGATGGTGGCCTAGACGTTTCATCGCAAACTAAATCATCACGATAGGCTTGATTTAAGCTCTTATAAAATGCTTCGTTTGATTCCATTATTTCCTCTTGATGGTCTAATAATATTGAACTTCGTCCAATATCTAAGCCTTCTTCTATGCCATCTTCGACAGTGCCATTTCCTAATATTTCTCTGATCACCTCTAACCGAGTGATGGGATCTCTGGCACTGACAGTTCGGCACGTGTAAAAGTCCAGTAAAGTTGATATCACACCCTGTTGATCGGCGAGCAGCGTCTCCAATCGCTCGAGACGTTCCCACATCCTGACATATTCTTGGCTAAGCAGGTCGAGCGCTCGCCATGCATATTTGAGTTCTGTTTCAAGAATATTGAGACGTGTGCCGAGGCGTTCCATGTAGTCGCTGATGATATAGTCGCCGGAGTAGGGGGGCAAGTCGGGAGGAAGCGCGAGGGAGCCACAGTCGTCCATATCGACCTCGGCAACCCCATTCCCGCCGTCCTCGCTTTCCTCCATCCCGCCGCTTGCGCCTGACCCAGCATTGTCGTGGATTTCGCGCATCATCTTCGGATCGGACAGTGGGTTGCACATAACATTTTGCACTATGAGTCATCCCATATCGTTTTATTGTTCACATTTTCGACTCGAAACAGTCCTGTGCCACTGACAGTCCTCACTAAAGTCATTTTACCACACTGAGTGTTCAACACGTCATATTGTTAATTTTAAAGTTCACTTTCTAAATCTATTAATATCTGTTTTCAACACTTTTAAAATGTATACTTTGTACTTCGACGGAATGAAATTGATAATTAGTTTACATCAAAAATATACTTTGAGTTACACTTATCACTTTACTGCAACAAGAAAGATTTTCGTTAGCGGATGTCGGGTTCCACTGGTTTGGGCATAAGACGGCTTATGTGCACACCAGTGGTTGGGAGGCAAAGGAATACCTCGGCGGAACATGTAAACTTTGTGGCCTGCGCGACCCAATTTTCTTAACGGAAATGTTCAAAATATATTATGGTCGAGTTTTCTTAAAAGAAAGTTTACATGTTCCTGTGTGAGGCAGCTAAGCGGTTCGTATTTGATTCCACGTGAGCAAATGCATCTCAGAGGTGGAAGGCGTCACTCGGCTAGGGAGGAAATAGGATGAGCCGAAAGGAAATTAGAGCCGAGTCCCACCACCGCTTCGCTTAAATAAGCCGTAGGACTTTTATTGGATTAGGATAGTACCATTGTTACAAGTGGTAAACAAAACTCCGAAATATTTGCTACCTAGATTTATATTATGTGTATTTACATTACAAGAAAGCCACGTCTTCCTCCGCACATACTAAATAAATGAAGAACGTCTATAGGGCAATACGTGACTGGATCACTAAGGAGGAATGCCTTTGATACCACATAGAGGAATATTTGAAGGAGCGTGTATATTACACACACCTACGTCCATCTCTAAACAATGTGCGTCGACGTAATGTCATATTATGATAAATACTTCATCCTAGAAATATTCCTATAAGTATTTATGTCCAGTAATACGTACGCAAATATTACATACCGTCCTTCATATGTTTTCATTTTTATTAAATACCGATGTCTCAGTTATGTGACGTAAGTATATCAACGCTGTTGTAATTCTCGAGGATTCATTATTCCGTTTATTACGAAGATTGTTTTTGATGAAATTTTATGGAGGAGCGTCATCCAAGCTTAATTAAAAACGTTAAATTATTATTCTTTATATGACTTTAATAATATTTCTATAGCATTTTCATCTTTGTTGGAAAAGATGATAATATTTCAATAAAATGATAACGTTTTCCATGTCGTAGAACTCGAGAGCCAATGAAGCTTCCAAGTCGTTAGTCCCATCTATAAAGGTTGGTACAGATAAAATGGGCCCTACGATCGAATAAACAATAATGCCTTATCGATGGAACGGGGCGTTTTGATTACCTTACACTTAAAGGTGTTCAAGAATCGGTCCCCGATATCGAAAGAATTTGGTTTTTCTTTGTAACGAAACCTATTTTTTTTTTTTGGTTTCGTAAGTAACCTAAATAATCTAATGAAGTTTCGAAAGTATTGAAGAATATTGTAATGAAGTGTCAATAATGTCGAATAATGTAATGCATTTCGATTATATTTTATATATAAATATATCTTTAAGCAGTCGCAGATTTTTTTTTTTGAAATAAATGCACTAAAATTCTACAGGAGCATAGAAAGCTTATTTCGATGACTTGTAAAAAGTATTTTGAGTTATCTTCTCAAAATTCCCATCTCATTGTAACCTTTAACAGTTTCGAACTTAACATTAAAACAAAACGCACTATTAACGCCGCGACGAACATTCATTTGGCAACTTGCAAAGACATTCCAGAACTCGAAGATCGCTAAAGTAAACCCCAGATTCGAAGAACGACCTTACGGCCGCCAATGCAAAGTAATCACCAACCAATTGTCTTTCTCCTCACGCAACCTAAATTAGTGGCAAAAGACCGACATAACGTTAAAACTGGTTGGAAATCTCCAATTGTAACTGTTGGATACTCTCCAAAATCGACCAAGGAACTTTTGTCGAACACTAATTGGATTTGTAGACCACTACCTATGGGAAAAGGATAAAAATTCCGTTGGGTATTCTTTCAATGTAAAAATTATGTATATTCATTCTAAAACGTGAAGCTGGAATTTTTGGCAACTTGAGGAAGATAGCAGGTTTTGAACTGGTATATTGTAGATCAAAAAACAGGGATTATCATCTGCCCAGACTTCTCCCATTTTTGGAGTCGGCTTCCAATCTAACCGGATGCAGCTGAATACCAATATTTTACGCCTATCTGACCTTGATAACCCAGTTACTGGGTAACATGATACGCTTTGGTAAGACTGATGGTCAGACGTTCGGGCTTCTACTGTCTTTCGTTACGGGTTATCGTAACGACTGTCAAAGGACCAATAGCTTAACGTGTTTTTTCCGAGGCATGGAAGTATGTTAAGATAGTCACCCATCCATGGACCGACCGCGGCAAGCGTAGGTACTTGATCGATCGACCGTGCGGCTATTATTACTTAGCCACAAAAAACAGAACAGTGACCTTAATTTACTAGATTATGAATTTTGTAACACATGCATGTACTAAGTACAGACGCCAGCACATCAAGCTACTAGAATCTGTCAGATTTCTTTAATAGATTTTCAACTTTAGTGCTAAAGCATAAGGTTCAAAGTTGATTGGAAAAATCTGACAGTTTCGGGTAGCTTGATATGCTGGCGTCTGTACATATATGTAATACAAGCTTTTGCCTTTGCCTTCGTGAAATTTTCTTGTTCCCCCGACCCACCCGTCACATCGCATCGCCTGTTCGCGCTTCTACTTCGTTTTCACTTTTTCTGACTTACTACTATTTTGTCGGCTCAGAATGAATTGGGCTATCAACTATTAGTTCCAGAGTTGAGCAGGTGCAAACAAACTTTTCAGCTTCAATATTAGTAATAATATATGTTTCGTACATGCAAAACTTAATAAAGCCACCGCTTCTGCAACTCACAGCAAAGAGGTTCAAGCTCACGTGATAAATAATCCAATAATGATCACCGGTACGATACTTCAACTTAAGCATTCAATAAGAATTGATGGACCTACTAATATTACTGAAAGTAAAGAGCTTTCGGTAACAAGCAACAATTCGGTAAGCTTCGATGCGTACTTATAAAGTTTTGCCGATACTTGAAGCAATATTTGAAGTATGAGTACTTGCGAACGTAACATATTACGTGCAAGCGGTCACGTAAGCCCGTGGCCACCTAAAAACAATTATTTTATCATGGTTTTGACGTAATACTTCTTGTGGTTAAAGCGTATGGAAAATTGAAAGAGTGAGCTGCTGTGCGATTCTGTAACCATCTCACCGTGAAAGCTTGGGTGAAGTGAGCGTGGAGTGAGCTGTCATTCGCTAGGGATTAACACTATTAAGTGCTCACTTCGCTTATGATTTCACGGTGAGATTTTTACAGAATCAACCGGCTGTAATATATTACTGGGGACTAGTCACGTGTTACAATAATTCATCTGCATTTTGATCGTGACGTTTGTGGTATTTTATCATTTTCTATTATTAAGTATACAGGGTGGAAAATGACACATTACATAGCCGTCAACTACGTATTCTGTATATCAAACTAAGTAGAATTGCATAAAAATAATTGCTTTGACTTTTATTTTTGGTGTGAAAAATTTGCTGTTTGCGGCAGCAATTTAAACCACGCAAAACATTGTGCTTATGGGTGCATGCCACGGTGCAGGGGCGGTGGGGTTTTTTTAAAGTCGTGTTATACATTAAAACTTGTTTTCGTAAAAAAACGTCAGTAAAAGTTGGATTAGATTTTTTCCGCAACCAAATGGTTCCCAAGTACGGTCCAGTACAAAAAAAAAAAAAATGATTACAATGACGGGGGAACAAGTGGCTCTTGGCATCGTTAAGTGTCTTTTTACATCCGTTATTAAAATGACTATTGACATTATTAGCTTCACGATTATGAACTTCACGTCTGAATGTAAAATGAATGAGATGAGAATATACAGACGCTAGCACATCACGCTACCCGAAACTGTCAAATTTTCCCAATCAACTTTGAACCTTATGCTTAGCGATAAAGTTGAAAATCTATTAAATAAATTTGACAGATTGTAGTAGCTTCATGTGCTGGCGTCTGTACATCGTGCTATTAAAACTGTTAAGTTTTAGGATATAATATTAAATACATTCAAAAGGTTACTATACAATCAAATCCTGAACTTCTTTACACCAAAACAGATCTGCCATAAACTACGATACACAAATGATTGGTTAACGATTTTTGTGAGGTGCCTTTTCAATTTTAACCCTTACCGTGGCCCTTACCGTGGTAACCTTACACAGAATTTATGAGACCATCGCTCTATTAACTTAGGGTGAAAAATATTGTTAAGATGTTGTTTAAAAATTTTTAAAGAATGTTCGAAAAAGAAAGGGGTTACTGATATTTATCAGTTTTTCTGCTTCATTTATGAATTCAAGAATTTAGAGCACTCACAAAATGCTCTCCGTTAACGCGATAAAAACGGTAAATATTGAAGTTAATCCTGCGAGGGTAGTGTTTTAGTCGACGCATGACTAATCGTTTTAGTGCCTCGGTTTCTAGAAAGATCTGGTAAAGGAATTCGGTTGATAAAGCTGTAGAGTGAACATTAGTTGGGAAAGTTTGCGAATGTTTTATGTCACGTTTTACTATCTCCACTGTTTCCCTTTTAAATATTTGTCTGGAATTAGTATAAAACTTTTGAGTACTGCTTCACCTACAACAGGCAGAGTTTATTTCAGACTGCTTTGTTGGTCTAGTGGTTGCAAGCGCTACTGCTGAGCATGAGGTCCTGGGTTCAATTCCCAGGTCGGGCATTATTGGGTTTTTCCAACAGAAATTTCTCAGTAGCTAAAGTCTGGATTTCTGCCGCGTTGATGGTAAAAGACTCGTACATGGGACTTCAATTTAACTGGCGCAATGTGACTGTACTACAGGTAAACCTCTGTGTAACTGCCTGTGTTGTTATGTGATGTTAATTTTGCATTTATAATTTTAAGTATGTAGGTATATGGACAAATATAAACATACATACTTTCAATCTGGCCACAACGAAAGATAACCTTCATAATATTTTCTAAATCTACTAAGGGTTAAATACGTACCTACTACCAGTATTTGATCATCGCTCAGACGCCAGCACATCAAGCTACCCAAAACTGTCAAATATTCCCAATCAACTTTGAACCTTATGCTTTGGCGATAGAGTTGAAAATCTATTAAATAAATTTGACAGATTGTAGTATCTTGATATGCTGGCGTCTGTACAACGTTCATTGCTTTATTTTCTGAAGTTAGTCTGTATACTTATATTGGTCACGGATAATCTGCTCAAGCCACAAGCGTTATCCGCGAAGTTAGTTTTAGTTTTCAAATCCATTTAGTCTTGTCTAGTGATTAGTGTTCACCGTTTTTGTGCAAAGCGATTGGCTAACTTATCGTTCGTGACACAGTATTGTTTTAAACCATTTTAAGCTTGAATGCTGTAAATGTACTAACTATTTTGATTTGTATTATTTTGTTTGTTTGACCTACATTGCGAAACAAATGAAATCTATATAATAAAATTCGTGGACCGACTCGTTTATCAGTCTACTAGCTTGTCCAAGACTTAGTTCGCGTAAAAGGTCATTGTTCTGCGCCCATACATTGTTCACCTTGGAACCAAAAGCGTCGGAAAATTATGTTTTACTGTCGATCATTAGTAAACTCCTATAGGATCTTATTTTTATAGCGGACTAACTGCAGAGTAGGTATATTTAAAGAAAAAGTATCAGATTTTGAGGTTATAATCGAACCATAAGGTATAGTTTTTCATAGCTTCGAGTGATTTTTAAGAAACTGAAAAAGAATATCATAATACATTTAGCTACATTTAGTACCAACCTAGATAATTAGGTTCCCTAATCTTTTTCGGCACGACATGACGTTTGGCAAAGATGTAGTCGCGTAAAATATTTTATAATGTTCATTTTGGCATGCAGCTGGTCCGTGTTACAAAAGTATTTGCAACTAATATAATAAAATAGTCAATTAATTATTGTGTATATCCGGCTTGTGGCTAAGTAATAACATCCGCACGGGCCAACATAGTTGGGAAAAGGCTAAGCAGGTGGTGCTGTATGTCCGTTACTTGTGTTGCACAGGGCGATTCTGGATAAAGTCCTTTCTTGCTCCCCCAGCCCACCCCACTTTGCTTTCACTCAGCATTCTTTCTGCCTTTTTGCTTGGCTCCTAAGGATTATAACGTGATTGTACTAATAGTATAAATATGAAAGTTGGTGAAGATGTTAAATAAAAAGATAAAGCCTTATAGCCTTCGTCAAACATTGGACTATCAAACACAAAAATATTTTTTTAAATCCGACCGGTAGTTCCAGAGATTTGCGCGTTCATACAAACGAACTCTTCAGCTTTATTACTAGTATACAACATGTAACGTTAAATGCGCAAAACCTCACACACCCCAACTGATTTTTAATGCGATTGACCTATTTCAGAGAGAAAGTAAGTCATTAAAAAAATGTAAAGGTTTTATGTGCTGTTTTAGTTTTACTGGCCATTCTGATCGTTTCTTGTGTCTGCGACGACGCTTTATCGAGGGAGGAGTAGTCACCGGGCCGCTGCGCCGCGCGGACATTGGGATGCTTGACCTATTAATAAATAGACACGGCAACGTTTTAAATGAAGATTTTTTGAATAATGTGACCTTTATTAAAAAGTGGTTTAATTAATTCTGCTCGTTATTCTGATCAAACTATTTTCAGGTTTTGCGCATTTAACGTTACACGTTGTATATATAACATTAGTGCCAAACCTCACACACACGAATAGATTACTTACGTAATCAATGTTATTTTCTAAATAAAACTGTATGCAACAGAGCAAAAAGAATAAACAAGCTGCAGATTAAATTCCTTTAAAAAAACCGTCAATTCCAAGGGACAATACAATAAATCATAGGAGTCGCAGCCAGTCCAGTTTCCAGCCACAAATGGAGTAGGGATTAATACGCCAGCGTGCAGCTGTTGGCATTCGTTCAAACATGCCAGATGTTACTTCACGCTTGAATCAAGACTACTGGAACGATCTGGTACACTTTATACTCACGGAAAATTATCCGAAAAATGAGAATAATAATGTTAAACCGTAGGAAAGAGATAATAAGGTGGTACTTGATGGAGCAGTTTTGAATAATGACAATTAATAATACTAAGACGAATTGCTACTGATTGAGCTAAGAACCTATTTTGAAGGTCAGCTAAACGATAGGAAGATAAAAACAAAAGGAAAACTAAATTATGGCAACAAGTCGGAAATTAATCAAGCCTCAGGAATATTTCATCAATATAGTCACAAGTCGTAGAAAAGACTGAACAACCCTGATACAAGGAGTTTGAAATCAATCAGAATGATCATCCAAGCGGCAAGAAGATCAAAACAGATCCAGAACAAAATTCTGCCACTGTTTCCAGAATTTCTGAAACTAATCAACACCCAAAAAATATTTTGTCAGTGCATCTTAACATAAGTTCTGGAGTTTTAACAGCCGTTGCTTTCGTACATAATATTTCACAATGCAGAATTGCTGAACAACTTAATCATTGCAGAGGCTAGAGATTATTAACAACGCGACAGGATGCAGTAGTTGGCAGTCGTTCAAACGTAGCAGATGTCACGCCTTGCGCTCCAGATTGTTCTGTAGTGAGAATATTAAGAGCATATTTAATATATGTAGCTGTTTCTGGGGTGAAATTCTGATGTCTTCGTTGGTGTTTTGTATTTTTTTATGTATTCTAGAGCCCCAATTGTGTAAGACCCTTTCATTCACAATAGGAAGGATTTTGAAGGAAATTTCTAATCCAAGGCTTCATATGTGTGAAAAATTCATCTGCTCGACGACGTAAATAACGCAATGAATGTTATTGAATTGACAAAATGAAAAATATTGCAATTTTTAGCATGGATAAGGTACCTAGAAAAATGTATTTGTTTTAGAATTGCCTAGTTTAGGTTACAGTTTTTCTTCGTAAAACCAAAACCTACTTACGTAAGTGATTATTTCTGACATATTTTTGCAAAAACCAACACAAAATTTACTCTTAAATAAATTAATTAGGTAGCTAGTTCAAACTCTGCAAGTCATCACAGTTTCGATTTCTTTCTTTGAGGTAAAAATATTTATATTTTAAGAAGATTAACATTTGAGTTATATTAATAATAATAATAAGCTTTTATTTAAGATAACCAGGATCCAACTTGTTAGTAGTATAAAAACTTATAACTAGTGTTAGTAAAACAACCTTAATATACTCGCCGCCTGCCTGACCCATGAATCGAGGTATCAATACTAATGTGAGCATTAATACATCGACCCACGTACAGACAGTTAAGTCTACTGGCTATCATTGTTAAAACACTGTTGCGAATAGCCTGTACCCTGCTCAGCATTGACGCGCACCGCTGCGCAGAGTAGCGTAAAAGCAATCGATGCGTGCCTCCGCAAACATACATGAAGCACTACAGTGGCGGGGCAGCCGCAACATAGTTCTACGCGCATTATTGTACTGTACCCGTAGGGCACTGTACGCTTTTTGAGTATAGACCGCCCGCAAGCTGCAGGTGTAAAAGGATGTACAGAAGGCTCTAAAAAGAGTGATTTTTACCTCATTTGTACATCGGGCAAACCTGCGAGCAATCATGTTTGCTCTCATGGACAATGCCCTTCGTTCACGTTCAATATCCATGTCGTCCTTAAAGTTTTCGGTAATTAGATGACCCAGGTATCTGAACTGACGTACCCTAGACAACTCAACTCCATGAACAAAGAGTATTATCATCTATTTATATAATTTAATTCGAGTTGGCACAACAAATGTCTTTTTTAACCATACTTCTCTATTAGCCGTCATCTCGGTAGACACCGCCTTTCTAGCCGTTATACTATCAATACCAAAACCTCAATTTCCCTACGTTTAAACAAACTTTCCAAACAATGCATGTCAAACTCCATAGATTTTATTTATACTTTTGTTTAAGTTTACCGGCGAAGACAAAACAATATTGATTTAGCGAGTTCATACCCACAAAGGCGTGAACACACAAATTGAATAAATTATCCCCAGTACAAGTAAAGGGTGCTTTACTCAGGATCGTAATTCAAGGTTATAAAGAAGTTATATTAAATGTTCAAATGTTTTCAAGTACGGTACTACGGTAGTATTAACATTAATTAATTTTTGTAATCTTAAATGTTATACATAATTCTTGAACTATGGTATATTAAAAAAATGGCCAAGTGCCCGTTGGATTACGCACAATGAAGGGTTCCGTAGTTGGAATGAATTTATCCCAAGAACAAAGTTAACATTGTAGTTGAAAAGCATGTTCTCCGATACATAGCAACTGCAAATGTAAGTTGGTCGACTATTACTCGTAAACTTGTAAAGCCTACTTAGCTGTGATAGTTTTCCTTTTAGCTTCGTTATATGTACTACTACTGTGAATTTTTTTGACATTCCAAAAACAACCATTTAGCTGGCAGGCGGGGGGGAAACTTGGCTCTAACAAAAAATAGTACTATAAATAGTACTTTAAAGCTTAATATTTAACAAACGGATCCTTGAATCGAAAAATGGTTTTCATAGATCCGTAATATTTTAATGACCTATCCAACGATACCCCACACTATGGGATAGACGAGAAAAAAAAACATACATCTCCACTTTACGCGTACAGGAGGTGTACCCTAAAACAATTTTTTTTTCATGATGTTATTTTACCAATTTATCGGCGTGATTAATATTAATCAAGGTTACTATACTATGTTTATAATGAGAAATAATAATGCCAATTCATATCTCTAGGCCTACGTAAGTAAGAATTGGTGTAACATGGAACATTATAAATAGTCAATAATAATAATAAAGATTTGTCTGGACTGCCTCGTTTCACTGTTCGTTTCGTTTTCGTTAGAGTGGTCGCAAGTGTACTGCTGAGCTTGAGGTTCTGGGTTGCCCAGGTCAGGCAAATTATTATTGGTTTTTTGCATCAGAAATTTCTCAGTAGCCAAATTCATTCAGTAGAAGACATAAAGGAAACTTCGCGTCCAGAACTGAACTGAATTCCAGGAAAAGCGTTTAAAAAAGGTTTTGATGATTGGATTATTCGTTCGCGGAAGTGTATCGTTTCTGAAGGAGCATACTTTGAAGGTGTTAAAATAAATTTGGATGAATAACTAACATTTTGTGTATTATTGATCTTTTAAAGGTACTTTCTTGACAGAGTAGTATATCTTAGTTTCCTCTGTTTTACCAAAAAGAAGATTATGATCCTCAGCGATGAATTCAAATAGCCATTTTTGCCGGGATGATGGTAAAAGACTCGTTTCCTATTACATGGGACTTTTTAACTGGCGCAATGTGACTGTACCACAGGTAAACCTCTGTCTAACTGCCTGCGATGCTATGTTTATTTATTTTTATTTTATTTTATTTATTAGGGACAACAAACAACATTAATTATTACACATGATTGGAGTACTAAACTAATAAAATTAACAAATACACTACTCACGACGTTATCCACAGATTACCATATAAAATAATTAGCATAGGTACTGTTAATAAAAACAATAAGGGCAAACTTACAGATACTGATTACAAAGTTAAAATTATTACTCGGTTTGTTATTAAAATGTATCTCGGAGAGAACAAAATAAAGTGAAAAAATCTAATAATATTTGCGTCTTAACACTAGGGACAAATTAAAGGATATTAATCAGATAAAATCGGCATGCAAAAACAAGAGAAAAAAAGAGAGAAACAAAAAATAAATAAAAAGAAAGACGAACTTAAAGCTACATAAACAAATGAAGTATAGGAATCAAAATTAAGTAACATCAAAACTTATGGCCGTTCCTTTAAAGTAGAAATAACTTGATTTAATTTTGCATTTATAATTTTAAGTATGTAGGTATATGGACAAATATAAACATACTTACTTTCAATCTGGCCATAACGAAAGATAACCTTCATAATATTGTCTAAGGACTGATGTCAATCGACAGATAATCTTTATTCGTGGAGTAAAATTGACATCTGACAGATTTTGTATGGAAGAACTGTAAAAATGATCTTGCTTTGGAAAAATCAGCCCTAAGTCTGCTAAGGGTTGAATAGGTACCTATTTCCAGCATTTGACCATCGTCCAGTAATATAGAACTAGTTTCATGTACAATGTGTTATTTGGTTTTTCCATTGTGACCTCTGAGTTTGTTTCGGCCTTTCTTCTCAGAGTAGTCAGATAGGAAACGCCGACCTCATCTAGTTAAAAAAAAAAATGTGATTGACATGTAAAAGTGTTTATACAAACCTACTTACAGAAATAAATCATTTATTTATCATTTGGAATTTCTCAGTAGCAACCCGAAGTCTGGATTTACGTCCGGTTGGTGGCAATAGACTCACCCCCCATTACTTGGGGCTTTAACATCACTGGCAAGTTGTGAGTGTATCACTACATAGTATAAAACAAAGTCGCTTCCCTGTCTGTCTGTCCCTATATATGCTTAGATCTTTAAAACTCCGCAACGGATTTTGATGCGGTTTTTTTTTAATAGATAGAGTGATTCAAAAGGAAGGTTTATATGTATAATACATGCATAATAATAGTAGAGAAACACTGATAATTTTAGAGGTTTCTAATGTGATGTCGTAAATAAACACATTTTTTTGCGCTTACATTATAAACGCTGGCTGAACCCGTCGAGATAGATCAAAATAATGTACTACAGTATTGTACACCTTAAAAAGGTCTACAAAAAAGTCCCCAATGGTATATGTCTATCTCTTAGGGATAACCCACAATAAGTATTTTTTATCCTATACTTTTTACGAGAAATAATGGCTCTAAAATTATCAGTGTTTCTCCATTGCACCCGTGCGAAGCCGGGGCGGGTCGCTAGTTATTAGTATAAACGCCAGCACATCAAGCTTCTACAATCTGTCAAATTTCTTGAATAGATTTTCAACTTTATCGCTGAAGTATAAGGTTCAAAGTTGATTGGGAAAATTTGACAGCTTCGGGTAGCTTGATGTGCTGGCGTCTTTACACCTCTGCCTAACTCTTCGGGGGTAAAGGCGTGTTACGTAATAAATATTAAGCAAAAGCAGGGACCTCTGCACAATGTACAGACGCCAGCACATCAAGCTACTACAATCTGTCCAATTTCTTTAGTAGATTTTCAACTTTATCGCTAAAGCATTAGGTTCCAGGTTGATTGGGATAATTTGACAGTTTCGGGTAGCTTGATGTGCTGGTGTCTGTACACCCAACATCAAAAGTAATAAAGAAGTCATTTTTACAAAATAAAATTGATATACATATAATAGCACTGAAAAAAGAAGGAAAGCAGGTAGGATTTTTGAACAATATTGAGAAGGAAAGTATACCTCTTAGTACTCTGCATTGTGATCATATTGGTCCTCTATGAGAAACTAAGAAACAAAAAATGACTATAAAATTTGACAGGTGTGATATAATAAAAAGCTGATATTAAAATATCTAAAGGTGTTTATTTCTGCCAATCCTCCGATTTCTTCCATCGTACAACTTTCCTTTTATATTACTATACATGTATATTGTATAAAAATTCAATACTGCCCTATCTAAGATCGGGGAATAAACACTTAAGGGTTCCTACGTGTTCGATCAGTAAGATAAATGTGTGTTGACTATTCCTATTGAAACGTATTGTGGTATTTCCTGAACATTTTCCTTTAAAATTGCCAAGTCTACACACTGCAGGCGAAAGTTAAATGGCCCAAATAATGTTCTTTATGATTGGGTAGTTGTTGAAAATACGCTTTTATTTGGATTTCGCGTAGATATGATTCGCTTTTATACGGTAATTTGTTCGTGTTTACGTTTTTATGTCCACCTTATTTATTGTCAGATACGTAGGTCAAAATTATCGTAGTAATCAATGTCAATCAAATTCCTAAGCACTACATGGTTTGTATTTAAAAGCTTATTCTATATGTTTGTAGATACATGCAACGAGCGATTTACAAAAGTAGCAAACACAAAAACATGCTACAGCTTTATCCCTAAACGTGAAACGTTATTTGTCTTCTGTAAACCGTTGAAAATTAGACGGCGGAATTTCAACTTCCACGCTCATAAAAAATCTCGCATTTCCCCGCACTGAGGCTGTTCAAATAGCACAAAAGTTTCAAACGATGAAACAAGTGAAAAAAACTGTTTGTGAGGTAAGTATGTATAAGCGGGGATTGTCAACAAAACGATTTTGAGCGTGAGTGTACGCCGCCGTCAGTCGCCAGCATATTGCCGACTCATCCCCATTTCATTCAGTCGAAACGTTTTTCACACCCAGATTTTCGCAGGTTACGGAATAAAAATAATTTTCACTATCATACTGATGGGATCACGTAGCAGGATTGGCTTCTAATAAAATCCGTTTTTGGATCTACTGTTCGACGAAATTTATGGATTTCAATTGCGAAAATATGCGAGTCCATATCTATCAAGAATGTGTGCTCCGGCTTATCGGTGCAATTTTTTCATGTGTGTTTTTGCATGAACGATTTTTTCATTACTATCGGCCACAGTTATTTTGACTATCGAATACTCGTAGAAGCGTCAAATTGGGATTATGTATTGGTTATGTTACTTTTAATCGACGATAACAGGAGACGGTTCTCAAGTCGACCAGTATATTTTTTTTATACATAAATTTTTCAGCGTTTCACTTGGAGGTAGGTATGTTTGAACACATTGTGACGTAACGTCAATCTCTCCTATAAAAGGTTAGTTTATCTTCACTTTGAAAATCCAAACCTTGTTAAATACCGAATTCACTTACAAACCGTCCATTCTATGTGTATCACACACCTTTCACAAAATAAACGCTCTCGCCACGTATCTAAAATTTTCCTACATTTCAAAAAACCTTTTTAATAAAAACGGGTTCAGAAAAACGGCTTTAACACGGTGACCCAAGCTGTCAGATCCCCTCGTTCATCGGGACCCGTCCCTTTGCTGACGTTATTCTCCACATGTAACGACGTAAACCAAGCTTCTCATTTGGGAATGTCAAAAATACGTCTAAAACGCCAAATGACGGGAAACGTTTTAAACATCGTGTTAATTGTTGGTTGTACGGTGTTTAGTTTTTTCTCTATTTTAGTATTTACGTACAGTAAACGCTCAGAAGTCCATAAGCACGCTAAAGTTCACATTGCCATGAACAGTACGAGCGCGATACAGTCAGTGCGTGTGCGAGTGATGTCTCAACATTCCGCAGATAACACACACTAATGAACTGTCGTCGTAATAGACGAAATAGCATGATATTTCTGTTGCATTTACAATACGCGTCTGTTCTTACCATAGCATTGCTAAAATTCGCAAGCTTCTAATATGTGCTGCTAGCTATTTGCGCTAAGCAACAGGTTCACGATCAATGAGGTCTGAGTTCGAATCTGAATTATTATTGTTAGCCGTTTTTTTGTTTCTTTGAAACCATAATAATGTTAAGTAAAAACTTATTAAGTTTATGTTTATTTATAATGTATTCATGCTTATTATCATTTTTATAAGAAGCAAATATTAGTTATTGTATTATTATTTAAGTATTTATGTGATATTTAATTTATTTTTTCGGTTTTGGAAGGTGGAACTAAAATAGTCGTGCTAAATCATAACAAAAATGTTTATTCGTTTTATTTATTTATAAAATTAACAATTTTGATGACAATAATTGTGACGTCACATTCTTACTTAGATAAAAAGAAGTTCTCTTGTAACCGTTCATAAGATTTTTTGTTGTATACCCACTTAGTCAATTCATAATAACATAACAAGGAAAGGATGTTCTAATAACACAAATATAATTGTTGATACCCACTTATTAGAGGTATCGGTATTCAGTAAAGTTTATTGAAAAGTAATATATGATTTAGACTTTATAAACATGTCTTTTTTAATGTAACGTCACAATAAATGTATTGAGGTAATAGCTTAATTTTTCATTTTCTTGACGAAAAGAAGATTGAAACTAAACCTCAATTGTTTAAGGTCATTAAATAATACGGATATGCTAATATTACTAAATATTTAGTTACACCGTCTAATTATAAAAAACAAAACATTTAGATATTAATATTTTGTATAACTACATAAAAGCTAGTTCTCCTGGCCCTGCTGCACTCATCCATCCCCACATATTAATCGCAATTCGACCTGACTCTGCATTAGGGCATACGTTTTTATCACACCAGCGAGTGTTATCCTTGCGCCATAAATGAAGCCTACCCTTATGGCTGGATTTAAATGTCTTTTGATCTGAAAATGTGGTAGTATTCCAGTCAAAATCTAAATAATCCCGTGCGAAACGTAATCGTTCTTGTTTATGTCGTTCTGTCAACAAGGGCTTCTTAGCTGGTCTTCTGTGCAAGTCTTCAGCGTGGAGGGCACGGCGAAGAGTTTGCGATGAGGTGTCGAATAGTTTAGCAAAGTGTCTCGTTGGTGTGAATCCATTAAATTCATGCTCGCCCACCATATGTCGTCGCTGTGCCTCGCTAATAAGCGCCGGCCTTCCACTGCGGCCTTTCTCTGCCTCGTATCTTTTGATCCAGAGACTTACAGTATTCCTCTAAAACAAAAAAAAAGTGAAATTAAGCAGCTGTAACAAAATACTAAAGTGACTTCATTTTAATATAATATAATAATATTTATTTAATATAATACCTATTCAAATATTACTACTTTGCATTTATAAATCCTATAATAAACACTAATTATTTATCTTTTAGGCCTCATGATGGACTTAATAATCAATAAAAAGAATCATCCATTATCAACAAATAATAGGTATTTTCAAATAAAAGTTTAAGTTACAAATCATTAATATTAAATACTCACATTCAGTCCGGTTTCATTAGATATTTGTGTTCTATTAAGACCACTTTTATGCAGCCCAATAATCATCGCCCCCGCCTCAATATTAATATTTGCCTGCATTTTGAGAATAATCAATACCGCTATCTATGCCACACGTCACTAACCAACAACTACAACTAAAACGACAACGGTTAAATATTCATAAAACTCATGTCTACCTCACAGAAATCTAAATTCTGTATTAAGTTTTTTACGATCTACCTTCTTAACTTTACAAAATGTGTGAACAAAGCGAACAAGATAAAGAATATTATATTTCTGTCCCATTTCTTCCAATCGAGTAAAAACTTGCAAAAAGTCTACATATTCGGCATGAGATTCGAACTCACGGCTCACTGATTCGCGCACCTATCTGAAGGCGCTTAGCCGCTAGGCCATCTTGACTTGTGTTTTTACGTTGAAATTATGAAGTACAATCACTTGTTGACGACAATAATGATACATGTGTCTATTCTTGAAAATAGAAGGTCGTAAGTCAAACTAAACGTCAAGCTAATGCTTTGTGAGAATGCCTATGGACTTTTGGAGGCCACTGTACATTTGCACTTTGTAAACTACTGGAGCATAATAAGCCATCATTTAAAAACTATTATTTTCGGATTTGTCTTCATTAGAACTGACGTAATATGGGTGTTACCGTACCTTTGCGTTACCCTTCGGGGATTAAAAGAGAGATATTATGTTATTTATAGTGAGTCACTGGTGCAAATTCCCTTGTTCAAAAACTAAACTTTTAAGTTCAGTGCATTTTTTCTTTTCATTTCATTAAGAAAAGGACAGAAGATAAATTTTAGTTTAGTCCTGTCAAATTAATCAGCGCCTGACTACCTCGTACAAGTTTAGACGCGATTAAAAACTTGCGTACTAAAATTACGTCAATGAGGGTTTTCACAAAAATTTACGCCACCAGTTGGCGCCACTTTGGCAAGAGGTCTTCCATTTCGGCAATTAATTTAAAATATATGATGACGTTCATCATTCGTTTCATTCATTCGTTTTTCATTCAGTCAGGACTAAAGAAAATATAGGCGCTTTGACACTTTTGACAGGTACTCGGACCTGACGTCTCAGTGCTGCCACCTAGTGAACGTCATTTCAGGAAACCCTCATTTACGTCAGGCGCTGATTAATTTGACAGGTACCAAATAAATTAAAAATTATCTGCTGTCCTTTTCTTAATGAAATAGAAAGAAAAAGATGCACTGAACTTGAATCTAGTTAAGTTTGTGAACAACAGAGTCAGCATCAGTGTTGATTGAATAAAAACTACCGGTGTGCAGAGGTGGCCTAGTGGTAACGGCCCCGACTTACCGAACCCCGACAGGCGCTTTACTTTGTGCAAATTATTTCATCACCACTACTCTCAAAACGGTGAAGGTATCCTGAGGAAACCGGCATGTCATAGAACCTAAAATTCGCAGACATGTGACATCTACCAACCCGCACTGGGCCCGCGTGATGCATTGTGGCCCACTCCCTCTCATTGAAAGAGGAGGCCTGTGTCTGATTATGTAATATAATAATAATAATTAGCCTGTTTTGTCTCACTGCAGGGCAAAGGCCTCCCCTTCCTTTCTCCACTCAACTCGATCCTGAGCCAATATGGGCAAATCCCTCATATATGCGTCAAGTTCATCCTGCCATCTACGCCTGGGTCTTCCGCGATGCCGTTGGACGTTTTCAGAGACCCATATTATGTTGGTCTTAGCCCACAATGTATCCACCTGCGGCAAAGGTGTCCGGCCCAGTCCTATTTGAGTTTGGCTGCTTTTTGTGTGTCGTCTACGCCTTGTGTCTTAGAGCGCTATATCGTGTTCCGTATCCGGTCAGCTAGTCGAATTTCAAGTTAAGAAGTTATTATTTGACTAGGTAGTTAAAAACATATTATTAAATAATCACATCCATTCATTATCCTTTGATCTACGAGTAACCAAAGAATGTAATAAGTGTCTATTTGTTAAATTACTTTGCGATAGTAAATTCTATCCTTCTTTCCTCATGACGTAATTTTCTTATGAGTAATGTCAGGGTAATCTATTGCTTTGTTCCAAAAGTGATTAAGTTCCAGACACATTTTACCACTTCAATATAGCCCAGAACTAGGACAAGCTGGAATTAGTTTAACTAAAGCAATACTCTAGTCAACTTAAATCTGTGCCCAAACCGTAACTCTGGAGAGCTAACGAGACATGAACTTATGGACCCCAAATAAGAGGAGAATTATTTAGGCAGACAGTGGAAGGAGCCAATATCCAAGACTTGGCAGCTGAAATATCCTTGTAATTTATATACAGCGTATATGCTATACAAATGTATGGGACAGCTGATTATTTATTCGCGACTACTATGTTCGTCCGATGGAAAAAGTGGTGACATATTTGTGATACACGCTATATATACATGGTATAAAAGAATGTCGCTTTGTCTTTGTGACCGCTTAGATCTTCTTAACTACACAAAGGATTTTGATGCGGTTTCTACCAATATTCAGAGAATTTATTGAATTTATATATAAAATACATTTCTATTTAACTTAGATATGGCACAGAAATCTCAACGGTTTGATATGTCGACACATCAGGTAGATGGCAACCGGGCGAAGCAATATTTATAACTATCCACTGCTTCATTTAAATTCACTATTCACTGCTTCATTCGAGCAAATATACTAGCCGAGAATGTCTTAGACTTGCTTCATTTGATCCATAAATAGAATGTGGATTATAATCATCTTCGTCTACAGCTAAGAGTAGGCCACCCTATTCCGATTCGTGGACTTCATAAGCTAACTATCTGATTATATAAGTCGGATGTCCGGACTCAGCCAGAACATAGATAGCATCGTATTGCTAAATTACATAAGTTATATCTTGTATATCGTCTTAACCTTCTTCGTCTAAATCAATTTTACTATACATCGTGACACAAACTTTTACCATGGATTCAGTATATGATTCTAGAATCTCCAGCGTTGAAATTTTTCGTCGGTTATTATGAACAATAAACTGTTCCATTCATTTTAACGTGGAAGTGTAAATATTGCACTTTTGTTTGAAACAGCAGATTTTTTTAAACCGTGTACTTTATAGTTCTTCATTTTTATAATCCTAAATTTCATGTCGTTCTAATGCTTCAGCATAAGTTAAAGCTCAAGTAGCTGGTAATTCATGAACAAAATTACAAATTCTTTCAAATATACAAGAAACTTATTTTTAGAATATTTATTAGAGTTCATTTGACTTCCAGATTTTCATGTTGTTCTAGGAATCCGATAAAGAATGAATGTAACAGCTAGTTGTCTAGACAAGTCGTGCAAGTTCGAATAATAAAGTAGATGGGGTTGCCATGAGAGCCTCAGGCAATAGTATTCAGGTAGTAAATACATAACGGTTACTACAAACATTTTGTGTAAGTTGAATGAGAAAGTAGGCATTAAATATATATATATATATAGGATATTATGTTTATAAATAAATAAGTACAATAAGTTTCAAATTCAATAATTAAGTCATAATAAGTGACTTAAAATTAAATCACAACATAAAACCTTAAACCAGAAAATATTTTTACGGAATATTTTTTTGTTGGTAGTCCACATAGCCTAAACACAACTTATATTTTATTTGTGCCTAAAATGAATTCCATGGACGTCAAGTGGATACTAAGAATAAAATAATTGATGATACTCATCATTTGAAACGCTGACACAATAATTTCAGTCCCCACGACCAACATTAACAGAAATTGGTAATTTTCCTGTCAATACATGTTATACCACTTCACAGAAAATAACGAAAGGTAAACGAACAGTTAATTTATGTATGTACATACTTAGTTACCACAGAATGGTAAGAAATATAGTAAAGAATAAAGTTCTTGTTCCCACCGCTGGGCAAAGACCTCTTTCCACCGCTCTCTGTCCAGAGATGCAGTTAGCATTTTTTTATTAATAAAAATATTAATCATTATGGAAACTGAACGATCAAAGGGAATTCAACACCAAGCTGAATACAAAACACTTAGAATACAATAGAATACTCTTTATTATGTAAGTACACCATATAAATTACAGACATAAATATAGAAATTTTACAAAGGGTGACACAATGGGCGGTCTTATCGCTAAGAGCGATCTTTTAAAGACAACCTTTGGATGGATTGAAAAGGGAAGGAGAGACAAATATTGTAGGTAGTCTGTGGTGTACCATTTAGACGATAAAATGAATACATACATAAAGTATATTATACTAATCTGAATAAATATATACATATAACAATAGACATGAAACAGGAGTAAAGAAAATAATTATAATGGTGCTGTTTAAGGAGAGAGGAAGTGCTTTTTTATCATAATTTTAAAAGTGGACAAAGATTGAGCACGCCTTACCGACACTAAAGCTATTTAGAAATAAAACGAAAGTTTCAGATGAAATCTGCATAGTGAAATATACAACCGGGCGAAATATAAAACACCAAGATAGTTTTAACCAAACTAGGTCAAAAAATCGTCGACGATTAGTACAGAACAAAAACGGTTTCACGTAGACCCTGAACGACGTATAAAATACTAAATTATTACAACTGCCAATCGTAAAGGGACCGACCTTAATAAGAAGAGAAATGAGGTCAACAATCACTGGACTCACAATATGATAAATGGAAGAATTTCAGCCAAAAACATTGAGGTGAGGGAATTAAAATTCATCTGCAAAATTACTCGTATTTCTGGCGTATTATTTGCCTTTTCCTTATTGTTATTTTTCAATATCATCTTAAGTAGAAAAGGATATTTTAAATTGATTTGGTAGCAAAATTGATAAAATGAAATCAATCATGCTTCCACCTCTTATTGTTACTTAGATTGCCAAGTTTGCACCTCGGAGTGAATTTATAATGTATGCCGCTCTCTGAACTACCTTGGCTGCCAAAACGGCTATTAAAGGCCTTTACCCCCAATTCGTCTGCCAACTATTATTTAATTTCAGCCACTATGTAAACATCTGCCTTTCCTACGAAAATTTGAACTTGAACGTCGTCCATCGGTACCAGTGCCAATATTATAAAACCATTAATCAATTCCCGACAACAGCCTAGCTCAAGATAGAGGTACCGTGTTCTTACCTTAACAGGTCTTACAAAGCAATTTGCTCTTAATGAATAACGTCAAAGGGTTTATTTTCAATTGGCGTCTAGCGCGACGTTTTCCTTTGGACCCAAACACACACCCTTTGTGTCCCTTGCGACCGGTGCTATCTAGGCTCTGTTTTCTGTGGTGACAATTTCATAAATTAAACCGCACCATGTCGGAAAATATCGTCAGTAATGTTGCGCGTAACTTGATTCAGGTTGTTTGTATAACGCATTCTCTCCGAACGACGACGACTCGGAAGTACTTTTTAACGTATCGATTTCGTCGTCGTGTGCTTCATTTCTATTCTTTTGCGCTTCACTAGTGTTTCAGTGCCGTTGTTTCCAAGTGTATTGGAACGTATATCGGTAACAGTACACTTTTGCATAAAGAGATAGCACTCCAGAGACTACTGTATGGAGATCGCGCTTCTAAAGTATCTTAGGCTCGGTTAAGCCGAATTTCACGATTTTCTATATTCTGTTTAAATTATATGAGACGCAAAATCGTTCTTATAGGTAGCTTAGGTGTATCACCCTTGAGCTTTTTAAACGAAATCGTCAAACATCTTCAAGATTCTATGCTGAAGAGTTTCGCAACTCCTACTACTTCGGAATCTTTGCAAATACCTAAGTCCCTGGCACAGGTAATAAAACTTTCCTGTTTGAACAACTCGTAACATGCAATTTCCTCTGAGCATTGCTATAATTCAGTAGCGTATTACAAACTTTACGTAGATACCTATGCGTTAGTATGGGACAGTTTGTGAAAAATAAATTATTTCTGAGGGCTATGGGCTAAGTTTTAATCGTTATTGTGGTCAAGCTATATTAAGTACTGGGGCGTATCACGCGAGCTTTTACAAGTTATTTTATAGGTAAAAGAATTTCTCGTGCTGTGTTAGCTCATTGAGATCGACTCCTGTTACGCACGCGAGGAAAAAGGTTGACTTTTTTTTTTAAAGTCTCCCGCTTCGTATCTGGGTCAACGTTTCCTGACATTTTCTTACTTCCTCCAATGCATTTACACAGCAAAAAATGCGAGCTGAATATGCTAGTAACGAAAACGTTTTGAATACCAAGAGCCGTTTAACGGTGTTGCTTAAAAATTGTAACACTTTTTCACCGTTTTATTGCACGCCCCTAATGACTGAGGCAACATATTTTTGTATTAATATGACAGCTACCGTTGATAATGGATAAACAAAGACACGTCTCATCATCATCTGCCTAGCCTTTTCCCAACAGTTGTCAGACTTTCGGGCTTCTGACTACCCGTAATGACTGTCAAAGATCTACGAATGACAGCCGGGACCAACGGCTTAACGTGCTTTCCGAGGCACGGAGGGGTCTCGGTATGTAAAGACTGTCACCCATCTACAGACCAACCGCAGCAAGCGTAGCTTAACCTGATCGATCGGCCTGTGCGGCTGTTAATATGTAGCCACGGGCCCTAACAAAGACACGTCTAATTGTAAAATAATGTGTCCAATATCATTAATAAGCATACTATGCCTATTGTGTTCCCATTGTTGGGACACAGACCCCTCTTCGAGAGCTGTAATCTCCCACGCGGGCCCAGTGCGGGTTGGTAGATGTCACATGTCTTCGAATTTTTGGTTCTAGGACATGCCGGTTCCCTCACGATATTTTCCTTCACCGTTAAATAATAAGTCTTTCTCATACATTTAACGCCATTTATCCGAATGACGATTAATAATTTAACCGGGTCACACTTAATAGGTCAGGCCGCCATTACATGTCACTTGTATCAAACGCTGACGCAAACAAAATCAACGGCTGTAGCACTCCACGTTTTTATACGACAACACGGCATCGCAAATGTGTATAGGAAAGTGAAACACAAATTGAATGAATTTATGAATAACGGGCTGTTTAAAGGAAATTTAAGAATTGTAATAAGTTACACGAACTGACGATGGGCCCGTGGCTAAATAATAACAGCCGCACAGGTCGATCGATCAGGTTAAGCTACGCTTGCCGCGGTTGGTCTGTGGATGGGTGACCATCTTTACATACCGAGACCCCTCGGTGCCTCGGAAAGCACGTTAAGCCGTTGGTCCCGGCTGTCATTCGTAGATCTTTGACAGTCGTTACGGGTAGTCAGAAGCCCGAAAGTCTGACAACCAGTCTTACCAAGAGGTATCGTATTACCCAGTAACTGGGTTTTGGAGGTCAGATAGGCAGTCGCACCATGTAAAATACTGGTATTCAGCTGCATCCGGTTAGACTGGAAGCCGACCCCAACAAAGTTGGAAAAAGGCTAGGCAGATGATGAATAAGTTACACGAACATTGATTTGATTTCTTTAAGTAGGTTTGTCAATCAATTATTTTAAAAACTGAAATGCCAAAACATACATTCACGTAAATAATCACGATAAAAGTGTCATCAATATAAAAAAAAAAAATATCTCACATCACAATACAGCGGGTGTCAACGTTATTCATTCGTCAGATTCTCGTTAGCTGAAGCTGAATGCCGAAGAAAGGTTTCCTAGCGGTATCCGCGAGAGGCTTTGTTCAGTAACCGGTTGAATCCGGTTCGGGCCGCTAATGAGGTACAGTCACGAACTATTCACAATCGGGCGCAATCTCGTAGTAAAACTGACCTCGATTGAATTGTTGATGACAAATAGTTTACCTCACTGACGTGTTTTTTGTTTTGATTTAGAACTTAGTTGTTATGGTTTTAAATAGCTAATATTATAAAGACTGCGGGCAGAGCTGAATCACGACTAACGGTAGGAAAAGTTTCTTCACATTATTTTTATTAAATAAAAACTAACTTTTCCTAACTGTTCCTACCTGAAGGGTTTGGGCAGAGGTATAGTAGACCAACATAATTATCGCCGGTAATATATAAACTTCCATGTCTAATACAGACTCCGGACTGCTACTGAGAAATTCCAAAAACAATACGAACCCAAGGGGCAATTCTCATAATTTTAAGAACGTTCACTATCTGCCGTGCGATTCTGTAACCATGTCACCGTGAAAGCTTGGTTGAAGTGAGCGTGGAGTGAGCTGTCATTCGCTAGGGATTAACACTATTAAGTGCTCACTTCACTTATGATTTCACGGTGAGATTTTTACAGAATCGACCGGCTGATCTTAGTCTCAGTCTGTCAAAAAACCTCTAATTTTCCTACATTTTTGACAATTTTTTTTGCATTGAATGTCGCTGAGATTAGATTTTGAACGTTTTTAATTACGGGAGTCGGCCTTCATGATGGATGTTCATCAGTAACGCTTGCGACCAGTGGTATAAAAACATATTTCAAAAACTTCTCTCTATTTCAAGCATATTGAATCAAAATATTTCGCCGGCTGTAGCAAAGCGAATTGAATAAACAAGGCTTGCGCTGAAACTTTCATCGTACATTCATTGCAGCATTCCAAAACAATTAGTTTATATTCAACAAAGCTTTCAACTGGGCCGTTACTTTCTATATTTAGAAACTAGTTTAATTGAAAACTGAATTCAAGTTTGTGTGAGAAAATTTGCTTTTGGAATTGTAGATTTTCGTACATACAATCTAGCTTATTATTTAATCACCTCGACAAGTTCAGAAATAAATGCTCCAGAGAGCCTAGAAGCCACAAATCCTAAATTGTCTTCATTAATGTAACTCAGAGCACCGTAACTGGAGTGGTATGAATGTCCCGGGACCAATTTTAACATTTGCCCAATATAGTGATCTGATGTGTGCCTGAAATCTGTGGAAGGACCTCCTCTATAAACACTAGGAGCATTTCCCATATGACTCATTAATTGTATTCCTTTTATCTATTTCTGAGATGTAGTTGGCCATACTAGAGGCTACGGTGTTCCAGGTACCTGATATTTGGTCCGAAGCAGCTTAATAATCTTGCTGCTGCCGCATAGTTGAAGATGCTATGACTTGCAACTCTGTGGCCAACGTCGCAATATCAGATATGGTGCTCTTAGCATTCTTGGTCACAGCGGCGTAGTATGAAGTGATAGCAATTTTTAACATATAAACTAAGGTTTTTGGGCCCTCCATTACTGTTTGTTGTAAATCGTCAATTATTTGAGGAATGTCTTCTCCACTAATCCTTACTAGATGTTTGTATTTATTGAGAAGGTCTCTCCTTGTGTCATTGGATCCTAAAGTTATTTGCTCAAGTAGATTCAAAATACGATCATCTAGTGGATCTTCTAGTTACCCCCAATAATTATTAAGTTCACTCAGTAGAGTCGTCAACTCTTCATCATTTCCTATACATCCTTCTACAGATTCCCTATAGAGGAAAGATTAGTGAAAGGTTTGGCAGAGATTGGAATCACAGAAGAAGAGCCTCAGACACATTTCCCTAACCTTACACAGAACACATACAATTTCAAGCACAAAGTTCAACGTTCATTCACCCCAGATAAGACAAACCTTATGATTAGACACGCCGTCCTAAATAGGGCGAAGTTAAAGGCCTGTAAAATAACCCATGACATAAGCAAACTAGAGAGGGATGACATCAGAACTTGTTCAGGACACACCTCATTTCACTCGGTAAAGGAAACCGAACTTGGTATATTTGGAGCTGGAACTTTTTGCCCTAGAAGTATAGTTCTATTGGACACAAGGCAGGATCTACAAGATGAAATTGAATAGGTGCGCCAAACTAACATAACTAATTCAGCGTATTATGAAGTAAATTTAGAGCATGCTATAGGTACGTGCGTATTTTGTACGCAGGCGAACGATTTGGCAACATCCTCGCGCGCCCTTTTTTTTGTATGGACGGTCAAAATTACGTAAATACCGCTAGTTCAACGCGTTGCGAACTTGGTTCGTGTTGTGAACTCTGCGATGAATGGATAGCTTATCGGGCGCGCGCCAAAATTGATACTATAATTTTCTTATTTGTATTGATAATTTTGAAAACTTTCTTTTTTCTGGAACGACGATAATTCGTGCCTTCTTGAAGGCAATAACTTAGTTTGCAGTATCTATGACAATAATCACACTATTAAAAAAAAATAGATTTGGGAAATGCAAATTTGTAATATAATGATAATGTAACAGTTACAGCTCCTTCTATTATATATATATAGCTGTATACTGCCTTTTAGTACGAAACTTTTTGAATAAATATATTTCTTCTATTAAAAAGAAAAAAAAAAGTTGAACCACATTAGGAATATCTCCCGTTTTGTGGGTGCGTTTACAAACATTTAAAACTCACATACACAACAGCCAGACCCGGAACAACTACTTGTAGATCATACAAATATTTGTTCCGTGCGGAAATCGAAACCGCGACACAAAGCGCAGCAGTCAATCGCTTAACCACTGCGCCAACCGTGCCGCATTTATTTTGGTATGAATTGTTTTGGTTGTCTTCGAAGATGGAAATAAAAGAATAACTTGGAATAATTAGTCACATTTTTATTGTAGTCAGTAGTTACTGACTGAGCTAATATAGTTATTTTTATTAGCTTACTTTCTTTGATATGAAGTTTTCAATCATTGAGTACATATTTTTATGGTATGCGAAGAAGGTAGACATGATATTCCATGTAGGAAGTAAAAGTTAGTTTGTTCGTCTTCAAAAATATGTACTCAATGATTGAAAAGTTCATATCAAAGAAAGTAAGTACGCATAAACTATAGAACGCCACCTGCTACGATCCTTACCTAGTATACTCCTTTAAAAATGAAGATACCCCTAAACTTAAAAAAAAAACTGGATGTTTTTTTTTTACTATGGGACCAACTCTCAAATCACGAACACAAAATCAGCTGTTTAATACAAAAGTTCAAAGAATACCTACTTGACCAAAATGTATGAAACAGCAGATTTTTTTTTCGTGATCTCAGATTTGGTTCTATAGTGAAGGTTGTTCATATTCATGGGTAGAACACCCCAAACAATTTGGAGACGGTAAAAAAAATCATGCTGTATAAGAAATCGAGGCCATTTTTACTTTAACAATAATAACAATTTCTACATTTCCATTTTAAGCTTAGGAGAAGGAATTATCTCACTCGCGTAGGCCTTTAAATACCGACGCTTGGAGTATGATAAGAAAATTTAAATCCATTTATTTTGGTTTCCCCGTACACGCTTGAATAATATTATTACATATTTAAGGTAAATTATAAAATTAACAGCCGATTTCAATGATAAACGAACACGACGAATGACATGCTCACTTTAAGCTCACCGAAGTTTTCACTGTGACTTTTTTACAGAATAAACCTACTGGAATAGATACAATTTTCTTGAAATGAAAAACGAAATGCTAGGAGATGTGTGAGTGTACACTGAAAAGCTTACAACATTGTGTATTGGGAATTAAGGTCTATGTTGTTATTTAGGTAAATAATATTATATTTGTTGCTAGGAAGTTTTTTAACCAATATTTTATCTACAAGCCACACAAAGTACGAAAAAGCTTTATCATGACATAAGCAGTACCTCATTAGGTACGTATTATTGTTTGAACATGTACATTAAATTAAAATAAAAAATGCGGCCATGAACAGTGACCACGATTGGGCCCAAATGTAGGACAAACAACACGAATTTACATACAACATAAGCATGAATGAGTTGCACCTTTTCTTTCCAAGGTCGGATTTCAGGGAGCATGTATAGAGATATCGCGACAACTGTTCAGACCTATATCTATCTTATTGTCTGCAGAACGGTCAGGCCACATTAATTATACGAGGGATCATCAATCAAGCCACTCCCCCCTACACCCCCTTTCACCACCCTTCCCGTGCACCCCTTACAAGAATAATACCCATCAGTGACAATTTGATCTTAAAGGGCGTTCCTTTAAACCTTAAGAAAGTTGTTAAGTTTTATTTGAAATCGTTATCGTTCAATCTTGCGGAAGAATTTCTTTGATAAGTTTATAATTATTTTATATTTTTTGTGCTTATCAGACTATCCGGGAGCGAAGTATTTTCAGTGTGAGGTCTTAATGAAAAGCATTTTCAAGAAATATTTTTTTTTTACTTTTGTTCTTTTAAATCAATGACAAACTTGACTCCTACCAAAAGGGCAAGCCCACAGTGGCCGAGGATAAATACAGGATGTAAAAAGACCGTATCCGTGACCGTAGCCGTTAACTACGTGTCTGTGCATGAAACTAAGTAACTTTTTGCAAAAACAATAGCTGGGAAACGACTTTCATTTTTGGTGTGAAAAATCGCTGTTTAGGACAGTGCGCAACGTAACGCACGCAAAACATTGTGCGTGCAGCGGTACATGGGTCGTAGGGGTATTTAAAGTTGTTTAAAATTAAAACTCGTGTTTGTCAGTTGGAATTTTGACGTTTAATATCTCTGTAACCAAAAGGTTCCCAGCCGTGCGATTCTGTAACCATCTCACCGTGAAAACTTGGGTGAAGTGAGCGTGGTGTGAGCTGTCATTAGTGATTAACACTAATGACACTGCTCACTTCAAGCTCACTTCACTTATGATTTCACGGTGAGATTTTTACAGAATCGACGGGCAGGTCCTGTACAAAAAAATAATTTCAATGACGGGGATTACAAGTGACTCTCAGCTTTATTACGTGTCTTTTTACACCCGTTATATAGAAATAAAAAAAAAATGGGGTTACCTATTACAAAATCAAAAATCTTTATTTTATCTTTAAATTTTATCTAGAAAGCCATTTTTTCGAGATCGATATTTTACTATCAACTCCATTTAAAAATAACAAACACACTTTTAAACAAAACCTCAAAGAACTCTTCAAGCAAATAGCTTCTTTTACAGGGAATTTACTTTTTGTATCACGTGACATCATGATGAATAACACGGTTTGAAAAGGGATGTCCCACAAAAAAAGTTTTGCGGAAAAAACTCTTGAACGATGTTTTTAGGTCTGTATTTTGGTATTGTTAATCTCGGTTATCACATAGGAAATGAAAAACGAGTTGCTGAATCTGAATTTTATGTATGTACCTACGTAAAATTCATATAACATTTTTTCGTTTCTACGCTAGGACCATTAGGAGCCTAGTAAGAAGAAATAAAGTCAGAACGTTTAGTGAAAACGAAGTAACATCACGAGCAGGCGATGCAGTTCGACGGGGTGGGTTCGAAAGAACAAGAAAATCACGCGGACGGTCGCGAGCAGAAGGTAGTTTTAATATAAAATTAGACCAAAACATGTTTTTACAAGTTTGTGCAAGTGTTCTGTTCCGTTGTTTTTAGGTACCACCTATTACCAAATAAATGTAATATATCATTATATTTTTTGTTATCATATTAATTATAACCGAACTCAAGCCTAAGACGGTGTAATGGTTAGTTTCCAAGTACTTAATACAATATATAATACAATAGCTCCTAAGTCAACAGAGTGAGACAAAGCCATCGTAATTCAATCAGCTTCAACAATGCGAATAATGATTTAATATATCTTGCTGCCAGAATATACCTATGCATGTACAATCAACTTTATGTAGGTAAAGCCAGGCAAATTAATTATTTAGCAAATCGACTACCATCATAAATTGTCCGTATATTGAAATCACAACTATCATTCTTAGACAAATGTATGAAATGGCTATAACAGGGCAAGTTTAACATTGGCGCCGGTTCTCTAGCTCACTAACTAAACTAAATTTAAGGTCATTGAGAAAAGGACACAAGATAAATATTAGTTTAGTCCTGTCAAATTAGTCAGCACCTGACGTAAATTGACGTATTTTTAGTAGCAAATTTTTTAACTTGTCTATCCACTCAAGCGTTATGTCTCTTTTCGCGCCGATACGCGCATCTGTTAAGGTGCTCCCGGCTGAAATCGCGCGATTTCTCCGCGTTCACTAAAACTACGATATGTCAAAAATTGGCATTAAATTCAACCCTAAGCACGCCAGACTGAATCAGCTTGGGTAACGCACGAATAGTTAAGGAGTATCTTAATGTGACAGAACTAAACTAAAATTTATCTTCTGGCCTTTTCTTAACGAAATAGAAAGAAAAAGATGAATTGAACTTAAATTTAGTTTAGTTTGTGAACAAGGGAATCGGTGCCATTGTCTGTCAATTTGATAAACAATTAATTTCTCTGACTGTACAGGAGTTTACAAAATTCAAAATACTTTCATGTTTTAAAGAAAGAAAGAAGAAAGAAAATACATTTATTTAGCACAGACTATAAGACACACAGTACACGTGAGACATACATCAGATAAAAAACAAATAAAAATCAAATTAAAAAAGTGTAAAGTCCGATGTAGGAAATTAAACTGGAAAGTGTGCCTCACGGCTGCAGTCTCAGTGAGTAGTGTCAATAGTGTTAATCCCTAATGACAGCTCACTTCACGCTCACTTCACCTAAGTTCTCACGGTGAGATGGTTACAGAATAGCACTGCTGGTTAATTATTATCGTGCCCTCATCAGTCATTTAATTTGAGCCTACCATAGACATGATAAGAAAGTTGACGAAGAATAAGAACCATTATTATTAATACCCCGGGGAAGTCATTTACCCTTACTGCTAATACTTCTAACTTATGACGTCACCATCACGAACTCATATTGGGGAAAATTACGTGTTATGGTAACAGTTATTAATTCTGCCAAAAGTTTTGGTGTTCCCATATATAATATAGCTACCTATGTACAGACGCTAGCACATCAAGCTACCCGAAACTTTCAAGTTTTCCCACTCAACTTTGAACCTTATGTTTTAGCGATAACGTTGAAAATCTATTAAAGAAATTTCAGAGTTTGTAGTAGCTTGATGTGCTGGCGTCTGTACATGCTTGAGGTTATTAAATTCGATTTTTGACTGGCTAAGACAAATGTACCATGAAATAGAACGTGGCACTATAATGGCGACATTAATTTAAGGCGACATTAATGCGATGGTGTGGTAAGTATATAAATATCACACCATCGCATTAGGTTAATCCTGTTATAATAGTTGTAAGGGTAATTATAAATAAATAAATAAAATAAATAAATAAAATTTAACACACGGGTAGGGCTAGTGGCTGGTAATCATAAAAATTATAATAACATAAAATAATTTGAAAACTATCGCTTGGGCTGCTCGTCGATATAGAGCTATCTCTCTCTTTCCTTCAATTCGTCTACTTTGTTACGTTTTGATTTCATTAATGGGACGTTCTGATCTAAGAAAATGACCCCTGCGTTGTGTTCTTTAAGTACAGACGGCCAGTACATCAAGCTACCCGAAACTGTCAGATTTTCCCAATCAACTTTGAACCTTATGCTTTAGCGCTAAAGTTGAAAATCTATTAAAGAAATCTGACAGATTGTAGTAGCTTGATGTGCTGGCGTCTGTACAAGATGCTCCAAAATTTTAAATAAATAATAACGTTTAATGAAATTAATAATGTTCATAAAATGAAAATGCTAAACCGTATACGTGTGTTAAATTAATGTCTCCATTACAGCGACATGCTGTATACCAATAGATTGAAAGACAAAAGGCTTCTAACTGCAAAACAGCAGACATTGGTCACTGAACAGTATGTTAACTCTACCCTTATGTGATCCTCAAAAATGATCATGGGTAATTGTTCAATGGTCAACATTCAAGCCATTTACTCCACATGTTTGGGTCGTTCTCCCCGTCTCAAAATATATTATGAACTAGCTGCTGCCCGCAACTGCGTCTGCGATCTAAGATGAAAAGTATTCTATGTCCCAACACAGGTCATCTTCTACCTATGTGTCAAATTTCATCTAAATCCGTTCAGCCGTTTTAGCGTGAAAGCGTAACAAACAAACCAACTTAATTTCGCATTTATAATATTACATAGTTAGGATACCCTGGTCACGCCCCGCGGTTTCACCCAGCTAATTAATCCTATTCAACGAGCCGATGAATTCAAACAATCAGGCTTGCTTGGCAGGAACAAAATGCTTCTTATACGCAGATGACCTCTCTCTAGCTGCCCAGAGCATCGAAGAGCTTGAAGAAAGGCTGAAGGAAGCATTGAAAGCACTTGCGAAATACTGTGACTAAAATAACCTAATCCGGCGAAAACCCAATCCTGTGTGTTCAAGCAAACAGGAATCTCAATCTTTGGTAGGTATTTACTTTAAATTATCATTTTTATCGCATGCATTCAAAGCCATTTTACCTTGAATTTATCTTATCTAAATTCTGTCTGATCTACAAGTACACGTGTTTTTGTTTAAAATAAGTGCAATCTATTAAATTGATAATGCAAACGTTGCCCCTAATAATACGTCATAATAACAATTACATCACGTTTTTATCTGCAAGGATTTCAATGCTAGTTTCAGCTTTCTTTCAATTCACAGAAGGTTCATTTTAAAATTGGTTAACTTTTACTACGCTATATCTTCCAAGAATAATTAATAAATTATTTATTTTTATTTATAAGTTATCGCAATTTTCGTTTGATTTTATGTAGGCCCACGTCTTGTTCCTGTAGACTTAGAAAATATAAATTAACTGTCTGGTTTGGGGTTTACTGGCAAATAATATATTGTAACCTTAGCTGTAAATAGTGTTTTAAGCTACTTATGTCGTCTTAACTTGCAATTATTATTAATCTGTGAACCTGCTTACTGTGTACTACCTGGTCAGTAAATTTTTTTTTTTCTTTTTTATACATATAAACCTTCAAGCCTCCTTAACACTAATTAATACAAGAAATTGCAAGCTCTTATTATTGCGTAAATACTATAGCATAAATATGATCGCTGGTAAAACCAAAGCATTGTGCACGAGAGAGATTTAGTGACCTTTTATAGCTAAATATCGGATTTTTGGAAAAAAAGGTAAACATCCTAGGTTTTTTTCAATTTTGTTTGATGGCAGTAACATTAATAGATGACTTCACTGACCACTACTAATGGTAAGTGCTTACCACCGCCTATCTGCAATACCAAAGGCATCGGAAATGTTTTGTTGTACCAGAGGCAAAGCTGCCTGTAGTAGTTGTAATTACAGCACATGAAATATTTCAGCTTTTTCTCTGACCAGGCAACCAGGACCCTTCAAACTGGAACAGAGCAACGCTGCTTGGCAGCAGATAATAGAGAGTACTCGTAGCCGATACTTATCATTGATAAGCAAGATACCTTTCATATAATAGATAATGAGACTAAGGCCGAGTTTGCACGTGAATATCAGCCGTCAGATTCAGATCGGTCAGAAATTTGAGTCGAGCAGGTATTGAAGTTTTTTATAGGAAAGTTCATATTTCTTCGAACGATGTTGGTCCAAAGAGAAAGTTGTTCAGTTTGATGGTCAGTACCACACCCTTAAATTTGACCACACCTTTATGATACTCGTATACGCTGTAGGTGGGGAATAATCCAAAAATGAAACTCGTTATTTATATTTTATTAAATATTTTATAATGGTTACAATTTTTTTTTATAAAATATTGTAAATTGATTACATTGATTAAACTGATTACATTGATTACATTGATTAAACTGATTACATTGATTACATTGATTACATTAGTTACATTGATTAGTCATAAATGTTATACTGTGCTTTAGATCCAAGTGACACTTTCACTGTTCAGGGATTAATTAGCATTTCCAATACCAATTAATTCTGGTAATCTAGCATTTATAGTTGCGATTATCGCCGGTTGCTTTGTTACTCCTTGCAAACGATTTGAAACTCCTACAGCCCCACCAGTGTTGTATACTTCTATCAAATTATCGATTGAAATTCCAGCACGAGCAATTTTCTTTAGAATATATGTCGATAACGCTTCAAAAGCTTGTTTTAAACCAATAAACCTGATAGACTCATCAAGACCCTCTGCTTGTTGCAGCAACATTGCGTCGGTACATCTAATAGCATCGATTTGTAGTAGTGATAGTAATATAAAAACTTTAACAACAGCGTGTGATCTTTCAGGATAAGCGTTTTCCCCAAGATAATCTCTTGCTAAGTTTTTTAGACTGAATGATCCCTCTACGTGAGGACGCTCTCTCAATATTGCTTTGAAGACGGGAACAGTATCGATGAAACCCAAAACAAGTGCTTGAAAAACATCAAACAATCCATATCTCTTCATGAGGCGTACAATTACGTAGCGATGAATCCTAAAAAAAACAAAAATAAATGGAATCAATATTTTTTTAAGCCGTCTGCACCCAAGGCTGAAATCAAGATAATAATGAGTTGAACAAGCTTTTCATATCAATTTTAAAAACAAGGAAATTATATGCAGTTGACACTATTTGGCCACAATCCCCATATCCCAAGGCTGTTTTTATTTATTTAAATAAATGTTTATCATCCAAACTCTTCACCACCCTTGCTTGACTGGTAGAGAATGCCTAAGGCATTAAGTCCGTCTTTGTACCTTTTATGTGCGAAAAGCTTAAATAAATAAAAAATTGGATATTAAAAATAGTATCGTTTATGTACGTTACACAAGTGAAATTAATTAACGACACAATATTGGTACTAATCTTGTTCTTGGCGTGTCGATAACAAAAATAGCACGAAAAAATATACATAGCTTTCATAACATTGATTGAAGATTTTTATATGGAGCTTGGCATACCTACTGTCCGCCTTTTTTTGTTATTTTGAAATGCTGGCCACGCATGAATCCTATATACGTCGATAGCTGACATCAAAGCCAACAGGTAACATACTAGGACCAAATCCCATAAAGCGTCACGTTTCCGAGATATTAACGTTCAAAGCTGCCGGTCGATTCTGTAAAAATCTTACCGTGAAATCATAAGTGAAGTGAGCTTGAAGTGAGCAGTGTCAATAGTGTTAATCCCTAATGACAGCTCACTTTCCGCTCACTTCACCTAAGTTCTTACGGTGAGATTTTTACAGAATAGCACTGCTGATCACGTGACATCCATATTTTTTGAACTTGCGTACATCTTGTTACGTAGATGTTTGAAATAATCACTCTGAATGTTTAAAGTAATTAATTTAGTAATGATTTTAAGCTTAAATTTAAAGTTATACTAAACTATTCAAAACACCACACGCACGCACACACACACACACACACACAGTCTCCTGCCGAAAGGAATGTCCGGTACTCGCAAAATATAGAATTGTGTGTAAAAGGGCAAGGGAGGCCTTTGCCCTTCTGTGGGATAACACAGGCTAGTTAGTTAGTGATGTCGGTATTAAAAAAAAAATACGATTAAATTTTTAGCTTAATATCATTACTAAAATGATTACATTAAACATTCAGAGTGATTATTTTAAACATCTATGCAACAAGATGTAAGCAATATCTCGTAAACCTGACACTTTACCGGGTTTGGTATCTTTTCTGTTTGCATTCATGTTAGCTATCGATTTATACGGGGTAAGTTTTTAATGAGTGCGCAAACTCTAACCATTAATTCAGTAGGTACAGTCACCGTCAGACATATTGTAGCAAACAAGGTGACCAAATACTTCTAAACAATATAAAATTTCAATAAGTTTCATACACATCAAAAAACCATTAATATCTGCACATTCATTTCTTCATTAATATCTGAGCAGATGCTTGTCAATTAATTCTATACACACTAATAACTAAAAATATCTGAACACTTAATACTACACACTTTTCAAGTACGTTACAAGTATCCAGTAGCACCGTAAGAAGACGATTAATAAAAAAGGAGGTTTACAAAATAGAGTACCGGAAAAAAAGTCAACTCTCGCACCAAGGCACAAAATGCAGCGGCTGCAATCTCCGGTCAACTATATTTAGATTACAATTTTGATAAAGTTATTTTTATGGACGAAAAATTTTTCTGTTCATCGGATAACGACAGATTGAGTTTGTGGAGATCAGAAAATACACGGTACTTGGAACTAAATGTGCTGCCTAATTGTCAGAGTGGTCGTCTTACAATTGGATTCTGGGGGTGGATGTGCAAAAATGGTCCTGGTGAGTATGTAGAAATAAGTGGACGAATGAATTCAATGAATTATAAGGATCTTCTTGCATAGTGCTAGTACTGTACAAGCATGGATTAATGAACAGAGAATAGAGAGAGAGAATCAAACTACGGCCAAAAAGTCCAGACCTCAATCCCATTGAAAACTTATGGGATAAAATGGTGCAAAAGTGGGATGGGAATCAAAGGAAGCATTAAGACGACATGAAAATAATGTTTGGGAATATTTCAGAGGACGAAAGTTTTGTGAAAAGGTTGTTGGTTCCATGGAAAAACGGTTACACGACGTGTTAAATACGGAAGGAGGTCACACAAAATACCTACTAATATTTTATCTACGTAGTCACAAATAAATTTATAATAATTTTTAATTTCATACAAAGCCAAGATCTATTTTTTTCAATAGTTTGATAATAACATAATATCAGTTGTATCCTATTCAAATGATTTTATATACAATTTTTATTCCCTTTTTATAACACAGATACCCAGTTGGTGTTTGTTTTTGGTTCGTCCTGTATAATACACAGTAACGAATTAGGTAAGCTCAGTGTTTTTTTGCTTAGATACACTTGCCGTTGTAAGTGTTCAGATATTTTTGGTTAGTTGTGTATAGAAATAATTGACAAGCATCTGCTCAGATATTAATGAAGTAATGAATGTTCAGATATTAATGGTAACTTTTAGTGTATGAAACTTATTGACATTTATATAGTTGAGAAGTATTTGGTCACCGTGTCTGTTAATATATCTGACGGCGACTGTATATGATTCTGGGTGCCCCAGAGTTGAACATTTTCATAGGATATAAAAAAAAAAAAATTGCCTCTGCCATACATTTTGAGCGCGTAGGTATTGCACTTTTTTATGAAACAGCTGTTATTATTTTTTTTTAAACCGGCGACAAAATTCTACGTGGGGGTCTAGAATGTGCTGAATTCATGGATACAGTTTGCGCACTGGTTATTTTTTTTTCCCAGTATAGATTCCATGCAAGGTAACCATTTTGAAAAAAATCAAAATGGCGTTAAGTAGGTATGCCACGGACCTTTTAAGCCTTTTGTCCGGCCCAAAATTCAGTACCACAAATACCGTTTGCTAACGCACCCATGAGGATTTATTTATTTATTTCCCAATTATGAGACAACAAGTTATATTAATAAACATACGTACGAAAAACAATTGTGAGCAGCCAAGAGTACTCGGCGTGTTTGGCCAGTTTGGTTTCCTAAGAAATCCAAAAAATTTAGCAGCCCCTCTCTCGGAGAGAGTGCATTAACCTCATTTCCGTAATGATGCAGTGTTCCTCCGGCAACTCTAAATCCATTAATTTCTTTAATATTTTCAGGTAATATACGTTCATTAAATGTACTGCCATTGCACCAAGCTGCAATCTGTACAAAAAATAATAATAATAGCACAAAAAAGCATAAAATAATTAGGTATACAATAAATTCTACCTGGAATATTTCGTTGATTTTCGTGTCCCGTCTCGTTGTATCTAGATCAAAAATCACGATAGGAACATCATCGAAAGGTTCTTCCTCTGTAAAAATATAAGGTTTTTGAGTTTTTATTCATCAGCCTAGGGTTTTTCCAATTTATATATTTAGTGACAGCAAATCAGCCATTATCCGGAAGCAGCTGAACATTCTGACTTCCACAACCCAGTAAGTGGGTGACATCCGGTCTTACCAAGGTGTATCGTACACCTTGGTAAGACCGGATGTCAGACTTTCCGGATGCTTTTTACCCGTAACGACTGTCAAAGATCTATGAATGACAGCCGGGATCAATGGCTTAACGCGCTTCCCCAGGTAAGGAGGCCTCTAAGTATTAAATGGTTGGTCATCCATCCATGGACCGGTCTTGGCATGCGCTGTATGACCATGATCGATCGTCCCGTACGACTTGAATGGTTTTTATTATTTTAAAATAAAAAGTAATTGCGAACTTACTTTTGCAGATCAATCCAGCAAAGTTATCATTTAAGCTATCGATATCTGGTTCATCTTTGTGGCTTCCACTCACACTTTGTGATGAGTTTTTTGGATCCATTGTTATTGAAACTTCCTTCCCAAAACAAAAACAAAAACAGTTAAAAAAGTAAACAAAAAATCTCAAAAAAAGAACTCAATTAATCATGTCTTTCAAGAGAAATTATGAAATTAGGCGTTATTTTGCGAGAATTAATGACAGTAACATGTTATGTCAAAATATTTAGTTTTAATTCCGCAATACTTAGATCCAGGCTGTGAGATGCAGCAGTTTATTTTTACTCAAGAGAATTTATGTATAAACATATCAGCTCTCATAAATTAGGTTTCAATAGTTAGAACCTAACGTACATAGAATGTTCTCAAAAACGTGTTGTGCTTTCTCAAACAGTGAAATCAATTATCAGTTTCATAGGTAAAATAATAAGCTTGTTACATTTTTTTTTTTGACTAGTATACTTAAAATTGGTCCGTCCCAAGCGTTACAAATAAAAATATGTTTCTTGACAACTATAAAAGGTACGTTCAGTAACTGTCAATGTATTCATAAAATATTTACATAAAATATCCATGATATTGTATTCGGCATAGCTGACAAGCTTTCTGGTTACGTTACAATATTATCGGCAATTTAAATAATCGATAAAAAATGCCACACACAGCGCGCGCGTCACATGTATGAATCACGCTAACGTTATACATAAATGTTGTGTTTCCCACACAAATATGTAATTAAAATGTAAAAGTTAAATAAAAGTTATTTTAAAAGAATTACTTTTACACTAAAGCAGTCCGCCAGTTTCATTCATTTTCCAAATTTATTGTATTGGAGGGATTCGTGGCTAAATGATAACAGCTGCAAGGGTTTCTCAAAGGTTAAGTTACGGTTGCAGCGGTTGGATCGTGGATGGGTCACCATGCATTATATTATATCAAGACCGCTCCGTGCCTCGGAAAGCGCGTTAAGCCGTTGGTCCCAAAAGTCTTTCGTTGATCTTGGGCAGTCGTTGCGTGTAGTCAGAAGCCCGAAAATTGGACAACCAGTCTAACCAAGGGGTGGGGTGTTACCCAGTAACGCCTTAGTGCGTAGGTTAGATAGACAGTTGCTCCATGTAAAACTCTACCAGCAGTATTTTAGATACACGAATGAGTGCCAAGACCAGGTGGCTTAACGTGCTTTCCAAGGCACGGAGAGGACCTCGTATCACCCGTCCACGGACCGATCTCGGCAAGCGTTGGTTAACCTTGATGGATCGGCCCATGCAGTTATTATTACTTAGCCACGGGTTATCATAAAGCGTTTTTATCATAAAATTACAATTTAGCACTTACCTGCTTACTGCAACACAAGTTAATATTTTGAAAATAGAGAAACACTTAAAAATTTATTTTAAAAAATAATAATTTAATTAAATTTGCAATTCGTTAACCTACACGCCTTATGTCTCTGGATGGTTTACTGATACTGTACTAGGTCAGCCGGCACTGATACGAGTATAGGTAATTTACAATGAGTCAACAGGATACGCCTTTTGGCTTTGCACGTTTGCATACATAGGGCTTACGTCACCTCTACATGTTCCAGGATTATTTATTTAATACTTCAAGCGTAAAAATTGTACAGAGGCGGACTTAATGCCATAGGAATTTTCTACCAGCGTCGGTAGAAAGGCGGATTTTTCTTTCTTTTCATTATCTATTGATATTAAAATTTGCTTTTACATGTACTTGTGTGTTTAAATTGTGAATATAAGGAGTGCTACACACTTGTTCAGGTTACATGATTTGGCACAGCCGGGTGGCAAAAACGAATTAAACGTAGTTATATGTTCGGGTAAAAGCCACTAGGACTAGCTCAAATCATGCTGAGCCGACCTGAACATAATTCAACGAAGGTAGATGCTCAGTGGAGTTTGCTGAACGCCGAATATGTGTAGTAATTACTTTAGGTCGGCTTTGTTGTTAAACAAGTATTGTATAATCGAATGTGCCGACCCGAACAGCACTCCCAACTGCCAATGTTGTCGGTGTAGATACTGCGTCAGTAGCAACTCTGCTTACCACTTTGGGTAATATAGCCGTGATTTTATGTTAAACCAGAAATCAATACAGCTTTAAAACAATGTATATTTTAATCGTTAACGGAAGTCCATCTTTTGTGATACTCGTATATTAAGATAATGTGTTACAATGGTAAAAATAATGTGGTCAATATGTCGCGTTACAAATTTTTCTATCAGTTACAATGGCTGAGAAGATCGACACAAACGATCATTAGGGTTCCGTAGTCAACAAAGAACCCTTATAGTTCCGCCATGTCCGTCTGTCCGTCCGTTCGCCCGTCCGTCTGCAGCTTAACTCAGAGATTCTTAGTACTAGAAAGTTATAATTTGGCACGGATATAATATTAATCACGCCGGATGGTTTTTTTTTCTCGTCTACCCCATGATGTAGGGTATTGTTGGATAGGTCTTTCAAAAATATTACGGGTTGCTCAAGACCATGTTTCGATTTAGGGACCCGTTTGTGAAATATTAAGCTTTAAGGTGCTAATTTTTGTTAGAGTCCTCCGCCAGCTAAATAGTTTTTTTTTTTGGATATGTGAAAAAATTTACGATAGCAGTACACGTAACGAATCTAAAAGTAAAACTATCACAGCTAAGTAGGTTTTACAAGTTTACGAGTAATAGTGGACCAACCTATATTTGCAGTTGTAAAGTATGGGAGAACATGATTTTCAAATACAATGTTAAGTTTGTTCTTGAACCCTTCATTGTCCGACAGGCACTTGGCCGGTTTTTTATAGTAAGATCTCCAACAAACAAACATCATTGGCAAAATGTGTGGATGTCCTATCTATAGGTGCACCTCACGTAATCAATTTACTTGTTTTTTATTTGTAGCAAATTATTCCCGCTGCTTTTACACAATAAAACAAAATCTATTTGAAAAATCCCCGATAGTAAATTCCTATCGCCTGCATTAAATTGTACACTTTACTTTATTGTTTACTTTACGTTTATCTTATCTCAATTCCGTTTGATCCAATAACGTTTGCTTTTCTGCATCTATAAATATAATATTATTATATTTACGAGGTGTTTCTGTACAGTTAAAAATATATCCAAACAAATTTTTGGGGTGTTAAAGGATAACTAACAGATGCCATTTCATCGATTTATGGAATTTTTGTGTTTGTCGGTTTGTCTGTTTGGATATGAGAGATTAACTGTTTGAACAGGTCCCACGTAAAAAGTACTAAACGAATATGGTTAACTTTTATACTTAAATATAGTGTAGAACTCGGAGTAAGAATTAGTTTTTGTTTCATCGCAATCGCTCTACTCTATAAAAAGATAATATTATTATCTTTTGATAGAGTAAAGCGATTGCGGTACTTTAAATTGATTACATTATAATAAATTTAAAGTATTCTAGAACAACGTTTCATTACGTAATATGGAAACACGTAACGACATCTATTGGCGTGACACAGTACTAACAAAAACATATTGTGATATAAATAACATTATTATGTGAATAATCACGTCCTAAAAGCTAACCTTTAAATAACACAGCCACTTATGTCTGTGTTATTTCTGGTTTTCTGCTGTAAAAGAAGGTCGAAATCCAAATCATGTCCAAAGTTTTCTTCATAGGTGTCATCTTCGTAGTTTTCGAGGGCAGCCGGTGCCGAATTTGACAAGAGTTGCTTTTCACACGGGCAACTTTATGTAGGAGTTTTTTCGAGCGCAAGCAACCTTGTAACATCGTTTACAGAGAAGCATTTTCTTAGTTACATAAGGTTTTAAGATCATGCCGCTGGGGCCGATGCTTGCCAGGGTCGCGGGTTGTTCGAAAGAGGTACCGCGGCCCTTGGCACGAGCAACTGAAGGAACACGGGTGTGTTTTAGTCAGTAAAAGTCTGACACACCCTCCCGCTCCGCCCAGAGCGGGAGAAGTTAGATCATGATAATTTCATAGATTTTTGCCTTTTTTCTCGAGTTTTTTAGCTTCTCCACCATGATAACGCTTCAGTTCACTCCGCCAGATGGGCAGTTGATTTATTGAGTAGGTCCGGCAGGTGCACATCCAAGTAGCAATTCCATGTCATAAAAAGATATTGTAGATTATGTCTTCGAGGCCATAACTAAATTCTTGGACATTGACTTGGTTCAAAAGATATCGATAGTCAAGGTATCTTAAGGCTATCGACCAAGAAGAGAGTTAAGCGAATGTTTACAGAAACAGGTTTACAGAATAAGTTAAGAAAGACTTCAAACTATATTTCAGATAAACTTTAGTACGATTTAAGAGTAACACCATTGATGTATTCTTCCTTCTATCTTCAAGATATATCGACGTTATAATAAAGGCATAATATTGTTATGTAAGATATCTACAATACCAAGTTAAGAATTTCTACATTTACCGCAGAGAACAAGACAAGTCTTATAAAAACTAACTTCAAACAAAAAAATGGTTCAATATAATGAATACCTATTAAAGTGTAGACATTTTTATAAAATTGATGGGCTATTATAAATTAATTTAATGATATAAATATAAAGAAATGCATTATTCTGAGGCATACTTGGGAACCATGAAGTCACCTGTTTAGATTTTTAATTTAAAGTTGAAAATTGAAGTCATAATTTACCGAACCTAAATTTTTCACTTTAGACCAACATTTTCATAACTTCACACATCATTCATTAATAATATGCTAGTTCCAGTTTTCTTTAACAATAATTTCAGTTAAAAACTTTAAATTAGCTATGTCCTACAATAATGATTAGAAGTGGTTTCGTAGGAGGCCTAGCCAAATTCGACCATTTTCCTTTGTCATAGTTGTTGTCAGAAAAATGTAAGGTTTCGAAAATGTTAAAATCTTTCAAGCAAAATATTGCAACCTTCTATCAATTCCTTGATAGTAATAATCGCTGTTTAAACCAAAACATTGTGCATGAAAGGGGTTTAATTACATCGAGATAGATTTTTGGAAAAAAGGGTTAGAAATATCCTTGGGTTTTATTTTAATTTGTTTGATAACACAGTCATAAGCCTACGAGCCATTCTAACAGTAAGCCTTTACAAAGGCATCGCAGATGTGTTCCCTTTCCAGACATAAAGCTGAAATTTTTCATGTGCTTGTAATTACAACGTCAACTTTTCGTAATAATTGATTAGATTTTTGTTGATTTATATTTTGTTTCTATATTATTTCTTATTATTTTGTTTAGTTTGATCTCACGTTGATGGTAATATATTTTATGGAATAATGATAAAAAATATTGGTGTTGTAATACATTAAAGCTCAGTAATATTTTACCGTTCGGTATGCAAAATTTATATTATTAACATACACTTAAGTTTCACCAAAAGCCAGATCCATCAATCCAGAACAATTCAGGCAATTTTTTTCTCTGATATAGGCTCAGTTAAACTGTAGTAGGCTCTATCTATTAGAAAATCATACCGTGACGTAATTTAGATTCAATTATCTATACTTTGATAAGTCGTAAGAAGTGTTTTGGTATCTATATTAAACATATACGGATGAACTTAATTTATTTATTTACTTAAACTTCTCGCACAAAAGGTACAAAGGCGGACTTAATGCTTTAGGCATTCTCCACCAGTCAACCAAGGGTGGTGAAGAGAGTAGATGGCAGATGCTTTGGTTGAATTTTTACACAATAATATTTAGATATTAATCCCATCATTTGTTTTGTCAAAATTGTCATTTTTGTAATGTATGAGAAATTAGTTACGCCGGGCGTACGTTGTCTAACCCCGGTACTCGGAGTCATTACTTAAAATTAATTAATCATTAACTTTAATTGACAAGTATAAATTGTAACGCAGTCAGCCAAAAATATGTCAGATTGAAAACATTGTTGTTGACATTTGTGCCAAGATATGTTGGTTAATAAAAGTGAATGAATGATTAATTTTAAGTGAAGTCTGATTTTTCCAACGCCAGATAATTTTATCTGAGGAATAATTTTAAATTTTTGACAGTTCTTCCATACAAAAACTGTCAGATGTCAATTACATTCCACGAAAAAAAAATATCTGTCAATTGAAAAATCAGCCCTTACTTAAATAAATATTCAAATTATTTTTGTCAAGCCACCTATGCATACAGTCAAAATAATATTTTTGTCATTTTCATAATCTGTAACAGATGGTTGTTTAATATATGATCTCTTGAGGAAATTACCACACAGATAATGTTATACCTCCAATGGAAGCCTGAACACCACTATTTAAGTTAGTATAGTAAGTCATCTGCCTAACCTTTTCTCAACTATGTTGGGGTCAGCTTCCAGTCTCACCGGATGCAGCTGAATAATAATAATAATAATATTCGACAACTTTCACACAACGCCATCTAGTCCCAAACTAAGCAGAGCTTGTGCTATGAGTACTAGACAACTGATAAACATACATATATATTTCTAAATACATACATATTATAGATAAATTACACCCAGACAAAGAACAAATGATCGTGCTCATCACACAACATTTGTCCTAGGTGGGAATCGAACCCACGACCTTAAGCATAGGACCAGTATTTTATATGAAGCGACTGCTTATCTGACCTACACAACCCAGAGACTCCATTACCCAGCTGGGTAATGGAGTCTCTAGTAATACGATACCTCTTGGTAAGACTGGTTGTCAGAGTTTCGGGCTTCTGACGACCCATAACGACTGCCGAAGATCCATAAATGACAGCCGGGACCAACGGTTCAACGTGCTTTTTGAGGCAGGAAGGGTCTTGATATGTAAGATGGTCACCCATCCACGAACCAACCGCGGCAAGCGTAGCTTAACCTGATCGATCGACCCGTGCGGCCGTTACGACTAAGCCACAAACCCCTCTTCAGTTAGTATAGTAAGTATTACTTAAAATTCATGACATAGGATATTTAAATGTCTGTGACATACAGTAACTACTAGATACCTACTATTCTTGGAATGGCTTTGTCAGATAGTTTGAACCTTGTGTGTGACATATCATTTACAAACGCTCGGTAAACATAACATGTCTTTGTCATTTTCTTGTCAATAAATAGGGACAAAATAGGAGTTCCTTTTTTTTTTGTTTCTTAGAAGTATATCTATTATAGTTTATTTTTAAAGGTCATCGCAGATACATCCGAACGCCTAGGTAAAAGTTCATAGCACTGTCATTTTTTTGCAGTTTTTTATGCCAATTGACGTAGGAGTAACACGATTTTATTTTCAGGATTGTAAAGATATGAAAAGTTCCTGAAACTTTTTTATACGAAATACTAATATTCAACTATTCAGCATTACATATTGCTAGGTACCAAGTTTACACATTGCTGGATAAGTCGTCCATACTTCTATTCAGCTGCATCCGGTTAGACTGGACGCCGACTCTAACATAGTTGGGAAAAGGCTATGCAGATTATGGTGTTTAGACAGTAGGTACGCTAGCCACAGTCAAAACGAAAATAGAAATAGAATATTTTTCGTAATGTTGGTAATACCTAAACGCAGGACATCGTTCTCCTACCCAAATCTTTATTTATTTGGGGTTGGCAACACAATGACATGTATTTTTCTGGCATACTTCTCTATTGGTTGTTTTCTTGGACGTTTTCCTTTCTTGCCTCTTTCACACAGTCCATACATCGTAACTTTGGTGTTTATACTCAAAACTTTCCTCACGGCATTTTCCATATTCCTTCGCATCACATGTCCGTACCATGACAATGGATTTCCAGTCAAATTTTCAGTCACCGATGCCACTTTCAGACTTCCTCTTATGTATTAATTTCTTATTCTATCCATTCACGTAACACCACACATCCCTCTTAGCATTCTTACATAAGCAGGTGCTTACAAAGGAAAAACACAGTAATATCTACTGCTAGATTATATAGGCCGTCTTAGTACCCGTTAAGAGATTTGGTTTCCAGAGTAAATACTCTAACGGGAAAACTAAGTAAGTAGATTTGTACAAACGCTTTTACGTCAAAAATATTTAAAAAAAACTAGATGAGGTCGGCTTTTCCCATCTGATTACCCTGAGAAGAAAGGGTGAAACAAACTCAGAGGTCACAGTCTCTTTCTTGGTCAGATCATAATGAGGGCCATGTATAATAGATTGATGTCTGAAATGTTATTTGGAGTACCACATCAGCAAAGATTTTTAACACGACAACACAGTTTTTTCAGTTGGTACATTTCAACAACTTTGAGCATGAAACCGTTTATTGAGAGTGTGTGCATCATTTTTTTCACAGTCCGTTTAAAACTGTCTCAACTTGAGTCAGGTGTCTGCGCACAGTCTAACTGAAAAAACTTTAGGAAATGTAACCTGTCTTTAAAAAGTTGTCAGTAAAAGGGGACAATGTATTGTAAACCATTTTAGTTTCTAAGACGTCTGTATGTTTATGAATAAGGGTGAATATCCTCTGCATTTAGCAAACCTCGGAAGCAGAATCTGGTCAATGCGTGCATGGTTAGGTTCTTTGATCCGTTCATTTAAATTAATCTTGATTTATAGACTGGAATAATGCCTAAATCAGTTAGTCGCTTTTTGCTTGAAATACTTATACAGAACCCAGTATAGTTTTGATTAGTTCCCAAGACAAATGATGTTAGAGAATTTTTAAATGTATATGGAATCTCTTATCTAGTGACATTTATAGTTCTAGAATGCCTATTTGGCAAAGCTTTCGGATTTCCGCCTTTAAAAATGCGATAATTACATTGCAAAAACGTGATATTTCGCTTTCATTTTTGTAGAGTTTAATAACTGTACAAGGGTTGAAAAAGCCACGGCTTTGTTTAAAATATAATTACATGCTCGTGCAGGAAACACGAATGACCTGATTAGAGACTTGAACTAATTTTAACAGCGTAACACAATGTATTAAGCGAGTAATCACTTAGTTCGTATTTCGTTTTATGTTTAGACGTTGGTATGTTAGACGACTTCTTCACATATTCCTTTGTGATGGCTTTCCGTACATAGGGAAATAGGTCAAGATTGTGAGCAAGGAATTTGTAGAATTTATATCAAAACACCCTTTAAACTACGAGCCTATTCACACGCTACGGAAACTGTAATATTCACAAGTAATATTAATAATTCGCCCGCGTAGCGGTCACGTAGCTTATATCGTAGCAGGTGCTACGAATCGACTACGCTCACGATAGTTTGAATGAAATTTCGTAACGATATTAGACGATCCACATAGATAGATATGCTCTCGGATAGCTGATAGTTTATAAAGTGCTAAGTTACCGTCTAGGCGGTACTAACGATAAAAGCCTTAAAAGTTTTCTTCATGCGATTTGTTGCCGCTCATCAGAATTTTACTTGTAGCATATTATATGCTTTTATAAACAATTTTCATAAATTACTTTTAACATTATTTTTGTTATTCTATAGAAAATAATATGAACATTGACACGCCATAGAATGTCGCTGAACGAATTTACGCGGGCAATTACCGACACAACATTTTTTAATCTATAAAAAGCTTTCCCCTATATTCTATAGACGCCTATAGTGTTACCACTGAAAAGCTTTTGCCATTACGGTCGTTACATAATTGATTAACTAATTACACTACACGGATGGTAGGTCGTCACGTCGAATTATAAAATCCTCACGTGGATGAACTACAATGATAAACGGTCACTTCACATCACTATCACATGGGTTTTGTTTACCACAGGATAGGGTGGGTAATATGTACAGTTACGGGATATGGGTAGGTTCGCGTTGGGCGGTCTGGCCGCCACGCGCGGCCGGTATTGCGGCCGGCGGAGGTCGCATGTACCAGTGTGAACGCGGCCGACCGGGCTGCTGGCGCCCGGTGCACTACTGCGCGCGCCGCCCCCGCCGCCGCCGGCGCCCGCTCGATATCCGCGCCGCGCCCCACACGACTCATTATACCACCTGTGAGCACCGTCAAAACACCGCGCCATGGTTTCTTGAGATCCACCCCGCGTCGTAAACATGCACTGCCATATTATACCACAGCGTTAGGGGGTTGAAACACGTTCACAGATCCAGTGAAGATGTCGTTACAGAATTTCTCTCGCCAAGTTTCAGAACCGTTTATCATGAAATGAAACTCATTAGAATCGATCAAAAGTTTCGCTTCCGAGTATGTGTTAAGTTTGCTTAAATATTCTCTTTGATACCCACGTTATGACTGCCATTAGGATATTAAAAAGCCAAGTTTATAATGGTTTTTATTGCAATAGCTTAGGAATAAAACTTCCTATAAAGCTTGTGGAGAAAGAAAATAGGGTGAATGGAGGCTGACATCAAAATCAGATCAGTCTTGCTCACGGATGCTAAAAAATCTCCTGCGGAGAAGAACTGTCGTCAATTATTTAATCGAGTATTTCAATTGGGCGGAATTAATTAATTTTTGCGTAGATAAATTTTGGCCTAATAAGGTTTTATGAACCTTGCTTAAATACATATATATTTTTAAATACATATGCTTTCCTGTGGTCATTACGAATTTATTAATTTACTAGCGACCCGCCCCGGCTTCGCACGGGTGCAATAGAGAAACACTGATAATTTTAGAGCCATTATTTCTGCTCGTAGGGTTCAGCCAGCGTTTGCAATGTAAGCGCAAAAAAATGTATTTATTTACGACATCATATTAGAAACCTCTAAAATTATCAGTGTTTTTCTACTATATTATGCATGTATTATACATTTAAACCTTCCTCTTGAATCACTGTATCTATTAAAAAAAACCGCATCAAAATCCGTTGCGTAGTTTTAAAGATCTAAGCATACATAGGGACAGACAGCAGGAAGCGACTTTGTTTTATACTATGTAGTGATGACTGAAAACCTAGAATGAAAAGTTTGAAATCGATATTCAAATCTATTTTGAACTTTTAAAAGATTAAAGATAACTTCTTTAACACTGAAAAATCACTAATCGAATCATAAAAATATTAGCATAATATACTCTTGCAGGAAAAGTTTGTCCATTTTTTCACAGCCAAGCAAATTATTATAGCCCCAGAAAAATAAACGATGAGCTTAGTCTACAAATACAATTCCCATGTATGTAAATATCAGAAAGGGTAATAAAACCTTCATCCATGTTACATTGCATCACAATATAGCACAATCTTATAGTTTTGTTATGGTACTTCTGACTTCCAAATGGCTTGTCTGTATTGGAAACCCCAAAAGCATACGAATTTTTTTTTTTTTTGAGTTGGATTATATCAAATAACTTTGCCTGCTCTACGTGTCAGACTTTTACTGACTAAAACCCACAAGTGTTCCTTCAGTTGCCTGTGCCAGGGGCCCCGTAACTCTTTCGAACAACCCACAACTCATAATTGTTATTTTATGAATTATAATTAAACTACTTTGAATAAAAAAGACATTTTTATAATCATTATTAAAATGCCTTTTCATTACAAAATTGTATTTTAGGTATTCCTTACACATTTTTTACATGCAAGTGATAAAAACACAACACAGCCCTTATAAATGACAAATTTCTATAATTTAGAGTGCGTATTCTGAAAGTTGGCAACGTCGCAGGTACACGTCATCATCATCTGCATTCTTTTCCCAACTTGTTGGGGTCGGCTTCCATTCTAAACGGATGCAGCTGCATCCGTTTAGAATGGAAGCCGACTACCAGTATTTTACATGAAGTGACTGCCTATCTGACCTCCACAACCCAGTTTCTGGGTAATGCGGTACCCCTTACCCGTAATGACTGTCAAAGGAGAAATGACAGCTGGGACCAACGGTGTAGTGAGCTTTCCGTACTTTTCGTAAGTACACTTAAAACTTAACATTAAAATATTACTTTACTGCTCTACAAAGCGATATTTCATAAGTTAATGTACTTAGTAATGTTGACGAATAAATCAAAACAGCGAAATATACTTAGTTGACACCTATTTGCAACGTTGTCAACTTTCAGAATGTTTTTACCTACAATAGAAAGACCGCTAATATCAAGGATCCACTCTCGAGTGTCATAAAAGGTGAATAAAAGGAATTATGAGAAGAAGATGCTGTCCCTCTATGGTTTACTACCGTATCAACTATCGAAATGAGGTCAATTATGTCTTTGTCAAGTGTAACTGTCACATTATATACACTTTATTATAATAATTTCTGTGACCCCAAAATCCGTACAAACAATGTATCGGCTATGCGGGGCTTATTCTAACAGACTCTTGACTTTTAGTGAATTAAGTATAACAGTTTACATAGTTAACTGTATTTTACGAAGACGTGAGAAGATAGTAGATGTCGATGTCGGGACAGATGAACTTGACCGGAAAATTGGTTAATGCAATGCTGGAAACTACACAACATAGTGGAAAACTAATTAGGTTGAAGTATCTAGTTTACATAATTACCGTTTTAATCAATTGTCATTGATTGGTCATTAATTAGTTTTCAAATTCCGATATATTGTTCAATACTTCAGCATTAGTCATTTCAACCAACCAAAATAGGATTTGTTTCAACATATTAATCAAATTCAATTCGAATGAACATGAAATTCCGCAATTATTTACATATAAGCCTAGATTAAATTCAATGTTCAATTCATGTGTACCGTCAATTCCATCAAGTATCAAATTTGTGCATTCAAATTTGAACGTCAGTAATGACCTAACTTCATGAACGCGGAAATGTCAAACACGGCGTCGCTGGAAGGTGTTAACTTGCTAATCCAATTGCTTTTGCCTGCATTTCTGTTTGTGAGTCCTATGCGATATAAATTGAAGTTACTGTAGGTGTGTTTTTCAAATACGGTAGAGGAAACAGTTTCAAGTTTGTGTTAAGTATCTTCATTAAAATGGTAATTTCAAAACATGTTATGTTTATTTCTGGGGAAATTATGAAATTTATAAGGCTTCGCCAAACCGTCATAAGTACCTACACATGGTGATGTCTGCTAGTGCCTTTTAGGTATGATATGTGGCCTTTGCCCTGCCATGTAATAGTAGGCTGTTATTATTATTATTATGATGTTTATTCACTTCTTTAACTTATTTTATTATATTTTTAAATATTTCTTATAATATAATTAAAAATATTAAAAAATAGTGATCCGCCGGTGACGGGAGCAGGGTCCAAGCTACCGGTGGTTAGGACTCCAGAGACAGGAACCTCCTCACAATGCGAGCCGTATCGAGGAGTACTGCCTTCTTATTATGATTATTATGATTATTATTATTATTATAAGGCTTCTGTGTAACGCCTTAATATTTATAAATTCTCTCAAAAAATAATTGGTAAAATTGCTTACAAAATAGTTCTTAAGTTCAAGCTCCCAAACAACATTGCTAGTGCGTATATTTTCCAAGAAAACTGGGACGTAATGTATTGTCACTTTGATCCATCGGATCGGATAGAATGTCAGTATTTTAGATCTCAGTTCAAGGCCTAGACAAGCATAAAAATAGAGCGAACATCTATCAGAACTTTTCCAGATATATTTTCTGATTATACCACTCCATTTTGTTGAAGTACTTTTTTCGGTTTAAATTTTAGTCAAGCTGTTATTATAATCATAATACTTTGTTCTTTGAATGTTTTAGTGAATGATATTATGTGAATACTGGTTCAGATTTTATACTGAATTTTGTATTTTAAAATAGTTTAACTGATTCATTGACTGTAAACGATTTTAAAGTATGAGAACGTCCCTTGAAGAGTGATACCTACTTTCAAGCGTTTATTATTGGTAAGTCATACTTAATGGGGCATGGAATAAGCTGCTAATATGATGTTTTTCTATGTCAATCAATGTCAAATGTTTAGAAAAAATTCTTATGAGACGAATGCACTTAACACACCAATAACATATTTGTAAGGCGCATGTGCCTTTACAGCACTGAACTATGTAAATTATACAAGTACGCTGGGCTAAATATACTATACGAAATTATAGTTGTTTTTGTGCCGATTCAAAGCTCAAATGTCTCAGGAACTAAAATTGACACATTTCCGCAAATGGCCGTCGTTTTGTTTTGGTACGTCTGAGACGATTTAGGTCTAAATCGTGGAATCAGACTATTTTGTGTATTTTGTGTTTACTAAGAGATAATTAGGACATTTTTATCATGACAGTATGTGCATCTTGTAAAACTCGGCATATTAATATTAGTTCCACGGACGCTCACGTTGCTGTCAGCGCCAAAATGGCGAAAATCAAATGTCTTCATTTTGTCATCGATAGTATGAAGTCCAGTGTACTTGTTTATTATAGCTCAGTGCTTGACATCTATATTAATACTAAAAAGAGATAAAATGTGTGATTTTGGATGTAGGAGGTAATTTTCACAACTCCGAAAATTCTTCCACTAATGAGAAGCTACTTTATCGTTGGGGTTATATTAAAAAAAAAAATGTATGAGAAAGTCTGCGTGCAAATCCCCGGGCGAGGCGCTAGTCTTATCTAAATTTAAAGTCCCATTACTGAGCAAAGGTTTCCTGTCTCCTATATTTTCCATTCTATTGGAAAGACGTATCCCTGAACTGTTCATTAATAACATCGTTTTCAGCTCCATTAGATTTAAATTATGTAAACTATTCTAGTCTAGTTTGGGTCAGGCGTAATTAGAACTGGGGCTTTAGCATTAATTGGTACTCCTCTGATCCGTTGGGAATCGTTAATGTTTGGTTATAATTATTGGATACCTATCTATAATCTATATATGTTACTTTGAGAATACAGTTTATAATGAATGGTGTCTGGCTGTCTGTAGTAGATAGAGGTCTCGGACACGAATGAAACGTAAACTATAAAAATACGTTATGTTATCTTTTAGAGGCGGTACTATGTCTAAGGCACTTTGGAGGAGGTATTTTGTTTTGAATTATTAAACAAGCGATTAAGGACTGATACTACCAAAGTCAGTTAGTTATCTTTTAACCGTGGAATTAAATTGACGTCTGACAGTTATTGTATGGAAAAACTGTCACAAATTCAAAACTTATTTAATCGACAGATATTTTTTTACTCGCGGAATAAAATTGACGTCTGACTTTGTATGGAAGAACTGTCAAAAAATCAAAATTATTGCTCCGATAAAATTATTTGGCGTTGGAGAAATTAGCTATTTTACTACGGCCGATTTAGACTGATGATATTAATTTACATTTCAACGGCTCTTTTTGAAATATCGTTGGCGGGCGCCATCTTCAAAATGAACTCTTTAATTAAAAGATGTCCCTGATCAAAGGACCTGGAAATATGTAGTAGTTACTTCACTAATAATGTAATTACTACATTTTTTCGTGTTCCCTGTCCTATAAACCACATGGTTCATGGTGATTACTTTAATTAGACTTATAATAATAATAATATTTCACAACTTTCACACAACGCCATCTAGTCCCAAACTAAGCAGAGCTTGTGCTATGAGTACTAGACAACTGATAAACATACATAAGAGTGACTGGTAATTAGTGATCGATACTTAAACACATGATTCTACTCATGACAACAAACAACTTTTACTATGGGACCAAACCTGAAATCGCGAAAAAAAAATTAGCTATTCCCTACATTTTGACGACTCGTACGAACATAAATGTAGGGAACAGCTGATTTTTTTTTTCGCGATTTCGTATTTGGTCCGATAGTAAGTTGTTTGTTGTCATGAGTAGAATCATGTGTTTAAGTATCGGTCACTAATTACCAGTCACCCTATATAATTCTAAATACATACAAATACATATTATAGATAAATTACACCCAGACAAAGAACAAATGATAATAACTTGGAAAAAGGTAGGCTAATCTCATTTTCTATCTGTCTATCTATTTAGCCCGTAAAGTCCCACTGCTGGGCAAGGTCTCCCTTTCCCTTTTCCACACACTTTTCCGTCTGTTCTCTGCTATTTCTGGCCAGTCCTTTCTGTAAGAGTCAAGTTGGTCCCTCCGTCTTCACCTCGTCACAATAATCTCATGATCTATATAAATAAAACAAATTTGGGTTAGTTACACCATTTATAACTCAAAAACAGCTGCTGGAGCGATTTCTGTGATTTTTGATTTTTTAGATTTGTCTCCGCCCGAATAGCAGCATGAAGAAGAAGATATAATTTCCTTATGCATTTTGTATGGAACGGTTTTTTGATGATATCTCGAAAACGGATTAAATTATTTTAGGACATAGGATACTATTTATCCCCATATTCCCATGGGATCGAGACGTTTTCGGGTGAAACCGCAGGACACATCTAGTTTTTATTAAAAGTTAGAACTGTGTGAATCTTTCTATTCATATTACTATTGCCAGCTTAATTTAAAAATGTTCTGGCAGAAATCGGAAGCTAGCCAAAACCGCTAATTTTAAAATCTCTTTTATTTGCTGCCTAAACCGTTTTGCGCGAACGGCTTAAAAACATAAACGTTTCGTCACTAAACTTTTACAGCCTACATAATATAAACACAAAAGTAAGCTCATGTACTCACGGTCGAAAAAATATCGCTAAGAGATATTATCGCGCACTGGATTTTCAACTCTCGGTGCTAAGCAATGCGTTGGAAACGAAGTGTGTGAAAAAAAAAATCGCCGCGGGAAAGTATCGCCTGAGTGAACCTGAGTTTGTAAAGCTACATACACAAGTTTTATACCTTCGTGTTTTGACTTCCCACGTATACATTTGTTAATATTTAAACATTGCTAAACCCTGTGAATGTAATCCTTATGTATTTTACTTTTACATAGTCTTACAAGCGTATTACGAAGAGCTGGTATGTAAATGTATTTTTTGTGTAAAATATTATAAACACATTTGTATGTGCGCGTTTCATATTAAGTCCCTCAAAATCCAGTAGATAAGATACGCGATTTAATTTTTAGTACTGGTAACCTACAAAACATAATTTCACACCTTTTCCCATGGGGGTAGGCAGAAATTATAGAACACCACCGGCTGCAATCATTACCTAACGCTAGGGATCTTGTTGCGCCATTTTTTCTTCCCAGCTAAAGCTCTAGGAAGTGGTGACGGGCGGGCGTTTTGAGGACTGTCTTATTTCAATTTTGACGACTTTTTCATTTTATTACATACTTCTTTAGTTACCTGTGTACATACCTACTGATTTTACCTACTGAAATTAAGAAAAACATCTGGCTCATTTAAGAATGGAATATAATAACTAATAAATTAATAATGCAAAACCTTGAATAGAATAGAATTTAATAGAATACTTTTTATTGTGTACACCATATAAATTACAGACATAAATATAGAAAATTTACATAGGGTAACACAATGGGCGGTTTTATCGCTAAGAGCGAAAAGCAATGCATGAATAGAGTATCGAAATAAATACGAGTAAGTAGTGATCACAACATAACATATTAGGGGTGCTACACACACATGGTTCGGCACCGGTCCGATGGTAAAATCGAATGTATATTTTGCCGCCAATTGTGTGCCGAATCATGCCGATCCGAACAAGAGTATAGCACGTCTTACTTTCTTGGCACAGAGCATGCCAAGATAGATTTAAATTACCAGTCACGATCTTCAGCAATGAGGGGACAAAAATTTTCCTCTTTTAGAGTAAAAATACGTTATTTAAAGCCAATATTAGATGTCACGTTCTACGCATTATTTTGTACATTTTTTTAAGGAAGGAAGCCGTTTATTTTTTCTACGGCCTATTAATATTATAAATGTGAAACTTTGTATGTTTGGATGCTTGTTACTTAATGACGCAAAAACAGCTAATCGGGTTTGGAAGAAATTTTGCAAACAGGTACTTAATTATTTGACACAAAGATTACTTACTATACAGCCTATCTATTCTGTAAATACCTCACCGTGAAAACAAAGGTGAAGTGAGCGTGAAGTGAGCCGTCAATAGTGTCAATCCCTAGCATCAGCAAGACTGACAGCTCACTCTAAGGTCACTTCATCTTAGTTATCACGGTGAGATTTTTACAGAATAGACCAGCTGGTAGTACTTCGCGTGGGATAATTTTCGACGTCCACGCGATCGAAGCCGCAGGAAAACCTAGTAGGTTATAAAGTCACTCCTTTTCCTTCTGTATGTATGTATTTTTTGTGAATAAGACAGTTATAATATACCTATAGACGTTGGAAAGTAGCATCTTTTTCTTTGATCATAATGAAAATGTTGAGGAGAGTTGGAGCCGACACTTCAGAATCATCATCTTTCAGTACTTAATCTTAATTAATTTTGCAGTAGCGCTTTAGGTAGTACTTATGTTCTTTTTTTAGGGTTCCGTGCCTTAAAAGGAAAAAAGGAACCCTTATAAGATCACTTCGTTGTAAGTCTGTCTGTACGTCTGTCAAGACCCTTTTTCTCAGGAACGCGTAAAGGTTTATATAGTTGAAATTAATATCAAATACTCAAAGCTGCAATCCCTTGGAGCAGTGAAAAAATCAAACTTCTAAGTCAACACATTCAAAAGATACGAGCGTTTATGTTCCGACTATACCGCATGTTATGATACTCGCAAGGGAATCAGAATAGAATAGAATACTCTGTATTATGTACACCATATACATCACAGACATAAATATAGAAACTTTACAAAGGGTGACACAATGGGCGGTCTTATCGCTAAGAGCTATCTTTTAAATACAACTTTTTGATGGATTGAAAACGGGAATCATGGGAACCATGGAACAATATTGGGAGGGTACTTCCCGTTGACCTAGGATCATGAAATTTGGCAAGAAACTATGTCATGTGGCACAAATAAAAGGAAAAATCCGAAAACCGTACATTTTTAGTTACATACCTAAAAGCTTGTACAGAACCTTCGGTGTGCGAGTCCGACTCGCACTTGACTGGTCTTTTCTTTAACACCCACATCTCTTTCAGACATATCATCTATAGGTATTTACAAAGAAATAACATTGAAATATCTGTCTGTAATGTCAAAAAGCTTGTTACTAAATGCATAATATGTTAGTAACAAAAAAAAAATGCATTTTTTTGTTTGTCCTTGTCTTATTTTTTTTTCTGTCTGTTTATTCCTGCTAATCTCCTAAGCGGCTGCATCGATTTTAACAGGATGTGATAAGGAGGAACTAAATTAACTTACTTTTATTTTCGGAAAAGACCCACACATTATTGTTTTCCGACAGTCACGCGTACGAAGTTACGGTACGGCTAGCCTTTCGTACAATCCATGCGTCTTTTATTTACGGCAAAGTTAAACAATTTAAACTATTTGGAAAGCTTTGAATGATGTCTACCTCATTCTTTTTTTTGCGTTCAAGTAAAAGATAGGCCTAAGGCATCCAGTCCGCCTTTGTACCTTTTATGCGAAAAGTTTAAATAAATAAATAGGAAGAATATTTTAATGTCCAACAAAATTACCCGTTGTTTTCTTATAACGAATTTACTCAAACACTTATTATCACTCTCATTAACACTATAGTTATAACAAACAAACTAACAGCAAAATAATAATGCGTTTGACATAGTAGAAAGAAAAAAAATAACGAAAATACGTTATAATAATAATAATAATAATAATAATACTCCACAACTTTCACACAACGCCATCTAGTCCCAAACTAAGCAGAGCTTGTGCTATGAGTACTAGACAACTGATAAACATACATATATAATTCTAAATAAATACATATTATAGATAAATTACACCCAGACAAAGAACAAATGATCGTGCTCATCACACAAACATTTGTCCTAGGTGAGAATCAAACCCACGACCTTGCGCATAGCAGTCAGGGCCACTAACCACTAGACCAACAGGTCTGTCAAACTATACGAGATAGATCCCCAGCACTGGTTTTCAGCGACCGCCGGCGCTAAAAGAAAATGTAAAGGCACCAAAAAGCGCTAAAGCCGCTAAAGGTAAAATTATAATAACTATCTATGACACCGTGTGCGCTAGAGCTCTCTATCTAAATAGGTTACGTAAGAGGCACCTACGTTTATTGCTTAGTGTCGTATTAAAGTTTATACACACGGTATCAGGGTATAGAAAACTAACATTAGTGTTGACTATGCTTAAGCGTTATCTATGCGGTCGAAAATTACTAGAATTAAGGAAATGTCTAACGTCAACACGTCTTTAAGCGGCCTTATCTAGTGAACCAGTCGATGAATATCGTCAGTTTTTATTCTGTTCACACAGGTACTACTCATATCATAATGGCGTATCAGCCTTCCTATTTATTGTTAATTTTTTATTTCCATAATTCGTCTTTGAGCGGCGATACATCGCCATTTAGCCAGCCACATGCACGCCGACTGTCGCCATTTTCACCAGAGTGGTGCGTGTACCTAATACTAAATCAGCCTTCCTGGCAATAGTTACCAAAAGTATGTCTATCTCTTATAATGTATATATAAATAATAATAATAATATAATAATTCCACAACTTTCCCACAACGCCATCTAGTCCCAAACTAAGCAGAACTTGTGCTATGAGTACTAGACAACTGATAAACATACATATACAACGTGTAACGTTAAATGCGCAAAACCTCAGACACCCCAACTGATTTTTAATTCAATTGACCTATTTCAGAGAGAAAATAAGTCATTAAAAAAATTGTAAAGTTTTTATGTGCTGTTTTAGTTTTACTGGCCATTCTGATCGTTTCTTGGGTCTGCGACGACGCTTTACCGAGGGAGGAGTCGTCACCGGGCCGCGGCGCCGCGCTGACATTGGCTTGCTTGACTTATTAATAAATAGACACGGCAGCGTTTTTAATGAAGAATTTTTGAAAAATGTAACCTATGTTAAAAAGTGATTCAATTAATTCTGCTCGTTAGTCTGATCAAATCATTTTCAGGTTTTGCGCATTTAACGTTACACGTTGTATATTTCTAAATACATACATATTATAGATAAATTACACCCAGACAAAGAACAAATGATCGTGCTCATCACACAAACATTTGTCCTGGGTGGGAATCGAACCCACGACCTTGCGTATGTCAGGGTCACTGACCACTAGACCAACAGGCCTGCCGACTGTATGTTATTATGGTCTTATTTTGTTATAGGGTTGGAATCCTCATCCTTATGATTAGCCTATAACAGTCCACTGCTGGACATCGGCTTCTATAATTGAACGCCATATAACACAATCCTCGGATTCTCTTGTCCAGCTGCTACCCCAATATTGTCGCTCCATGTAGCCTGAGAGGGTTTTCAACAAAGTGCATTTGTAACAAAAGTCATCATCATCTGCCTAGCATTTTCCCAACTATGTTGGGGTCAGCTTCCAGTCTAACCAGATGCAGCTGAATACCAGTATTTTACATGGAGCGACTGCCTATCTGACCTCCACAACCCAGTTACTGGGTAATACGATACCCCTAGGTAAGACTGGTTGTCAGACTTTCGGGCTTCTGACTACCCGTAACGACTGTCAAAGATCTACGTATGACAGCCGGGACCAACGGCTTAACGTGCTTTCCGAGGCACGGAATGTACGTTAACTTTTTGTAACAAAATTAACTGATGGTAAACATACTGCGTGTGGTAATTTTTTATTCGGCTGAACTTGAATCAAACCCATCCCGACAAAATCAGTAAAAAAAAAAGTAATCGGATTATCCTTCAAAAAGTTGTCCAAATAATTTATCTTAGTCCCGTTACGAAAGCATCGAACGTTTTTGTATAGACTCATCATAACCCTCCCTTCGCCCAGCTGGATTGTGGGTCAAGGCCTCCCTTATATTAAACCCGGATATAACTCCGTGCGTACCCTCATTATCTGATTCTTTTACAGGAAATCTCATTTAGTGAACAAATTAAAAAGCGTATATTTTTATGTGATACGTGGTAGCGTTGCCTTTGTTAAATGAGTGCGTTCTTTTGATACACTTGGTATTTTATTAGTTTTTGTACTTGGTTTAAAAATATTTAGTGTCTATGGAAAGGGTAGAAGATTTTTCAACCTAGGAAGGTTATTTTCAGAATACCTTGAAATGAAACGAAATGTACCATACTTGATAACGCTATTATTTCTCTTTTATCCTTGCAACATTTCAATAATGTACGAAAAAGATAGTCCCATTGCATGAAGAATTTTAAATGAGGTACACATATAAAAAAAACACATACCAAAATGTAACTTGACATTAAAAACAAATATTTAAAAAAAAACATTATTCTTTATTTCTTTTAATTATTTTGTCCTTGATTGAAAATCAGTAGTTAATACATAAGCTATGCCAGCAACAGTAGTGTCATCCATAAATTGATGAGAAAGTCAAACGGGCCCAAACATGAATAACCCATTCAACTAGTTCGGAGGCATTATCCGATCATACAATTTTTTTTCATAATGATCTCTGAGTTGGGTATAAAACGATATCTGCTGGTTACAGCTGTAGGTAAATACATACTTATTGAGTAGTAAGAGTTGACGATAACGATGTGAAGCTCGTAATGAGAGCGACGAAAGATCGTATAGACTATTAGCTCAGTTAAGATCCCGAATCAATAAATAGAGTTGATGATATGGACGAAATCATATACGATGTGACATCAAATGTTATAGAAACAGTCCCTGTTGGAGTATGAAATGTAAACAAGCATATATTATGTCCGTTTGAGTATACATACTCGTATAAAACACATTACCACTTCAATTGTCAATAACATATATTTTACAACAATAAAAAATGAGCAAATGCAACAATCTCCAGGATATCACACAATGTAAGTGAAAAGCTACAACAAAATACACAAATACTTATACGTTTCCAATATAAAAATTCCTTCAAAATATATCTCTCCCGATCATTCCATTGGTATGATCGGGAGAGTCCGTACTATCGGCCTATCCACTTGATGCCCCATATGCCTATAGCGGCCACTCAACATGATATATTACAGGGTAGAAAAGGGTTACGTTGATAATTTGAAGTAACGCCAAAAGTCCTCGTTAGAGTCTGTATGAAAAAGATTGATATATGAACATATAATGCTAGAAGAAGTGGAGAAATGTCGATGAATTTGTCCAGCGATTTTGGTCGGGGCTTACTGAAGAGAATGAAATACTTAGGAGATCTTTTGAGCTAGGAATGACTTAGAGCTTAGACACTTTTATCTATAGGGTTCACTCAAAAGCTCGCAAGAATAGATGCAAATATGATGCGTGAAAAAAACCTAAGAGTTAATTCTGAAATTTTTTTCGTAGTTCCCTATGATGAGAAAGCTAACGGGCCCAAACATGAATAACCCATTCAACTAGTTCGGAGGCTAGTACTACTACTACTCTCGTAATGAGAAATTCTAAGTAACTAAAGATTTAGATGTGAGTTTAATTTTCATTTAAATACCTGCAAAATTTATGTGCGAAGTAGAAACTACCCATTTCTCGTTTCCTAGGTACAGTATAAGAGCTTTCATTGCAAATTTCGGGGAAGCCTGTCCCAGAGCTTTTCACTCGACGATGTCACAAGCACTCGCTCGAAATAAGCACGTAAATAAAGCTATACACACGAGTAGGTACATAAACAAACAAACATTTCTCTCTCTCAAAAGTAAATGAGCGGAAGTAAAAAGGACGTTTGGTTAAAATTGCATAGAAGCTGGTTTATGAACCAACAAAGTTTTGTTCAGATGGTCACAGAGTCTTTTAGCTGTTAAAGATATCTCTAACGTTTCTTAGACCATACTTGCCCAGTTTCCTTTACATTAAAAAAAAAACTGATATAAAGAGAGAGAGTGTGTGCTTATGACCCAATGACAGAAGTAAAAACTTACGGCTGGAGCTGTGTATGTCTATACCCCATTCAGCGTCACCAACCCAAGCGTGACGATTCAGTTTCATTCACAATTCAGACAGACCGCAAAGTGCTCCTAAAGAAGTTTTCACTTAAAAAAAAAATAGTGAAGGATATAGGCACTGCGATAAAAGCGTAAAAGAAGACTCTTGAATTGCATACCAACTCATTTGTTGTCAAAGGACATGAATAATCACAACGCCGTTTGTTAATAATTGTGATTCTCGTTTTAAAAACGCAATATGCACAGCGTGTATGGAAGTGATGATGTAATCACGCACATATTAAAATGAAATGTGATCGCAACGTATGAGAATGTGGGTCGGTCGCATTTATAAATCGCATTTATAAACAGCACGAATGATATAACGATGGCATGTATGAAATTGAATTGCGTATACAGATTGAATAGTGATGCTTTCGCAGCATCACTAGCGGAGATCAATATTGAGTTTTCGGATTATCCTGATTTATATCAAACTTTGGAAATTAAAACTGGCTTCAAGGTCACTTAATAACATAGAGTAATCAACGCGCCCTTCTGTCTGTTTAAAAAAGCTAATCTCAAAAAGTGCTGAACTAATTACATTCTTATTTTCAGTAGTTGGCCTTTTGGAACTACTACACTGATTTCGTTGATTTTATTTACTTGAATGAAGACAAAGAGACTTTTTCACTCACAACTACTGGAGCTATCTAGGTATGTACATACAAAACCATTTCTGATAGCATAACGTCAGTTATGAGTTTCAGTCTCCAAATTGTCCCTCCGAGATACAGTAATATAGTCTACCCATGTCTGGTGTTAACTTAATATGAAAACCCTGCCATGTTTGCAGAAAAAATGAAATCCTAGAAATCTGCAAAGATCACAGGAGCGTATGAACAATGAAATATGGAAATTCAGCACTTTCTTAATAGTGTAATAGAGTTAGGCACTAGACAAAGTTACGCTTCTTTCAAGACTTGGAGATTCGCCAGAATATCTGGCCTAGTATGTTGACATAGTCTTTGTATCTCAGCGTACTGGCTTTCACTTTTTTGGGTCGTTTTTCAATGTCTGCCGTAAATATTTTTTTATGTAGGTACTTACCAAACACTAAGTGAATATATACTTGTAAATAAACTGGTAGAAATCGTCAGGTAACGAAAAAGCATTATACCCCCTCCTTGCAAGTTTCTTTATTTGTCTGTCTTCTGTCTGTCGGAGACAGAAAGATAAAGACATGTTTAAATCCTCAGTAAACAACTAAAGGCGAGACTATAATTTAATACCTAGAATAAGACTTACGCTACGAATAGATTTCGCTGAAAAACTGTCAGTCGTCAATTTTATCCCCCGGATAAAAAGGTATATTTATAAATTTTGTAAAATCAACCCTACAAACAATAATTCATTAAATTTGATTTGATACTTGTGACTAGGTAGAGTTAAAAAAAGAACGTTAAGCCCTTGACTTAAACACTTAGAAACATTGACCTTTTAACCCTCTACACTCCAAAATAAAAGATAAAAAGACATTCAACGTCATTCAGAGTTTACACGCTAAAAATGTAATTTACGAAGTAATTAAAGAATTAGGGCGTGTTCAGACGCGCGTAAAGTTAGCGACTGATTGTCGACGTAATTGCTTTTGCCAGCGAAACGTTAACGTGGCTGGCTGCGTTTGTTTTAGTGAAGACAATGTGCTTTGTATTGTGTTTAGCTGAAGATTATTCTCTTTGTTATTTTTTTAAGTGCTATTTATGTTAAAGAATAGTTACAAAAACCTCAACAAGTTTTTACATTATTTTTTATGAAGCCAAATACATTTAATTCCATAAACACTATTTACATAGACAATCTATATGGGTCTATATAATATATCATATTTATGATTGAAAATGGTTCAAAAATTCATAAGTCACTATACCAAAAATATTATCGCAACTTTGCGATATTTAAAGAATCAGTTGATTATTGTGTTTTTATTCACTGCGTGTTCGATCAGCCTTAATTAAATAATGTCATCATCATCATCATCATGTCAGCCGAAAAATTGCTGGACATAGGTCGACCGGTTTTGTGCTTCTCGCATCCAGAGGATTCTTGCAGCCTTCATCAGGTGGCTTTCAGGTCAGCCTTGTGGGAGGCCTTCCAACGCTACGTCTTTCGGTACGTGGTCACCACTCCAGAGTCTTTCGGCCCCATCTGTCATCTGTTCTGCGAGCAATATCACTTACGTGCCACTTTGATTAAACAGACTCTGATGAAAAAAAAAATCATCCTACTTTAAATACATAACAAGTTAGGCCCAGTTCAATAACAATATTCATTCCTAAAATGCTAGCTGTTATTTCAAAATTCCGATCTTAATACGATCAGCGATGAGCCCGCTTTTGATTAATTATTTAGCCAAAAACAGCTGTGAATAGCATCACTGTTCTTGGTAATTAGCAGACAAAATTTTCCTTAGTTAAGTTGCTGTGGGTATCACCGAATTAGACAGTGATCGGGACTGATCGATTGTTGTTATGTTACACGGATTTTCGAAAAAGATAATCTTTGTATAACCTTTTTTTTTGATGATTGAAGATGTTGTCCTACACTGTGGTTTCTTTTTATCAGAGATGTTTTCTGACTTTCAGAGAAATCGTAATAAACTCAAAAATCACAAATACGTATTATTAGCTCACAAAAATTAGTATTTAAAATTGACTTTTCGTAATTTTTTTCCAAAATATAAGTTTGTAACGCCATCTTTTCTTGTATTCCACCAGCCTAAATTACGTCAGAAAAACAAAAAAAAAAAAATGCCGCTATACGAATCCGCCGTCCAATCAGATTATAACTTATCTGAGCTCGTTACTTTTTCTTCAAGTTAAACTCTATAACAAATTTTCAGCTTAGCGCAACCTTCAACCATGAATTACGTAGACTGACAGATGCCTGACCTTCGGAGCTTGTTGAATTTTCCTGCGTTTATTAGGTCACAGGTGATTTAGCCGGAAAACTGGTTGAGATACTCCATTAGTCATTTCTAATAATAGGTACCTTTATTGGAATAATCCTCATTGAGAATTTTTGGCAATTGAGATTGAAGCTAAGTTAGTAAATGGCCATTATTTTTCCTTTAGGCCACATAAGTAATAAATACAAACACAGGAAAGACATTTTTATACATTCAGTACGACTAGTCTAGACTTTCTTACAATGTATACTTTTAGCGAAAATCGGGGGTAGTTTAGTGATTATGACTTAATATTATTATTGTATATAGTCATGAAAATGAAAAATCGTTATTAAATGTACGAGTACCCTCGTAAGAACTATCTTAAATCATTATAATTACGTACAGTAGCCAGCACATAACTTGGCAAGAGTCCTCCCCTTTTCCTCTCCTTTCTTTAACTTTCTTCTAAACAGACGTGTTTAAAATAAATTATGGAAATAACCGTAGAATAATTACAAGCAATCAAACTGATATTTTTTTTTGTTGCACTAAGTGTATATGGGCAAACTTATTCCCACTACGGCAAAACCTTGCCAAGTTACGTGCCGCCGACTGTATAATCTAAAATATTAATGGGCATTCTAAAAACAATCTCCGTACCTCTAAATATCGCGTGTTGAAATCTCATAAAAGCTCGTGATTACTTAATATTTGAGCTTATCTTGTTTTATGAAGCCCCCTGTAGGGTAGACTGTTTACGGGGTCGTTAAACATAATAATTTATAAATGCCTTTGCCCATTTTGAAGGGATAGTGTTGGAAATACCCTTCTCGGATAGAACCAAAATGTTGTTGAAAAGATTTCTTGGATATTAGGGACCTTTTTCATTAGCTCGTTTATTTATGAAGTTGTTGAAAATTAAGTAACTTGAATATTTTATTTTGGCTAAACGATGAAACTGCCTAACTAGGCTTTAGATATAGAAATCACGCTACGTGCGAACTGAAAGTAAATTCAAGCTAGCACCAACTTTTATCCAAATTCGACTGAACAAAATATCCCATGTTTAATTTTTATAGAGACAAGATAGTCAAATAGTTTAATAAAGCCGGTTATATAGCTTAGCCGATTACAGCAATAAAACAAAGTCACTTACTTGTAGTTTGTTAACCGCACTTACATAGGTGCCCGTTATGTTAAAAAACAGTAAACGTAGTTTCCTGTCGGCGCTTCTCCATAGGAAACGACCAATTGGAACCGTGCAACTAGCTTCTGACGTTTCATAAGTGCCCATGTAGGTTTATGTGAAATAAAATATTTAGATTTTTCCTGCATAAAAATATAATCAAATTCTTTATACTGCTTTTTTCATAGCGTTTCTCCGAAACTAATTTCTCTTTTTATATTCATAGTAATCTTTAGTGGTGTCAAATGCCTTGGGAAGGCAAAATGTGATATGAAATGACTGATTATTTTGTCATATCAAAAGATATATACGCAAGAGTGACTGGGGACCGAGAAGTGTGTAGGAACTTTTTTATTTTATGGACGTAGAATATTTGGGATTATGTAATGTGGGTGGAATGTTCTTCAATATGTTTGCTAGCATTTTTTGAACGGAAATAAAGTCTATTTTAGAGCAGCGGTGGTCTAGTGGTAACGGTCCCGACGAGACGAGTTACGAGCTGTAGGTCGTTGGTTCGAACGGTGGCAGGAACTCTTTTGTGTACATAATTTCATCACCACTGCACTCAAAACGGTCATAAATGAAAACATCGTGAAAAAACCGGCATGTCCTAAATCCAAAAAATCTAAGTTTTTGACATATGCCAAACCTCACTGTGCCCGCGTGGTAGATTATAGCCCACTCTCTCTCGAAGAAAAGAGGCCTGTGTTGCAGCGGTGGGAACATTATAGCCTGCTTATGCTAAAGCAATAAAGAGTATTCTATTCTGTTCTTATTTTCCGAGTCTTATCCCCTCAGCCGAGAATCGACCATTTTCGGTCGGCAAGAAATGGCTGCTTATCCGCGGGCGGCCATCTCTATTCGCTGACTGTCAACTGCGCACCTACTTCTGGGTGGCCTCTTGCGATATGGATTTCATACAATAAATATACGCTGGTCACTGAATGTCTATGAGCGAATGATGTCATGTCTTCCCTATCTTACCTTTTACACATTGTGTGTGTTAGAAAAGGATAGGAATAGAGCAAGATGTAGTTATCGCTCTTTCAAGTAAGTCAGTTCACTGCGACCACTTGTGGATGGTTTTCGGTTATGTATTTTTTCTTGTGCCATCCAAAAATGGTCGGTTTTCGGCTATCGGGACCGCGCAAAAATGGCTCCTCGCGGCTGAGGGGTTATAGAAGGGGGAAGATACAACGCTACGTCGTGCTATTCTTAAAGGTAGCCATTGATCGCTAATAAGTAGTAAAACATCACATATTTGATCTGTTCTGCCGGTGGTGGTAGTGCATAATAAACATGACAGTTTTAGTAAATTGAATTTAGAAACTATTTAAATTTATGTAACTGCTAGTAATGTCATATGAAAAATAGGTTAAGTTAGAGCAAGAAAGAAAGAAAAACGATGTATTTGTCACAGAAACACGTGTATACAAAAAGATAAGTTAACTCGAATAATAAAAAATACAAAATAGATCGACAACTGACATTTTAAGTAAAATAACAAACACGTACAAGAAGAAACCGCTCAACTTTGATACATACATGTTCCTCAATGTAAAAGTCATTACAACGATATATTTTTTTCAACAATTTCTAACTATATACTTCAATCATTCCTGAAATTCTTTATAAACTTTTTAAAAACAAGCTGCGAATTTAGAACTAATGTTGTTTGTTGCTATATTTTCCGAGTGAGCCGAACGTTTCAATTAGCCGCGTAAGCAGGAAGGCCTTATCTACAGGGCGACACTCTTGTGGGTCAGTACGATTTATATGCTTAGGCGGGTGTTTCATTAAAGCGTGAGTAGACGTAATTGTTTTGGACTACTGTAGGAACTGATAAAGCAAGCTTACGCTTAGTCTATATGTAGTTAATTATGTATGTATAGTAAAATTATGTACAGAATTTTCACCTTATTTTAAGTATGATCCTTTTTAGGGTTTGTTATCGTGTTTACCGAAAAACTACTCCAATTTGTTTATTTTTAGACTCTAAGGGTCAATTTATACTAGCGTAGAGTCGAAGCGCATCGAAGCGTCAAATTCTTTACAACTAAAGCGAAGCCGCACGAATGCGCCCGTATTCGCCGGAACACGCGCGCAGTCTTTTACGTGTAGTAATGGGCATCAACAGCAGTGCTATTGAATCACTTGCCAGTTGACTCTCGTAGCTGAAACGTGTGTAAAATGGTTGACATTGATCTTGCTATGATATTACTTATGCACCAGGAAAATTAATTTTTCATCCGAGTCTATCGTGATCAACACCGACGCAGGCAATTTCCGACTGATGACGCGTAGGTTCTCTAGTGGGCGCATGGATACGCGAGAATGCGCGCGCACTATTCAGCGTTGTTCACGCGCAGATGCGCGAATTCTGAAGAATGCGCGCGACTTTTTAAAATCTCTGAAGTAATGTGTGCGTTACGCTGTGGAGTTAAGTTTGAATTTGTTATGTTCAGTTTTGGATAGACGCTTCGATGCGCTTCGACTCTGCGCTAGTAAAAATTGACCCTAAAAGGAAACCTGTCTGTTTGAGTAAATAAATGTAAAAAAAAGAAAGATTAACTTCATTACACCTAAATATAAGTGAGGAAACTTAAAATCTTTTAACTGCAACGAAAAGTCAACCTTTTTATAGAACTAAGAAGCCTTAATTCTCTTCCAGTTCACAACTTAAGACCAGACTATTCCTAGTGCAAGCCTTAAATAACAACTTGGACAGACTTGGCGTAAACTCGAATCGATAAAGCCCGTATTAAATTAGGAACTACTAACATCTGTGAAGCTTTGACTAGCCAAGATAGGTATCGCAGCTGCCTTAGAAAAATGCTTGTTAAAAAACTTATAACTCCATTATAATAACTTGATGTTGTTAAAGGAAGTTTTTATTGATATTTTGAGTTTGAGGAATATCTTAGTATGCATTTAAAATGCATTTAGCGTAGGGTTCTTTATACTTTAAAGTTGCAAAAAAAAAATCACTAAGGGAGGTATATTCATGTTTAAGACGAGATTTCAATGTTGTTTATCGGTAATTTGCTGAGCAAACTATATTTTTTTTCAAACGTCATCAAAGTTTAATTGTTTCTTTCATTTTTACGAGTAATCCCAATCCCTTATCCTGTGAACGATTGATGTAAGTCTCTAGAGATTTATACATTCAACATTTACAAATGGATGTTTCGGAAAAGTGATTATTGAAAAAGTATATTACACCTCCACACACAAGAGAATACCGCTACATTCCCTTCGAACCCTAAGCCCCAAACGACTGACAAGGGAATTTAAATATAAATGGAAAAGCTCGGACTGAAAAATTTAGTTCAAACAATTCCGCCATTTATGTACAATTTGAAATTTACACTGTTCTATGACACGAGGACATTTGGCATCGCTAGCAACGCAACAAGTGCCAGATGTGACTGTGACGTTCGTGCCAGCTGTGGCAACGTTGCCAAAGAGCCCCCAAGTCCGTACACCTTGCCAGACGCTTTTATTGGTCTTGTTAACGGTACTGTAAACACGCGTGACTTTTACGAGGCTGTATTCTTGGCAAATACTCGTTCCGGTCAGATAATATGTTGGAAGAGAAAAGACCTTTGTGTGCTGAGCTTGTTCTAGTCTTTAGTTCCTCAGTGTAAGGTTTTAGGACTGTTTATGTTGTGCTGTAGCGTGAATTGGAATGGACATATTTTCACGTGTACTTGCTTTCATATTCATTACAATTTTAGCTTTAACATAGTCTGCTGCCATTTGTTTTTATCTTATATCGAAAGGAACTTGACAAATATTTACGATACAAGACATTCCACTTAACTAAGTCCTAGTTCATTCAGCAATCGATCTCCATTTTAAGCCATGATATTTAAGGCATCACATGACAGTCATATACAATATGTAACATAATTAACGCAAGACCTCATACATCCCAATTGTTAAGTTTTGAGTTAAAAGCATAATAAAACAATCAAAACTTTTTTTAAAGCTAACAGCTGTTATTATTAAGAAAATCGTGTTGATCCTAGCATTATTTTATGCATTTAAAATTGAGTCTTATTGGCTTTAAATAAAATTTAATTTTCGTTGGCTCAATCGGCAGCCAATGTGCCTGTATTAAAAGTAGCTGAAATCTATTCAGTAGTCAATTATGAAGAGACTATTTTCAGGACTATTTTTGCGTTTACGAGTATTCTGTTACACTTTGTAAATACATACTTGCCCAAAATTCCATAGCCATCAGAAAAACAATTCCCACGAAATACTGAAACACAAACTGAGCCACTTTACAGCAACAATTAACTTATCAAAGCCATAGAACCGTCAGAGCTACCTTAATTAGTACCTTCAGCGAACTACGAATAAAATTCATGGACATAAATTAATTAAGCAATCGGAACAACAAAGACATTGTCACGGATATCCGTGTCGCGTGACAGTTTACCACAGGCTATTTAATTGGAGGCCTAACACGAACTATTGTCTTGAATTTTAATCTGAGATTGACAAAATCTGTGATAATTACGTGTCTTGGCTACAGTCCTTGTGTTACCAAGCTCGGTTTTGTCTATGGTTTAAAATGACTGAATATGGATTAGTACTTTTGGACCCATTTGCAAATCCTTGTGAAATGCATATATAGGCAAAGGGTTTATGCTGCAAGTCTTTTTTGGGTTTGATAAATCAGCATTTATGTGTGCATATATACGAGCGACATGCGTCGACGACAAAGGCAACTGCAACAGTCAACGCGTGTCAGCGACAGTCGTCAACTTGTGTCGGCGGCAGCCAACGTGTTACTCGTGTATTTGAGTACGGTGCTCAAATACACGAGTGACATATTTTCTCGAGTGTATGCACCCTTACTGTATTCCCTGACTTACATGTCCACAATTGGGGGTCTATCATTCTTCTTAACATGGCAATCTAAATGGACTTAGCCCAGAACTCGGCTACGTATTTGGCGTCATCACTAGCTGATTGTTGTTAGATGATTATTTAACAAAAGACTTCGGCAGTATTGCACAATGTCTTGTCATTAAACAAACAAACAAAGAAGTAAGTCAGCCGGAATTAACATTTAATGTAGGTAATTAAATAGTTTTATACACAAAAGTATTTGTAGTTCTGCAGCTCTAAAATAATTAAGGCGTAAGATTCAATTGGAGGCATCTCAGTAAAAGAAAACCACAGCTAGGAAGTTCTGTATTTACGTAAAGTTCCGTAACTAAAGCCGGATAATACGAAACAGAGCAAGTAATAAAAAGAAAGGAGGATTTAGTTTCACTAGAGTTCCTATGAATAAAGAAAACACCGAAGAACTATCTGCTTTGAAAAATATATTTTTTAAAGTGAAGACTACATATAAATTAATTCACAATTATTTTGAAGTATAGGTAATACGGGCACTATTTTATTTAAAGAAAAAATGCTAAACTTAAGTGGCAGTAGACAGCGCACATTACTCGCAGAATAGTTGGCCGGAAATGTAAGTGTAGTATGGGGCAGAAAGGTTCTGAAGTGGCGAACGCGTACCGGAACACGTAGCGTAGGAAGGCCTCCCATAAAGTGGACACATGACCTTCTAAAGGCCACAGGAATCCGCTGGATGCAGGAAGCACAGAAAAAGTCAAAGGCTAGGGGGGAGGTCTATGTCCAGCAGTGGATGATGATGATGATGTTGACTATTTCGAAGATCGTGTTTTGTTCACTATTTCTCCCAAATTCAAGTTATGGTACGATGATAGTAAGTAATAAATGTAAAAAATAAACGCATGCACGGTAATTAAACTTATGATATAATTAAGTAATCATTTGGAGGACGATGCTACAGTCTTGTATCGAATTTATAAATGTTTTCACTAACCTTTACACGAATAATGACTAACTAGTGTCCTAAGAATGATTACCAGTCAGCAAGATGGTCGAGGATGGCGTCCAAGCTGTGTTTAAAGTATACTCTAGTATGGCCACTCATAATAGATATTTCTATGCGTAGCTATTTTGTGTTTTCTAAAGAACCGTACCGTTTGCGTTTCATGTTGTGTTGCAAAATGTTTATATGTTGAACAAATTATGATTTACGAGCGTAACAAGTATGTAATCATTGAAATCATCAATACATCCCTAGACGTTCATATAACCCTATTGATTTTTTTCCTATTGATTGATATTTCTTGAAATAGTTATTTCGATAGGAATCAAAAAAGTAAGAAAATTTGAATTTCCCGGGCTACCTAGCGCATCCCCCTTAAAAACATTGCTTCAATATACATATAGAATTGTGTACATATATCTAATGGAGAGTCGGCCATTTCGGTAATCGATAAGTCTGCTTCAAGTATCCATTTCGTTCGATTCCCACCCAGGACAAATGTTTGTGTGATGAGCACGATCATTTGTTCTGTGTCTGGGTGTAATTTATCTATGATATGTATGTATTTAGAAATATATATGTATGTTTATCAGTTGTCTAGTACTCATAGCACAAGCTCTGCTTAGTTTGGGACTAGATGGCGTTGTGTGAAAGTTGTGAAATATTATCATATTATCATAATTATTTCTCTGTTGATAAAACCATTCAGTTGGCACTAGGATACTAAATGCTAACAGTCGTACAGACTAATGTTGGCGTTATCTTTATAGTGTTAGCGCAACTAGTAGCTGTTATATTATAATAGTTTAAATGTAGAATTGTATTATGTATGCATTATTGTTGGCGCGTAATTACGTTTCGATATACGTTATTACATGGATGAGTTGGCACGCCCGTATTGTACCTATGGGTGTTGCTAACTCGATACATCTTTAACTATGTTCTAATTGAGGTTGGTCAGATGACCAACTAGATAGTTGAGAGTATGTTATGCTCACATACATGTGTAAATGTCTCACTGATGGTACGAGTGTTGTATCATTCAGTTTTTTACAAAATGGTTGAGCTGGACGGTAATGATCCACGCGTCATGTTCGTGAACGGGTGCCGTTGGTTGAGATTGGTCATCTCTTAATTGCCGGGGCTTATTTTCAATATTATATTTTGAATTGTTTCATATTTTGTTCTCTTTAATAATAATTGTTCTCACATACTGGATGATTTTTTTACAGGCTCCAAATTTTTACAGGGTTTTATACTCATGATTATGAACAACTTTTACTATGGGACCAACTCTGAAAAATCAGATCATCATCATCTGCCTAGCCTTTTCCCAACTATGTTGGGGTCGGCTTCCAGTCTAACCGGATGCAGCTGAATACCAATATTTTACATGGAGCGACAACCTATCTGACCTCCACAACCCAGTTATTGGGTAATACGATACCCCTTGGTAAGACTGGTTGTCAGACTTTCTGGCTTCTGACTACCCGTAACGACTGTCAAAGATCCACGAATGACAGCCGGGACCAACGGCTTAACGTGCTTTCCGAGGCACGGAGGGATCTCGGTATGTAAAGATGGTCACCCATGCACAGACCAACCTCGGCAAGCGTAGCTTAACCTAATCGATCGACATGTGCGGCTGTTATTATTTAGCCACGAGCCCCTCCGAACTCGAACTCTGAAAGATCAGATGTTTAATACAATACCTACTTGACCAAAACGTATGAAGCAGCTATTTTTTTTCCGTGATTTCACAGTTGGTTCCATAGTGAAAGTTATTCATATTCATGGGTGGAACACCCTGTAAAAATTTGGAGACGGTAAAAAAAAGCATGCTGTATAGAAGCAACTAAAGTAATGTACCCAGGATTTTGTAATATCTTGATTTAAATGAGTGTCCTTGGAGTTTCTTGCCCGTTCTTCACCAATCCATTCCAAAACGTAGATATTTATTATCTACGTTTTGGAATAGACAACTAGTTTCAACTTTCTGATCAACTGACCGACTCTTTGACAATTCAAAAGTGCCTGTAAATGGTTTGATTGAAATGCTTTGTGTCTAAGTTGGCTCTTTGGATATAGTTTCCTTTGTAGTATATAGTCAGCTTTGTTGGTGTCCTTTCTTGGGACGAAAATGTGAGGGAATTTCGCTTTAAGAGTAATCTTTAACGCACTAGTTCAAATTGAAGGTAATTAGACATAATAAAGATGTTTTCCTACAATTTTAATAGACAAATTAATAATTGTAGCATAGACAAACTTCATTGGTGAGGGTTAGTTTGGAGTTTTTCTACGTGATTGAATCAGAAATAAAGAGATCCACAGGAGAATCAAGGTAACCGACATAGCCTGAAGAATTGCCAAACTTAAGTGGCAGTGGGCAGGGCACATTGCTCGCGGAATACATGGCTGATAGGGGCCGAAAGGTTCTGGAGTGGCGACCGCATACCAGAACACGTAGCGTTAGAAGGCCTCCCTCACGCAAGATGGACCGATGACCTTGTGAAAGCCACAGGAATCCGCTGGATGCGGGAAGTACAGAACGGGTCGAAGTGGTGGTGGTTGGTGGAGGCGAATGATCAGCAGTGGACGTCTTTCGGCTGAAATGATGATGATGAAACAAACTTCATTTCTAAGTATTTTAATTTTTTCATTCATACTTATTTTAAACACATGCCGAACAAAGGCGCGTTACATGTATTGACAGGGTAGGAGCAATAAATTCATAAAGGAGGTCGTGCTTACACGGATTAATATTGCGTTTATCATTTCTGACGTAAGCACTGGGGTGATTTTCCGAACGTGTGAACACATTGCCCGCTATATGAGCAATGGCGTAATTATCATCCAATATCGAACGGGCAATGAAAGAAAATAGAATGTCATTGTAATTATGATCGTTAGATAACGTAATGGCAAAATTGCTTACGAAAAGTTGTTTTAAAAAGTTTCGTGTTATTTCATCCTTAAAATGTATTATTTTATTGAAACTTTGCGATTGTTCAATAAACAGAGTTCAGCACTCCCTAAATTATTCAAATCGCGTAATTAAATTTCAGAAATCAACAGTAATTATTTTGTGTTGACTTAGAAAAATAAGCTCAGGCGTAGATAAAATAATTAATAATCACGCTTCTTTCTTAATTAATCAAACCAATAATAATTGGTTTGCTCTTGAAAAAGACCCCTGAAATTGTAATTTTCATATTTCAGAATACTTATTTCATAATCCATAAATAATTTCGACATAATCTTATGCAAAGTACGTCTTACAGCAACAACTGCACTACGGGGAATTTGGTCCTAATTATGCGAAGTCTCACGAGTAATTCTCACAAATCTCTTGCACGAACGGCATACGACGGTATTTGAATAATGAACGTTACTGAACGTAACGAAATACGTCAGCACTAGGGGTATTAGATGCATAACCTTACAAGGCTTAACTCTCTAAAACTTATCAAGTTGGGTTAATGACGTCATTTCACGAAGTTGCTGTGTTGGTGGTGGAGAAAATGTCTATGTTTTATGAAAAACATTGCGAATCTAAGATTCCCGTTTCAGAGAAAGACGTCAAAAAGGAAAAATATTGTTTTTATAACATTTCGTTACCTATATAAACTGGTTTTGGATGTCTAAATGAGCATTGAGCGGCATCGATATTATTATTACCCTTCTTCAAATCCGATCGTTAGAACAATACTCCTCCAGGGTCATGCCATAAAAACATTAAAATGAAATTGTATTCTCCCTCCCAAATGTTTCTTTAAAGGCTTTTTGCGACTGGGCAGAGTTAACATTCAAAGAGACCGCTATGCCAACTTGTGGGAGGAAGAATGGTCGGATACAGCGTAATTAAAATTTTAGGGACCTCACCAGTTGTTAGGAATTCCCAGAGTGTCTCCGGCCCGGCAATTTGAAGGATGACCTCGGAAAATTTCGGGTGTTTCCGACATGCGTCGGTATTTATATTTGGTATAGTTGACTGAAACCATGAGCGCGCGTCATGTGATCTTTATGTCATTGGCACAAGGTTTAAACTCCATTGACGCGCGTTCATGAAATGTTACAACTATGTGTGACAATACCGGCTGTTTACCCGGTATTGAAAATAACAATAACTTAAATTAAAAATAACTAAATTTAAATCGTCTGCTCAAAACTAAACGGTTTTGAGCCAGATTTAAATGCATGCAAATGTAGTTATGAACAATAGAGACTTATTTCGAAGAAGTTTCTTCGACTGAAATAATAATGTTATTGTTAATGTCTATTTCTTGGTATTAATGGAAATGTACGAAATTATTCTCACTATCCTAACAAAACAAAATTTACCACTTCTAACCATCTCTTCTTTAAACATACAACGGACTTTTAGATCACGAATATTATTCTTCGCCATTTTGAACGGATCTTCATTTTGAACGGATTTCAGCGTGATCGAGGTTGACCTCGATCACGCTGCTCTTGAGAGCAGGTCCTATTAGCAATAAAAAAATAAATAAAGTGTAAACTTTTTTGCACTTTGAGCGTCACCGAAATGCTAATGCTAACAGTATATCTCTTGCTATGAGTGTGTCCGTGTTGCGCTTGGACAACAGTGAAAGCTTAAATGTACCTATATTTTAATAAATAATTTTTATTTAAAAATTATAAAATTTTAATTTTTCATAATTAATTTGAAAATTCAATAAAAACTATTATTATTTCGTAATTTTATGTTTTCACTTCTGTCGGCAGACCCTATGACTACCTATGTATTTTTTCCCGTATTTTTTAAAATTTCAAAACCAATTTACGTAGAAAATAAAGCCTTAATCAAACTAACTTGCAATGAACCACCATATTTGAACGGTTCAATTGGGTCCCAATAAAACGTACACAGTAACTTTATTACGGGTGACTGTTGAATAATTTACCGTCGCTTCCGATGGCCCAGCCAAACTGACATGTCACACTTTCCGCTACGCTACACACTAGTGATGCGACACAATCGAAGCTATTCGCTCCACTATGGTACGAGTGAACGGATTGGAATTTATTGTTGTTGAAAAATCGATATCAGTGGTTTAATTTTGGAAACAGTGGAAGCGAAGTTCGAACGTTGGATATAAAAATAGGATTGATTGTGTTACAAAATGTATTATTCAACTTGTTTGTGGATTTTAAGTTCTTAAGTCTTTAGTTCTAAGCAACTTATTTCATGGTTCGTGTTAAATAATCATTCCAAACTCATAAAGAAATTCAATTCTGGCTGTATCTCTAACATCCAGAGTGTGAATTCTCATGATGCAGAGTACACAAGTTTTTGTTTTGTTTTACTCGTTTAGTTTACTTGTGTACCTATCTATGTTACATACCTACAGCTGTCAAAACTGACAGTTAAGTTTTAAATTACCCTGTGGACATTATACAGTCCATTCACAGATATTTTAGCTCTGACTTTGCATTAATATCAGAATCACAGTGGTCTTTATACTCCTTGTAATAAGGTTGCTCTGTTGGTTTCTGCAGTCAGAGGTTAAATAACAGTGAAAGGACTGCAGGTTTGCCGCAATTTATCGCGATGACAATAATGTTCTCAGCTCAAGCCATCTTATTTTTTGACCACTGTCCATTTTACGATAAAGTTGTAATTCATAAAAGATTCAATAAAGAATTGCTGTTGGAACTACATCTCTATTCGCAGAATACAGCTTTCCATGTCCACCCGTGTGTTACAGCGGTTTCCTTATTGCGCGGCGTTTGCACTGCGTTGCGATATACTATGACCCATACTGTTTACAGTACACATGGCGGCACATCAAGCTAAACATGTGTAAATGTGAGTGCGTGGTATGTGTTTAACAGCTTTTATGCATATTATTTGTTTTATAGTTTATATTCTCAGTACTGTTTGTTTTAATTAATTACATATTAGTGTACACATATTTAAACCCGACTTGGTTTCCGTATTTCAGTTTCGGGTGACCACTGAAAACCAGCTCTGGTTCCCCCATAGCACAGAATCGTGCTGATTGGAAGTCTTCATGCCACAGTCACGACGTGCAGCTGCCGACTGTTCCTGTTCTGTGCTCGATATCATAGATCTATTTTGTTTTATTATTTGTTTTGTATGCAAGTTTTTCTGTGACAAATAAACCTAATTTTATTTACTTCTAAACTAATACGTATAATAAAGAGAAAAGATTTGATTTTTTGTATATTTGTTTCTTAGGATCCTCAGTTGTTTAAGCGTGAAGCTTAAACGACTGAACAGATTTAGACCAATTAAGCTTAGCACATGGGTAGACCATTACCTGGATTAGGACATAGGATGTTTTGTCCCGATTTTCCCACAGGATCGCGACTTATGCGGGTGAAACCGCGGAGCGCAGCTAGTATTTCTATACACTGGCCTCTCTATGTACGCAAAGCCTATACAATGCGAGACCAGTTTATACTGGAAATGACCAGCTTGATTTACAGCGAGGTTCGTAGCTATAATTGGTTCATATACTTACAATTAGTTACTTTTGCAACCACAATTTTGGGTTGACAGTGGAGTTATTTAATTAACAATAAGTTAATTACAAACTTAATTTCATATATTTGGTTGGGATGATTTTAAAGCCTTGCAGCTTCAGGCAGAACTGAAAGATATTTCTATCAACTGAAGGTATTTTTAACAGTCTTACAGACCGACATTCGGCCATGGTGGTTAACTTTCAGCGTGGGACTAGCTTATATAGTGCACAAGTTTGTGCGCGGACACAGATGCACTCTTCTTGTTCTTTCGATGGGACGGCAATCCGACAAGACAGCAGAGACATCAGATTTCTAAGAGACATACCAAACTAAGACCCTCGCAAGAACCAAGAATGAGTATCTATTTCCTCTACTTTAGATCAAAACCAAGCAACGCAAAAGCTCTCTTTAACCACTATCCTAAAACCATTGCATTTACTTACCTCAGTTAAATTCCAACCAAGCTCAAGTGGCGGCTTCGCCGGAATTCTCATATCTTGATTCAGCTTTACACTATTTTGTTTAATCCTAAAACCCCCTCTTATGTTAAAGAATGTTTCAAGTAATAGATATCTGAGGTCATCGGAAAACATGAGACTAGATTTGCCGATGCTTTCCACCAGTTTCTATGACGAATCTTTTACTGTTCAAGCTGTACGGTTATGGAATGACTTGCCCGTGTCGGTAAGGCGTGCTCAATTTTTGTCTACATTTAAAATTATGATAAAAAAGCACTTCCTCTCTCCTTAAACAGCACCATTATATTTTCTTTACTCCTGTTTCATGTCTATTGTTATATGTATACCTATATTTATTTAGATTAGTATAATATACTTTATGTATGTATTCATTGTATCGTATAAATGGTACACCACAGACTACCTACAGTATTTGTCTCTCCTTCCCTTTTCAATCCATCCAAAGGATGTCTTTAAAAGATCGCTCTTAGCGATAAGACCGCCCATTGTGTCAACCGCCCTTTGTAAAATTTCTATATTTATGTCTGTAATTTATATGATGTACATTATAAAGAGTATTCTATTTTATTCCAACTAAAGTAACTAATATGTCAGTGGCTGTGATTTATGAACTATTTATTCTGCAAACCCAGAGGATGGGTTTTAGTATCACAATATTCTAAACACCTCGGGGATATCCGAACCAAAATATGGATCTTGATTCCGAGTATAGTGGAATTTGAATAATTCATAAATATAATATTTCGACCAGGGTTTGTCTTATTGTGATTTTGGAGAAAGGTATTTAGGAGAACTAAAGATGAACCCACAGTAACCAGTAATGAAAGGTAAAAACAACTTCTTGTTGTATTATGAAAGCTCGTGGGTATTATCTGCCTAGCCTTTTCTCTACTAGATTGAGGTCGGCTTCCAGTCTAACCGGATGCAGCCGAATACCAGTATTTTATATGAAAGAAATGCTTATCTGACCTCCACAACCCAGTAACTGGGTAATACGATACCTCTTGGTAAGACTGGTTGTCTGACTTTCGAGATTCTGACGACCCGTAACGACTGCAAATGATCCGCCAATGACAGCCGGGTCCAATGACTTAACGTGCTTTTCGAGGCACGGAAGGGTCTTGGTATGGAAAGTTAGTCACCCATCCACGGACCAACCGCGGCAAACGTAGCTTAACCTGATCGATCGACCCGTGCGGCTGTTATTACTAAGCCAAAGCCAAGTTGAAACGAAAATGAAAGCTCTTGGGTAGATAGCCTGTAATTAACACATTACATAAAGCTAATGTGCATATATAATAATAATAATAATAATAATATTCCACAACTTTCACACAACGCCATCTAGTCCCAAACTAAGCAGAGCTTGTGCTATGAGTACTAGACAACTGATAAACATACATACATATATATTTCTAAATACATACATATTATAGATAAATTACACCCAGACAAAGAACAAATGATCGTGCTCATCGCACAAACATTTGTCCTAGGTGGGAATCGAACCCACGACCTTGGGCATAGCAGCCAGGGCCACTGACCACTAGACCAACAGGCCTGTCAAATATGTTATTATTTTTATCCAAATTGTTGACGTGCAATTCTTGCAGTATTATATTTTACCAGCGACCCTCCCTGGCTTCGCACGGGTGCAATGTACCGTTGCGATATGTCAAAATATCGAGATTTCTGTACTATTTCTATTTTTTAATTTTTTTTATTAATGTATGTAATGTACTCATGAATCTTTCGGAATAAATTATCTAAGTGATAGTAAAAACCATATCAGTTTTTTTTTATTACTGTTCGGTTCACCCAAAGCACCTTCCATCTAATCTCTTCACCACCCTTGGTTGACTGGTAGAGAATGCCTAAGGCATTAAACCACGAAGTGGCGCCCTTTTGCTCGATGTCTTTGTTTAAGCTGAATCCTCCAATCACCCATGATTATCCGATGGTTTCAGTTAACTAACAAGAAGTAGGTAAATATTACCATGGTGAACATGATCACCGCAGGAAAATGTATGCCAGATAATCTAGTATTTCATTTCTGTGCCTCGAAACGTATTCGATTTCCATCTGCCAATACAGTTGGCGCGAAATTGGACCCAAAATTGTAGCAATTTGTGGAACATTGCTCTTGGGGCCAGGCAGGTAGGTATCAATAAATAAATAACTATTAGCTGAATGAAAAAAAATTAAATGATTCGATTTAAATGATTGATTGAAAGTAAAAAGTTTCGAAATTGTTGAACAAATGAACATTTTCAAAACGGCTGTAGATACTGTTTTAATTCGATTTCGTGGCTGAATGAAAGCGATTGTTGTCAGTTACATATTTTTATTAAAGTTTTTACTGGATTACCGCTTAAATCCGTTTAAAGAGTTTTGTGGAATGTTTCTTTTTTGATATTTCTATTATTCTTTGAGAATATTTTTTTATAATTAAAAGGCTTGAGTTAGACACTACCTCATCTGATGGTGTGGTCAACGTTGATGCAAGCTTACTTTAAAGAAATCTATGGTATCTATCCTATACAAAGTCGCGAAGCAAAACCTTCAAAAACCCATCTGTAAAGATTTTTTTATTTACTTTCCTGGGAACCCTGCAGGTGGATCTGTTCTACTCTGCTGTCCGGAATAAAACAATCACCCGCTGACATATAATATTTTTCTCGTAATTGAGGAAATTATTTACTCTAACGTTGCGTTGTGTTATCTCTTTTATTCTGTTTCCCCCATGAGGAGAGAAGGCATATATGTAAAAACATTTCTGTTATGTATATATTACCTGTGACGGTGTTTCGCGCTACTTGAAGTTTCCCCTTCCTTTGATAAAGTTACAAGAGGCAGACTTTGGTTTGCCTCTGACGTAGGTACAGACGACCTCATAACGGTTTTATTAACCAATGTCACATGCACAGTTTCACGTCAAGAAACTACCAGACGGGTGCAGGGCCTGCATGGAGGATGACAAGACAGCGGCACATGTGCTTCTAAGCTGCCCGGTGGTCGCCACGTATAGGCCAAAATACTTCGGTAACCCAGGTCCCCTACGTGAGACGGTCAGTGACATCAAGGCGTTGCTGGCCTTCCTTGAGGAGCTGGGGTGGATCGAATGATCGATTTTCCCACCCGTACGCAAAATGCGTATTACCTATTACCTAACTACCAGAGGGACAGTTCCCATATTTTTAAGGACTTTCTAATTCTAATCTCAGTCAGTAAACCTGTCAAAAAACCTACATTTTATAAAAGTTTATGACATTGATTGTCGCTGAGATGAGATTGCGATATGAATTTGAACGTTTTTTAGTACCTACGACTTGGCCTTAAGCTATGTTTGCCCATGTGACAGTTACATAAAAATTTCAACCTTAGTGAGGTTTCTATTTACTGGGATATTTGACAGAAATGGTAAATCATTTACGAGGTTGACTATAAATACGACGTTTCAGACCTGACCTATATTTGTTATTTACTGTTTGGATATTGAAAACTACATGTCAATAAATGTTTGCCTTTAATGGCGATCTAGTAGCATTGTGTTGCGAGTTTTATTGGATTCGCGAGTTTTACAAGGCCTTTATATATTCCTGGTTTTGGGACAACAAGTTGTGCTTTTTTAATTTTGTGGGACATTGGCGTTACCACGTATTCATTTTTTTTTAATTATTTTCTGTCATAGCATTTCCAGTGATTTTTATAAAATTGCCACAGCACCCACACACACAGGCCTCCTCTCTGTGAGAGGGAGTGGGCCATAATCCACCGCGCGCACTCAGTGCAAGTTGGCGGATGTCACGTCATGTATTCAAATTTTGGGTTCTAGACATGCCGGTTTCCTCACGATGTTTTCCTTTGCCGTTTTGAGAGCAGTAGTGTTGAAACTGACGATTTAAAACAATTCGGGGCCAATACCATGGGGCCACGACTGCTCCAATTGCTTCGTGTTATACTAAAATTTAAGCCGGTAGCCGGTTAGTATAATATGCACAGCTATAAAAATATATTTAACAGCAACAAATGCGTCAACTTAATTCAAAATTGTAATACTTCCCTTGCATAAAACATCTTCCTACAAAGTTTATAAAATATTCTACACAGCGAGCTGACGTCAGAGTACCTACAAGTTGAAGTTCCTTATATAATTATATAACATTTACCTGTACATGGCTATTTACCTTCAAATCAACCCGCACAGAAAAGTTATGCTAAAAAACTGAAGACAAACGGAAGCAGTCGCTATAAACTCTTCGTAAAATACAATAATTAGTTGTTGTTGACACTGTTGGACTTCCAAGTACTAAAAAAAATCATCGCTGTGATAAGGCATTAACAGTGAAAACATAAATTGTTGATAGATAGTCAGACAACCAATCGTACCAAGGTACCCAGTAACTGGATTGTGGAGGTCAGATAGGAAGTCACTCCATGTAGGATACTGGTATCCAGCTGCATCCGGTTACATTGGAAGCTGACCCCCATATAGTTGGGAAAAGACTTGGCAGATGATGAATGTCTTTTCGGTAACAACAAAACAATCTATTCGGTTTTCATAGAAAGATTACTAACCTACTCTATTTGCCTATATTCTACTACATGACTGCACAAAAAAACTCTTAATGCCTGCTGCACATAGCTATGTAGTACATAACCTACCTATGTAGAGTACCTATGTAGTACCTATGTAGTATATTCTCTATACCTTTATCTTCCTCCCGCATTACGGCTTTCCTCCACCCAATATTCCTTTATCAGATAACGAAAGTTCTATTTGATGTAATCAAAGATGCGACGAGGCGATTTTATCGAGCGTCATGACTAGAAGAAATGAATGGAGTCGCCTTACTCTGCACACTGACTTATTGACACTAATGAATTTATAGACGAAGCCTCTGTAATATCAGTTCCTGAATATCTGAAGAACCAATAGGTTCTTTGTTCGCAAAGTGCTGAGTTAATATCATAAGACTGGTAAAAGGTCTGTTGGAAATCATGAGAAGGTTTTTGCGTCTCATTTTACAACATTATTATTTTTTTTAGAAAATATCCATATTTTCCATGAAATATGAGACGTAATAAGATATTGCTGTAGGAGGTATCAGTGTTTAATAATGCAATTACTGAGATGTTCGCTTTTAATGAAAAACGAAAAAAAAAATGAATTACCTAATAGGGTCACATGGCAGACACAGGGTTACTCAACTGCTCAAAATACATATAAAAATTAACCCTTAATTCAAAGAGTATAATTTCTCCTACTTACTCATTTCACTAGAGTGATATTTTGTCCTCAAAAATTACAAAGTTCCCAAAAATATCAATATAATATTCACGCAAAAAAAATCTCCAAAAAGATTTCAAAAGATTGGGGCCAGATTTTCAATAATTATAAAGCACGAGTCACGGTACATTTTAACTAACTATCCTACTTGCTCCGCTAACTTGTCATTCCGTATCCTCTTTCTGTACCTACATCAAAATATGCGTATTGTCCTTTGTAGTCCCTGTCGTGTGTCTCGTGTTCTGTTACTATACCGTGTAGGCATGCCTTTGTATATCGTCACGATGTTTCCTATATGGGAAACACAATTTGTATGAACAGTGTCACTTCTGTAGTCTGTTATGTGTTAGTTCGGTGATTTAGCGCAAGATGGGACACTATAGCAATCGATTTTCACCTTTTTCTTTCTTTTATTATCAAGTATTAGTTGACTTAGGGCATTATTGCAATACGCTGCTCACATAAAACCAGTTATGAGTTTTCATTAAAATAGGAACCGAGACAAATAGTTTGTTATTTTAAAATCTTAGTATACTCTTACTTAATTTAACCTTTTGGACGCCCATCTATATAATACGCGATGTGTCCTCCAGCGCCACGCTACAAATGTATAACGTATCTATAGTAAAACGTAGGGATGGAATTAATGCCCTATCGACAACTAATATTATAAGTTGAAATTAATGTTAATTCACCAATTTACGAAGCTAAATAAAAACTGATACCGTATTTTCATATTTTGTTTTATTTCATAAAAAAATCATTATGAAAACCTGGATATATTTCCCATAATAAAAGAAAAGAATTGTAAATTTATTAGACGTGTGTTCTAGAAGGCACATCCCTATTTGTCTCCAAATGTAAGCCTTCTACTTCATATCAAGTCGTTGGCGCTCGAGGTACGTCAAAATCCTTTCTGATATAAGGATGTCTAGATGTCGACAGTCGATGTCTATGGTATTTTTCTATTCACTGTGGTCGAGTTACACGTGCATAACCTCAACCGATTCATGCATAATTTATTTTGTTTACTTACAACAAATAGAACCAAATAAAATCAATAGAAGCTAGATACTAACTAGCTAGAAACTAGATAGATTTTTATCAAACGCCATGGAATTCAATTTGGGATTTATCGGTGGTGGTAATATGTCTACAGCAATTGTTAAAGGAATCCTTAAAAGTGGTGTCCATACAGCATCAAAGATTTGGGTAGCAGGTCCCCACATAGAAAATCTCATACATTGGAGTGTTATGGGTGCTAATGTTACTTCTGAAAATGGAGTAGTATTTGATAACTGTGATATGATATTCTTGGGAGTGAAGGTCAATAAACTGCAGGAAGCTATCCAAGGTATCAAATTGACTGCGAAGACCACAGAAAAAGAAGTGTTGTTTGTCTCTATGTTAGCTGGGATTCAAATAGAAGAACTTCAGAAGACCATAAAATCACATTTAAGTGGTGTTAATGCAAGCGTGATACGGATAATGCCCAGCACTCCAATGACGGTGGGAGCAGGCATTTGTTTATACACTCCAGACTCCACAGTGACGCAAAATAAATGTGTAATATTGGAAAAACTTGTAAGCAATTCTGCACTCTGTGAGAAAGTTCCTGAAGATCTAATGGATTCCTTGGGCGCACTGACTGCTTGTGGACCAGCTTATATGTACGTGATCATTGAAGCATTAGCAGATGGGGCCGTGAAGCAAGGTGTGCCAAGAGCGATGGCGATGCGTCACGCGGCACAAATGGTCGTCGGCAGTGGACAAATGGTGCTGCAGTCAGGGAAACACCCTGGACTGCTGAAGGATGAAGTTTGTTCGCCTGGAGGCTCCACTATCTGTGGTATTACGGAACTTGAGAATGGTAAACTAAGGGCGACATTGATCAACGCAGTGGAAGCGTCAACCATCAGAAATAAGGAGCTTGGAAAGAAATAAGTACTTAATCTGGATCTGCTAATGTCTGTGTCTGTAATGTATTTAGGAGTACTTGTAACCAAATTCACCAAAATGAATCTCAATTCAATACTCGCTGAACATTTACACTAAGTATACCAGTTTTGTTGAAGCTCAATATGTTTTTGTGATATTTATAATTTATATTATTTATGAAATTGTGAAAAGCTACACTAAGCTATTCGGCTTTGTTACTAAAGGAAACTAGATAACTCGACTTCCAAGGAACTGCTTGAAAAATCGTGTAGGGACATTAAAGGCAGTTTGAGTGGTGTATGCGGTCTACACAAATGTCCTGTCCCTGGTATTGCTCGTCGAATCGTTGAGCTCCTTAAGTTCTGAGTTGAGCTGCACGGTTACTGACGAATGCGTGCACTGACTGCACAGGTCCACTCAGTGTGGTTCTTTCCTCAAAAGACCACTTCAGACACCAATCTACATGGTCCTCAAAGATTATATCCGGATTTTTATATACACATTGACATTGATGAATTTTATATAAACAATGACATGGATATTTACTTTGTAAAGTATCTTATTTTTATTATTATTACTGTGAGTGTGAAGACTATGTGGGTCATTTCTTTTTTTCGGTTTTCCTTCTTAGTTAGTTTTAATCATGATCTGGCAGTTTGAGTCATTTATGCGGCCTACCCAAATGTCCTTTCATTGGTATTGTTCGTCGAATCGTAAGGCTCCTCAAGTTCTGAGTTGAGCTGCACGATTTTTGACAAATGCGTGCACTGACTGGACAGGTCCGCTCAATCTGTGTGGTTCTTTACTCAAAAGACCATTTCAGACACTAATCTACATGGTCTTCACATTATGTGACCAAGATTATGTCTGGACTTTAAAAGAGACTGTGACCTCTGAGTTTGTTTCGGCCTTTCTTCTCAGAGTAGTCAGATAGGAAACGCCGACCTCATCTAGTTTAAAAAAATATGATTGACATGTAAAAGTGTTTGTACAAACCTACTTACAGAAAATAAATCATTTATCATTTATCATTTATACGTGGTTTTCTACGTGTTTTTTTTTTAATTAAAATAGAGGGTGACTGTTTTACGCAGATGTTACAGATCTTTTTTTTAATGGTAGGTATAGGTGTCGCAAAATACTAGCAATGATTTTTCTTGTTTTTAGAAACTAATAGAAAACGGAAGTACATTCCTGAAACGGAAGTTGACGACTTAACGGAATGTCAAGACGACGAACTATTTCAACATTCTGATTATTCACAAACTTTTTCTTATGATGAATATTGTATATAACTCCACACCTTGTAGAACTCGCAATAATTCGTCATATTCACCGTCACTCATTTTTTTGTAAGAACTCGTGCGCCAACGCAAGATGTAAACATTGCACTACACTAAAATGCACAAAGTCACTATGACCTTGAAACCCGTCCGCTTATGACGTCACAGATTTACTTCTATACAAGTTAGTGGCGTTGTGCGCACTGACAACTAGCCATTTTGTAAGGATGGGTTTTTCAAACGGTGTTTCACTATCGACAATGATTAGAAAACCTATTTATTCTTGATTAAGGTGAATAAAACGTACTTTATAGATTACAATATTTATAAAATATTATTTACTCACGTCATTTTCTTGCAATAATAGTATTTATGATCGTTTCGACGAGAATAATTAATATAGCGAGGTCATCATCGTGTCCCATCACTGGCTTACTTTATATCAAGTACTTGGCGTTGGGGGCATTAAAATATCTTCTGGCGTACTATTGGCGTACTACTGTTTTATACTATGTAGTGATTATATATTTATTTTTTCTAAATTCTATAGATAAATACATATACAATATGCGTTTTTTGCAATACGATATAATAAATCATGCATTTAGGGTTAAATATTGTTAATTGGGCATCATAATCTAGATAATATTTTTAAACTTCATTTATGCTAAGTTGTTGTTCAAAAACTCGGCAGCAAAGCAAAATTTATGTTTTGCAGTGCCCTGACAGGTTTCATGTACGAAAACCTACAGTAATTTATTGTGAAATGTGTGATGTGCATGAGAGCAAATATATAAATAAATTACGAGTCTGTAATTTGCTTTTATAACATCAATTCACAGCTACAAAGGTAATTAATTAACTGACGATACATCTCATCAATTTTTGATTGAAATAATCCAACGAGTGACGATACAAAATTAATTGAATCATAATTCTGTAACTTCTGTAATTGGAGTGCAATGGGGCTTTCAAAGAGAAAAAGGATGGAAAATTATTATGAAGTTCTTCTCTGATATTATTTCATAAGGTAAGTGCTTCCGGTAAGTGTTTTTGAGAAAATCTCTTTTGAACCCTGCTACTACGAAATACTCAAATTTATAACGAAGGAGTGTTTGCGTCCAGGTCCAAGGAGTGTTGGCGAGTGCTTAGACGAAAAGTTAATATTTTAATAAAGAATTCATTTACGCAATTTTATAACCATGGCTCGTCTCAGTTTTGTTTGTTTATTATAAGCAGCATTCTCCTAACTGCCTAGTATTTACGAGTAAGTGGCATGATTCGGCACAGCCTGGCGGCTAAATCAAATACCTAATACATATGTTGATGTTCAGAAAAAACCCGCTCGGCATAGCTCGAATTGTGCCGAGCCGACCCGAACATGATTCAGCGATGGTAGATGCCGAATGGAGTTTTGTTATAGTTTGCTAATCCACATGAAAACCGAAAAAGTGTAGTAACAGTTTCAGTTCAGCTTTACTGTTCAACAAACACTGCCGAATCGAAGATGTCGACCCGAATAAATGTATAGAGCACCTAAGACAAAATTTGGTGTAACGTTATAGATACGGATCCATTTTGTATTGGCCTATCAGAAACAAACAGACCACATTTGGCAGTAAATGCTTACAAACTAAATAAATATCAAACCATGGAACTCAAAATATAACCTTGATTTACAATTTAACCCGCAAAACCTCAGACACTCCAACTGATTTTTAATTCAATTGACCTATTTAGAGAGCAAATAAGTCATTAACAAAATTGTAAAGGTTTTATGTGCTGTTTTAGTTTTACTGGCCATTCTGATCGTTTCTTGCGTCTGCGACGACGCTTTACCGAGGGAGGACTCGTCACCGGGCCGCTGCGCCGCGCTGACACTGGGTTGCTTGACCTATTAATAAATAGACACGGCAACGTTTATAATGAAGATTTTTTGAAAAATGTGACCTATTTTAAAAAGTGGTTCAATTAATTTTGCTCGTTATTCTGATCAAACTATTTTCAGGTTTTCCTCATTTAACGTTACACGTTTTGTATTGCCATCAACCGGGCACTAATCTACTACAAGTCAGTGATGTATTTTCCTAGCTAAAATGTACAGACACCAACACATCAAGCTTCCCGAAACGGTCCAATTTTCCCAATCAACTTTGAACCTTATTAGCAATAAAGTTGAAAATCTATTAAAGAAATTTGACAGATTTTAGTAGCTTGATGTGCTTGCGTCTGTACATAAAAAAAAGGTTTTATCGCAGAGCTACTTACCATAACTGGAACTATTAAAAAAATTAACTACCGCATTGGTATTGAAGATATAGGTGCCATAATTGCCTGGGTAAAGAGATTTGCGGTTCTTGGTAAGGTGTAATAATGGTATACCAATTAGATCAGTAAGGTAACACTCCACTATGGTAATTACTTACTGCTTACTAACGTTTGCTAATAGTTTTTATACCCACGAGCCCCATGCGATTTCCCATCAGCAAAGAAACTTCTAAGCAAACTTTCATATAATTTTTAACCCCTTCAGTGGGTGAAATTTACTTTGTGAAAGAAAACAAACTCTTCCTTAGCACTTACTTTCACTTTATGAGAAACTCCTGTGAAAAAGTGTAATGCTTCCAGACCCAGCGGTATTTACATTTAATAAGATTTTTATTAAGTACGAGAAAAAGGAAAGGTTTATTTGAGAAGACTTGTTTAAATATGACTTAAGGCTTGTTTCATTTAAATTTTGCTTGAAATCGTTCATTCCTGTTCAAGAATAAAACAAATGGACACAAGAACAAATTTGACATTGTTACTATTTCCAATTTTCTGCATAGAAGATTGAACTATGTTTTTATTTATTTCTAAAGAAAATCTGTGCCAACTATCTTCTAAATTAAAAATGATAAAGAAGAATACTCAAAATTAATAAAAAAACTGATATGCTTTTTGTAATCCTAATTATATTTTCCCACTGAAGGGCAAAAATCTTTCCTCTCCTCCCACTTTTCTTTATATAGGGCTATTAAGAATCAGTTAGTGTATTAAAGTGTTGAAACATAGTCCCCGCATACAAACCAGACCACAATCAGCATATAATTCGAACACACGACATACATATTATAACCTATTGACGATTCTACGTCGACTGCTCAGTTCCAGGAGCGAATAAATAAAACACGTGGACTAAATAACAATCTGATGTAATACAGTATGAATACTTTAAACAAGTGCAGTGTCTTTGTCGTGGTAAGATTTCAAGTGACGCGACGCTCGGAACGGGAGGACGCGCGAGCGCCCGCGCCGCCCGTGCGCCCCTTAGGTTCCTTTCCCACGGCAAGATCCCGTTTTTTGCAGGTAAGGTTTTTTGCAGGATCCCGTTTAGTGGTGTACGTATTTAAATATAACTATTGACACAAGCATCCTGTTTGCAGTATCCGGAAAAAAGGATGCCTGTTTGAATATGTATATTTAAACACGTACACCACTAAACGGGATCCTGCAAAAAACCGTACCTGCAAAAAACGGGATCTTGCCGTGGGAAAGGGCCCTTAGCCTCCGCCGACGCCCGATGCTGATGCCGCAGCCCACGCGCCCCCTCAGTCACCGCGCGCCTCCAACCAGTCATAGGCATGCCATGCATAGACAAAACCCATAACTCAAGGTCGAGACTACTTGGCCAGCACTACTCTCGTGTATACACTACCATAAAAAAAAAAAAAATCATATTTCCCAACAATAAAAACTACTACCACGGCCACACACCACAAAAACACATTCTAAATTCAAAACAAATGACTGCAAACTATTTAGAGCTGCCACCCATAAATAAGTAGCATGGTTGTGTAAAAATATCCTTACTGTACACGTAAACTTACTTCGCAAAAACACGACAGTTTCTCTCCCGCACACAGATCATAAAAAATACGTCCCATTTCTCGCAAAAACAAATGAACTGCATTCTGAGTTGCAAAAATAACAAATGGCTACTAGTAAACGTCGTTTGTCGTGTCATATCACAGGCCCTAACACGAACGCGCGTCGTAAACGTAACGTAATGAAATACGTTCGGTTTTGAATCAAAAATACAACTATCTTATAGCAGTTTGGTTTAAGTTTTAGGGACAAGCTCAATTAATATCACCCAATCAATCAGCCTAAAGTTTTTCATAACTATGTTATAATGTATAACCGGATACTGAATACCAGAATTTTACATGGACCGACTGCCTATCAGACCTCCACAACTCAGTGATTGGGTACCACCCAGTAACACCATATCCCAGGGTAAGACTGGTTGTCAGACTTTTGGACTTCTGACTAGCCGTAACGACTGTCAAAGTTCATGACAGCCGGGACCAACGACTTAACAAGCTTTCCAAGGCACGGAGGGGTCTCGATATGTAATGGATGGTCGCCCATCCAGGAACCGGCTGCGGCAAGCATAGCTTAACTTTCTATCGACCCGTGCGGCTGTTATTATTTAGTCACGAGCCCCATCAAAATGAATATCACCAATTGATATGAAAAAAGTCTTTAAAACCAAGTTAATATTTTGTGCGAAAGGAGTATTTTCTATTTTCAAATCATAATAATCACGTTGCGTTTACTCCGCGCGTTTATGCTAGGCCCGCAGGGAAGTCTGCCGTATTTTACCCGATTTCGGCGGAGCCCAATAAGAGGGTAATTTTTTAGACTCGACGCACGGAACGGAAACTACCGGAGCTGAGGTATCTTACTGGATTCATGTTAGATTTATCTGTCTTGTCAGATGAATCCCAATGAAACAGGGTTAGATCTGGTTGTGGCTAGGACTTATTTGTTACCTACGACATATTGAACACTGGATATTTGTATCTATTTTTCATCCTGTTGGATTTCTTGTGCTGTGTAATATTTTTCTTCCTTTTTAACAGACAATTTAATTTTATGAATCTTTTTCTAATGTCAATTTAAATAAGTATGTACGTGTTTGGCTGTTACTTAAACTTGAAAGCTGTATAAGTATAAAACACCCAAATTATCACGTCTCACGGGAACTTGAATTGAAGTCAACGGGCATTTCAGTAGCTTTTACTGCACTGATGCTTAAGAAAACACATTACATATTTGAGGAGGTAACATGCAAACAGGTTTAAGTCACAATAATGTAAATTTTCAGAATACTAAAACAATCTGTAGAGAATCTTAATCTCTACAGATTTTTCTCATTTTTCTCATTTAAGCATGAAACAACCCGATAAAATATTGACCAAAAAATTGACGTGTAAAAAGAGGTAAGTACCTTAAAGATAGAATAATAAATAGAAATAAAAATAATATTTCATTTCATTTACTACTTATAAGTTCACTACTTATAAGTTTTTATACTACTAACAAATTGGATCCTGGTTATCTGAAATAAAAAGCTTAATTATTATTATTATTATTTAAATTTTTAAAATAAATACTGCGAATAAATTGTATTCAGGTCACAAAAAGAAAAGCAACATACTGCACTAGAAACATTAAGTGCTAATCAAGTAAGAGAAAAAAATGGAAGCAGTGAAATCTACCACTAAGCTTTAAAGCCGGAATGGGGCTTAACAAGAGCGCTTTGCAAAGCATACGAGCTTCTTTGTCGACAGTGAGCACTGGCTTTCAGAAGAAATGTATCTCGTTATACCTGAGCATGTGGATTTTATTCTGCTTTTTATACTCCCCTTTTGTAGTGATAATATTGTTGCAATAGAATTGTTTATTGCTGACAATGAACTTTTTTATTGGCAGACCAAGCTAACGAAATAATCAGTAATGGTACTCAGTAATGGTACCCAGTAATTGTACTCAGTAATGGTACTCAGTAATGGTACAAATTAATGGTACTCAGTAATGGTACTCAGTAATGGTACTCAGTAATGGCACTCAGTAATGGTACTCAGTAATAGTTTAAGTAAGTTGCATGGCCACGGCTTAAGTAACCCTAATTAGTAATATGATCAAAGAATATAATTCAAGGACATTATAGTGACCTTGTTGGTGATGATCTTCAGAAAGGTCAAGTGCGTAGTACGAGTACTCGCAATCGGCGTATTTTTATGACCAGATATATGAACGTAAACGAAGAAAAGGGAGTATTGTTAGGATCGCAGCAGGTGGTGTTCTGTTTCTGCCTAGCGCCATGGGAAGAAGGCGTGAGTTTAATGTGTGTATGTAATGTATATTCTATTAACATTGTTTGATATATGTATAGGTCAATCAAAGTTTCTTCTCTGCCCAACTACTCATAAAACTAGAATTTTGTTTTTAATCTAAATCGACCATATCTGATTTGTTTTTAAATTTCTTTATTATTCGAGTAAATTAAATTTTTGTATGCACGTGTTTCTGTGACAAATAAACTTATTCTTCTTTCTTTCATATGTCATTCGCATAGATACGTTACCCTCATAAGATGCAGATACCTACAAGTACTTGAAACCCATCAATCTATTGTTTATCTTCCTTAAAAGATTGTAATAAAAGAAAAAGAAACAAAAGAAATATATTATGTAATGAGGAAAATCCTCTATAGAAATTTTTTCAGAACATTGAGAGTATTATTTAAAATGTTCTTTTTTTCTTTGCACAAATATCATATTTGTTTTCATTTGAGTTTGAATAATGTTCAGTCTTTTATTGTCCTTTTGCTTTTTAACGATTGCTTTTTGACAGTTGGAATCGTGAAGACTTGACTTTTTTATAAGTATTTTTGTCATGAATATTGTCAAATTACATAGCTTCGAACTATCATAATATTATTATGACTTTAAAAGATTGCTCTTAACGATAAGACCGCCCATTGTGTCACCCTTTGTAAAATTTCTATATTTATGTCTGTAATTCATATGGTGTACATAATAAAGAGTATTCTATTCTTGTCGTATTTTCTTACAAAATAGAAATGTATTTTTTACAAAACTTGGCTGAGATAAACACAGGGAGATAAAGATAAAAACATTCGGCCTAGCCGCTGTGATAACAGTAAAATCGGAAATATTATTGTAGTCTCAACCTACCACGAATTTTTTTAGCAGAAATCCTGATTTTTCAGAAATTTGCCAGTTTATAAAACCTTTCAAAAACTCATACTTTTTTTCATGTTTTATGTAAGAATCGCGGTATAGAAAGTGGTTCCCGCCACTTATGAGATGCAAAGAGATATCAAATATGTTATCATCCATAGTGTATATAAAGATGAAAAATCCATACATCTCTTCCCAGATAAAAGCCAATCTACGAAAGGGCGAAAGATAAGTAAGTACTTTATTAATTCTTAACTTGAAACCAATAAAATCGTATTGTCTCATCTATTCTTTATTAACTGGACACTTGGACGGATTATTATTGCTATACCTAATGGCGTTTTAACACCAAGATCGATGTCGGCCACGCCTGAAACGTCCACTGATGAGTCAATTAATCAATTTCTTGTATAGATATGAAGTCATGAATGTCGAAGTAAGGCCAACGTGGACCGTTGTCCAAAAGGGCATCAAACTCGTAATGACTCAACTAATTAACAAAGATGCTTAAAAAATATAGGTGTAAGAGTGACAACGTTAAATGTAGGCTAAGAGCTAGAAAGAGAAGCCAATCTCACGTACTAACACTAAATAATTTTCATTTAGTTCTTGCTTCGTCGTTCGCTAATTTCGTGAGAAGAAAATTAGCGACGATAATGTCAAGAAATTGTAATTTTTTCTTCAAGTCTCCTCAAAGTCTGAAACTTTCTGGAGATTAAATATTCTATTCAGGCGATAAAAAGTCTTTGAGGCGCCAAAGTGCCGCTTACTTTACAGCTGCTAAATAAATAAAAAATACTGAATTAAAATGTCTAACGTTTAGGCGTCATTTACAGGCTGCTGTGTAAAACTAGAAACATTGACTTGCCTCTATTTCATTGTGACTTAATTATTGATGTCCTTATTGGTGATGTTTTTCAGAAAGGTTTTGTGCGTAGTACTCGTAACCAGCTTGCGTGTGTCATCAGATGAATGAACGTAAACGAAGCAAAAAGATTATGTAAAGATCGTTGCAGGTGATGTTTTGTGCTTTCTGAAGTAATCAATGCGAAAAGGCCTTGACTTTATGCACAGACGCCAGCACATCAAACTACCCGAAACTGTCAGATTTTCCCAATCAACTTGAACCTTATGCTTTAGCGATAAAGTTGAAAATCTATTAAAGAAATCTGACAGATCGTAGTAGCTTGATGTGCTGGCGTCTGTACCTATGTATGTGAGTTAATGATTCATAAACTTTAGTCTAGAATTCTAGTTAGAAGTGAATAATACGAGCTCGTAACTGTAGAGCAAGGGACTTTTGTCGTATACATAGGTAGGTATGTGGAGTAGAAACTAGTATTAGCTCACTTAATTATTACATGTTTCTGATTTTAAACCAAGCTTAAACATTGCTTGCTTCTAATTCATAATAATATCTCCTTGATTCAAAAGTACTGAGCCCTTTCATATTAGATGTGGTATTCATTTCCCAAATTTTTGTACTTTTCCTAATTTGTGAAGTCCACGAACGACAGTGGCCTGACTGCAGTTGAGCTCACTTGCTATTTCACGCGTATTGGAATATGGGTTATCTTCAACAAAAACACGTAATCGATCAAGATCCAGTTCAGTTGGTCTACCCGACCTCTGTTTATCCTCAACGCTGTAGTCTCCCGAACGAAATCTAACAAGCCACCTCTTGCATGTTGCTGCACTGGGGGCATCGTCACCGAATACAGCCACTATGTTTCGACGTGCTTCAGCCGCGCTATGACCCAAACGGAACTCATATAATAGAACATATCGTATCTCAATCGAAACTTCACTCATTTTTAGATTACTGAAATTTTATTCCGCTCTCAGATTACCTGTACTGGTACATCGAAGTGTGCCCTTTATATACCCTTTCCCCCACCACGAACCGGAAACTTCTAGAAGAATTCAGATATTTCAAGAAAATGACTCAATACTTTTGAATCAAGGAGATAAATTATATAACTATACCTAATAATATGTATAATATCTATATTATGAATGAAGGAACCAAAGCCGGCGGTCGCTGAAAATCTTTCTTTCGGGATCTGTTTCGCATGAGGTCTTAGCGTCATGCCGAGCGATGGCCGTTTTGTGTGGATGTGACGTATGTTTTCCCCCAACTTGTTATTTTTTTTTTGTGTTTGTGTTCTTTTTCTGCGTCATGTTTTTATAAAGTTTTTATTTAAAAGAGTGACCATGGAGTGTCTATGACATGATAGATGGGCTATCATGTGATAGACACTCCATGGTCACTCTTCTCCATAAGAACCAACTACACTTCGGAATGAATCATTATGTTGCTTCTAGCTTCATCTTTCTGACTGACCCATTCCTTACCAATCAAAACGTAAATGGATTAATTGAAATAAATGCTTTGAGTTTTAATTTGATACCGCTTCAAAACACGAACTCGAAAGGAATGTAAGCCATCAAAGAATTACGAAATATCATTTCTAAAACAAAAGAGCAACCTTTATCACTCACTTGTCACTTAAGTGAGGGCCGAAGTAAATTGTGGATACAGAATAGTACCACTGATGTTTAAGAAATGAGGTCACATGAGAGACTAACTAAAATAAACAGCATAAATGAGGTTGGAATTAGAAACTTTTAATGGGACATAGCATTACCATGATACTCTGCAATAGAGCTTTCACGGAGAAATGTATAAGTTTAACTTAATCCAGTTACGTAAGCTTTCTGTTATAAATACGGAAGTTTTCTCATATAATCTAATAAGTACAATCCTGCGAGAAATTCATATTTTTTTAGGTTTTAATAAACTTGCTTAGTATCTTAAAAATATGGAGAAGAATCCTCCTAAATCCAACTTTTAAACTTTAGTCCAATATTACGATCCCTCTAGCTCCTGATTTTCTTAATTTAAGCCAGTATTTTAGTTCCTACTAGTTCTGTCTAGGTACTGACTAACAGAAAAGCAATGATCCTGTTACCTATAAAACAGGAACATCACAAAAACGATATCCTAACATGGAACAAAAAAATCTTAACCCGAACACGGCTACTTCGCGCGCACGAAACCGCACAACTTCAACTCGCACAAAACACGGAACTAAAGTGATTCTCAAATTCATTCCGGCCAACTAACTCAAATGGGTTAAATTGCGCGAATGACAAACGTGAGAAATTTCAGCTTTTAATAAACTTGTCTTAATACTCTAAAATATGGAGAAAAATCCTTGATCCTCTTACATTCGACTTTTATATTCTTAAGCCCAGTCTTCATAATTCAAGCTAGTGTTTCAGTTTTTAATTAGTCAGGCAAAAAAAAAATATTGTACCTATAAGCTATAGAACAGAAACATCACAAAAAACGCTATCCAATGATGGAACAAAAAAAAAAAAACTTAACCCCAACACTGCTACATCGCATGCAAAAAACATTCAACTCACACAAAATACGGAATTAAAGTGATTCTCACATTCATTCTGTGCTAGCGTCGGATTCCGCGATAGCGTTCTCAAAAGGGTGAAATTGCGCAAATATCAAACGCGCGGTGCGCCGGACTTGCGAACAAAGGTCGTTGTGTTATTGCGCGTCCCGTGTCCCATCACTAGTTTGTCCTGGTCCCGGTAAGCAGCTTACTGGGACTGTAACACAATCACTAGCTGCTAGTGACTCTTTCTAGGGCTAGTGGGAGAGTGATATGTGTTAATAGCTTTGATTTTCAGCTCAGGTCTAGAAGGTACAGACGCCAGCACATCAAGTTACTACAATCTCTCAAATTTCTGTAGTAGATTTTCAACTTTATCGCCAAAGCATAAGGTTCAAAGTTGATTGGGAAAATTTGACAGTTTCGGGTAACTTGATGTGCTGGCGTCTGTACTTAAAGCAGGAAACAAATCCTGATTTGAGTAATTTGTGCGATGAGTTCTAAATGGGTAAAACTTGCTAGGCTAATCGTGTACAAATAAAGATGATTTGGCTAGAAGAAGAGTGATTACTGAGGTGGCGGCTAGTAGAGGTGATAAATGATAAATGATAAATGATAAATGATTTATTTCTGTAAGTAGGTTTGTACAAACACTTTTACATGTCAATCATATTTTTTAAACTAGATGAGGTCGGCGTTTCCTATCTGACTACTCTGAGAAGAAAGGCCGAAACAAACTCAGAGGTCACAGTCTCTTTTAAAGTCCAGACATAATCTTGGTCAGATCATGTGAAGACCATGCAGATTGGTGTCTGAAATGGTCTTTTGAGTAAAGAACCACACAGATTGAGCGGACCTGTCCAGTCAGTGCACGCATTTGTCAAAAATTGTGTAGCTCAACTCAGAACTTGAGGAGCCTTACGATTCGACGAACAATACCAATGAAAGGACATTTGGGTAGGCCGCATAAATTACTCAAACTGCCAGACCATGATTAAAACTAACTAAGAAGGAAAAAAGAAAAAAGAAATGACCCACATAGTCTTCACACTCACAATAATAATAATAAAAAATAAGATACTATACAAAGTAAATATCCATGTCATTGTTTATATAAAATTCATCAATGTCAATGTGTATATAAAAATCCGGACATCATCTTTGATCTTTGAGGACCATGTAGATTGGTGTCTGAAGTGGTATTTTGAGGGAAGAACCACACAGATTGAGTGGACCTGTGCAGTCAGTGCACGCATTCGTCAGTAACCGTGCAGCTCAACTCAGAACTTAAGGAGCTCAACGATTCGACGAGCAATACCAAGGACAGAACATTTGTGTAGACCGCATAAACCACTCAAACTGCCAGACCATGATTAAAACGGAAACAATGACCCACATAGTCCTCACATTCACAATAATTAAAATAATATAAGACTTTAAACAGTAAATGTTCATGTCATGTCATAAATAGATATTTAGAAAGAAAAAAAATAACAAAAGTGTAAATCAGCAAAATAAAAAATAAACAACATTCACTGTCTAGACCTATTGGAGCAGCTCAATCCCAAGCGTTTTTGTCCTCAATATAGTCTTTTACAGTATAATAGGCTTTCTGGCATAGTTTTAGCTTTATAAAAGATTTGAATTTATTAATGCTTAGTTCTTGAATGTGGCTAGGAAGTTTATTATAAAAACGTATACATTGGCATCTAAACGAGCCACCTATTTTCTTGAGCCTTGTTGTAGGAACAACAAATTTATGTTTGTTCCTAGTATTTATATTATGGATATCACTGTATTTCTTAAACAGATTAATATTTTTATGTGCATACAAAAGATTATCATAAATGTACTGAGAAGGCACAGTCATTATATTAATCTCTTTAAATTTGTCTCTGAGGGAGTGTCTGGGACTTAATTTATAAATGGAACGAATTGCCCTTTTTTGTAAAATAAAAATTATCTGAATTTCGGCGGCATTTCCCCACAACAGAATACCGTATGACATCACACTATGAAAATAACTAAAGTAAACTAAACGGGCTGTCTCTAAATCAGTTAAGTCACGAATTTTCCTAACGGCGTATGCTGCAGAGCTAAGCTTTTTTGACAATTTATCTATATGGGGGCCCCATTGAAGCTTGGCATCCAAAGTTATGCCTAAGAATACTGTGGTATTTTCGGGTTTTAACTCTTCAGCCTTTATGAGAACACTAGTTTCTACTTGTCTAACATTTGGTATCGTAAACTTAATACATTTGGTTTTTTTTTCGTTAAGAAGTAAATTATTAACATTAAACCAGTTAACTACTTTTGCGAGGGCACTATTTATACTGTCAGTAACCAGCTGTTGACGTTTGAGTTTAAATAAAAGTGAAGTGTCATCTGCAAACAACACTATATCATGTTCATCCTTTATGAGGTAAGGCAAGTCATTGATATAAACAATAAATAAAAATGGTCCAAGTATTGAGCCCTGTGGGACCCCCATTCTTACTACAGATCCGGGTGACCTTTTCCCGTTAACATCAACTCTCTGAATCCTATCACTTAAGTAAGAAGTGAGAAGATCCAGAGAGGCGTTCCGGATTCCGTAGTGGTGTAGTTTCCTGATTAAGGTTTCATGAAGAACACAATCGAATGCCTTGGACAAATCACAAAAGATGCCCAAAGCATCGCATTTGTCCTCCCATGCATTATAAATATGTCCTAAAAGTTCAACTCCGGCATCGGTAGTTGAACGACCCCTTGTAAAACCGAACTGTTTATTATTCAGTAATTTATTGTTATTGAAAAATCTTTGCAATTGATTTAAAATAAGTTTTTCATAAATTTTACTAAAGGTGGGTAGTACGGAAATAGGTCTATAATTAGTAGGGTCTGATGTACTACCTGATTTAAACAACGGTATTATTTTACTGTGTTTCATAAGATCAGGAAACTCACCACATTGAATACAATTATTAAATATAACAGCTAAAGTAGGTGCTACAATGTTTATAATTGTCTTAGCAACATCCACAGAATTACCCCATAGATCTGCAGTCTTTTTAACATTTAACATGTGAAAAGTTTTAATTATATCTGTACAAGTGACAAATTCGAAGTGAAATTCCGAATCACAAACTGGAACGTTTTCCTTAAGTAAAGACTCTGCAGCAGTGGGTGATGAGCTTAGAGGGTGGTGGTTAGAAAAACCTCACTTAAATTGGAATAAGAGCATGGATGGCGATGATTAAACTCGACTTTCTTCATTTTCTTTAAATAAACTGAAGCAAGTTGAATGTTTCGCCTCTGAACGAAGTAAAACGATACTTGTATCTCAGGAGCTAAAGTTCCTCGTAAACATTGATTATTTCCACTTAAATGCAATCAGTTTAACGACTCATTCTTTACACGTATTGTGTGTATTGAGAAAGGTATTCATGAGATTAAAAACAATCTGTATCGTCGTAAGACTTTATTCAACACTAAACCATAAGAACACCGTAAATGAACAGAATGAATGTATCTAATGTATTCAATTCTGTCATTTCAGAACTAACTACGTCACACAGATCAAACGGAATTTTGGTTTTGATAAAACAGTATGAAATTTTGATAGATTTATCGACAGTTAAACAAGAAAAATGCTTTTGTATCCAGGAGAGCGGTTGATCAATATTTTAGAAAAAATATATATATATCAACTAATACATATATATATATATCAACATATATATATGTCAACTTTTACAATCATATCAAATTACAAAAAAAAAATTACAAAGTAGTAGAAAAAGTTTAAAAGTGAACCTATTACTTTTTCTTTCATGTTTGTAAGTACTTTCTCTCACTAAACCCTAAATGTAGTCTCCCATCATATTTTTGTTGTATTGGCCCTAATCACGCAGTTCCAAATAGGTGATGTCTTGGTGAAAACGTTCCCCTTGTTCTTCTGAATACATTTGAAAACAACATGGGCGTGCAGCATATTATGTACTTGTAGAGACATTCTTTTAGTCTTCTAACATGTTATCAAGTAGCTCTCGGTAAGATTATTATCATAACTACCACAAAAGCAAACTTTTTAAGGAACATGGGTATTTTTCCTTTATTTTAGAACATAACTAATAGAAAAATCATAAAAAAAATTTTAGAACAAAGAATTTTTTTTGTAGTGTTGTGTAAACTACGGACATAAATGTCTCTCTCAAACTGAAGACGATTCACGTTTTTTATTGCTACCATTCAGAGATATTTCTTGGTAACAGAAATGATTCATTCTGCTCAGCATTCCGAATACAGCATTTCAAAAATACGAACGTTAACCCTACGTTAGTCAAGTGACAGATGAATACGCTGCGAGTGTCCGGATTTATGTTCCAAATTGGAAAATACGCCGTTCCGTTCATACCAAACGTCATTGTTACCGTGACGGTTTTTATTAACAACGGAACTATTTTGGGACCGCTTTGTGAATCTAGAACAGTGGAACTAACGATTGACGACGCGTTGATTTTAAGTGGTGTTTTACTGTCTACTATTTCCAGTTCAACTTTATGGTTCCAGTGACATTTTTAAAAAGCTTTTACAATGTTGGGAACCGTTAAAATAACACGTTGAAATATAAAACGCGTTTATAGTTAACTCTATAAAATTTTAAAAGATTTGAGCTAGTTACAACTTTGAACTAAATATATGTACTGATTTTCATATTTATTACCACCATATCAGATGACGTAGTAACTTCATTGTAGTTGAATGTATAGGACACATTTTAATGCGTTCTTATGTCCCCCCGCCCCTCTTCTCCACCCACTGAGTCAAAATGGGGTTAAACGTATAAAGTTGCGGTTGAGACGAAGCAGATTGAGAACTACGTCATAGCGTTGTATTAAAAAGAAAGCTATTCGTTACAAGCGAACTAGAATGTAATACCTTCAGCACGACGATTCCCGCATCGAGAACAAAAGCTAGAAATACGCCTGTGAAACGAGACAAATAAAATACATAAATGCAAATGTATGACGTAACATAATCACAGCAACGCGAGGAACGCTGAATACCAGATATTGGTAAATATTAAAGCTTACGATTTCTCGCTATGTGAGGCTTTTGAACATCTCACTTTTCCAATCACACCTATATTATAGCTTTTATAAGATGTCAATATACGTGGAATGTGTCAAACGATGTTAAGTAGGCGATTCGTATTCATACGCGCTTTAATTTGGCATGCAGCGTAGTCCCACAACATCAGTAATTCACCCAAAATTACTGGATGGCTTCATATTAACGCAGACGTGCTATCTCTTACTTAGTGGCATTTTAGTGGTCTTACACGTTCTTGAAGGGGGCTTGTGGCTAAAGAATAATAGGCGCATGGGTAGAATGATCAGTTTAAGCTGCGCTTGCCGCGGTTGGTCCGTGGATGATTAACCATCTTTATATACCAAGACCCCTCCGTACTTCGGAAATCACTTTAAGCAGTCAATCAAGTCAGTTGGTCTCGGCTGTCATTCTGGTATCTTTGACAGTCGTTGCGGGTAGTGAAAAGGCTGAAAGTCTGAGAACCAGTCTTACCAAGGGGTATCGTATTACCCAGTAGCTGGGTTGTGGAGGTCAGATAGGCAGTCGCTCCATATAAAATACAGGTATTCAGCTGCATCCGGTTAGACTGGAAGCCGACCCCAACATAGTTAGGAAAAGGCTAGGCAATTGATGGACAAGTTCTTGGAGCGCCAAAATTGCGCTTTGCGTAACGAGTGCTAACTATGGGCCATATCATAACTCATAATTATTTAATTTCCTAAACAATTCTTAAAAATATATATTTTTTACTACATGCTTAAATATACTAAGAAGTTTTTAATAATTCATAAGCTCAGACAATATTAATATGAAACGGAATTCCTTTAACTACGGTCGTTACTATTGTGCCCTGAAAAGATGAGCTCCGACCATCAAGTCTACGAGACGAAGTTATGTTTCTCAGTAAAAGACGAAATTTATTCTTATGTCGGTAAAAAGCGATAAAAACTGATGGAAAACTTGGTCGTCGAGTAAATCTAAATGCAGAATAAACTATTTCTTAGCAGTTACCATATTATTTTGAACTTAGCTTTAAGCAGCTCCTGCATCCGCATATTTTTATTTTGATATGACCCAAGTAGTATATGTAATTAGATATGAAATTAATCTGTTTTTATGTTTTTCTATTTGTGATCCTTACAACGAGTGTAAAAATCCATAAGCATAACGTAAGTCTTTATAATATTATAAAAAAGAAACCAATAACGGTTGAAACACGGGATTTATATTTTTCTGATTTCAAGATATTTATGGATGTTACTGAAGTTAGGTTGATGTTCCTGAATAATTCTAACACCACAATAATCACGAAAAACCTATCCAAACATAATATGATTTATCGGCAAGTCGTCGAACAAAAATATATGTTCAGCCATCGATAGAACTGAAACACCGATCACGAATCGCGATGTATCAAAAATTGGCGCTGTCACTTAGAATCACGATTTATTACTCGAAAAAGGTCACGAGAGCTTAAACGATGCTCCGTTGTTTGATCTTAGCAATAAAAACTAAAACACGACCTGTTATTTTTGTACCTGTTATCGTTGTAAGGTCTAAATCGAAACAAATTTCTCCATCTTGTTTTTTCATCTCATCTGCCTAGCCTTTTCCCAACTATGTTGGGGTCGGCTTCCAGTCTAACCGGATGCAGCTGAATACCAGTATTTTACATGGAGCGACTGCCTATCTGACCTCCACAACCCAGTTACTGGGTGATACGATACCCCTAGGTAAGACTGGTTGTCAGACTTTCTGGCTTCTGACTACCCGTAACGACTGTCAAAGATCTACGAATGACAGCCGGGACCGACGGCATAACGTGCTTTCCGAGGTACGGAGGGGTGTCGGTATGTAAAGATGGTCACCCATCCACAGACCAACCGCGGCAAGCGTAGCTTAACCTGATCGATCGACCTGTGTGGCTGTTATTATTTAGCCACGGGCCCCTCTTTTGCCACGGGCACCTCCATCTTGTTTTTTAAATAATAATAATATCAGCCTATTATTGTCTGACTCCAGGGCAAAAGACTCATACAAAGAAGGCACTAAGATTGATCACCACGCTTGCTCAAGACGGGTTGGCGATTTCAGACTTATATTTTTTTCCTTCACCGATGTCAGTAGATAATGTCCAAGATAAACAAATACATACATTACACAAAACAAACCCCTTTCAACGTCATTCATAATACTAAAAGATCTTTGTAATGTATTTCTGTTACCGTGCCTGTTATTTTTAAACTGAATACGTAACGTCTGCGTCTGTCTGTGACGGAAAGCTACGACGTGGTATAAGTCTAGCCTTGCACTTAGGCTTGAAGCTCGAGGTTCTATTTTTAAATCGGTCGTGTAGCTTTAATAGTTAGTTTGGTTGGTACGGAATTAGCTTAACTTGGTACGAAATTCTCAATACGAGTTTTTTTGCCGTTTTTATTGTAAGCATGGTATAAGTAATTATTATAATCGCCAAATTTTTTACTTATCATCATCTGCCTAGCCTGTTCTCAACTATGTTAGGGTCCAATTTTTTACTGTTATTCATTAATTCCAATCCCAAAACAGAGTAAGACACACACAAGCTTTAAATGAATCCAACCATATCGTTACAAATTTTCCATTCAAAAAACCTCATAACGGTTAGTTACAGTCAGTCATATGGATTCGAAAAGATAACCGGTAAAGCCACCCATTGTATATTTTGTACTGTTTGATGTATTTTTATGTTATGTATTTTTGTGATATAAAATAAAGTATACAATAATAACTCCCAGCCCCGATATAAAAATAGGGGAATAATTTTCAGAAGCACCTCGAATTTCAATTAAAATTGTACCACATCATATCTTTGCAACCTATCTTCGTCCCGTTTCTGAGGAATCCGCTTGTATACAAACTATTTACGCTCAGACCTGTTTCCAAGTAATCAAAGCTGTTTACTGAGAACTGCAGGCTGCTAGTATTTCCCAGTGTAACTACAAACTGCTGGAAATCATTTCATTGAATTAACCTGTATACGTGATATTTTAATGGTTTTAGAAACTTTTTTAAATAACATAATAATACTTATAGTAGACCCACATTTTTCCAATAATGTTGAAGCATACCCATGTAAAGAACGAGTCTATTTAAAAATATTTACTTTATTATTTACGTACACATACAAAAAAAAAAAAAAAATTAAAAAATATTAAAAAAAAAAAAAAAAAAAAAAAAAAAAAAAAAAATAAAAAAAAAATAAAAAAAAAAAAAATTAAAAAAAAAAAAAAAAAAAAAAAAAAAAAAAAAAAAAAAAAATAAAAATATTTTAGGTATTTATATATTTTTCTTATTACTTGAGTTAATTGTCTGTGTTTCGGTGACAAATAATTATATTTTTATTTTCTTTTGCTTTTTTCTATTCACTTCAAAAAATTACTTTCAAGTTTTCAGTGTTAAGTAACACATCTCGTTTCTCTCTCAAAATACGTTAAATTTTAGGTAATAAATCATGTGAAAATCTAGACTCGTAATTCAACGAGTGTGAGCAATAATGTTACCCTTGACATCTCCAGACAAATAATATATATTGAGGCTCATATCTCATTTTGATGCGAGCGACAGAAAATATTCAATTTATCTAGATAAGATTGTGATGATGACATTTATTTTTCGTTTATTAGTAAGATTTATATTCCAAATTATGTTAGTAAAATAATAACTGTGTTACCAGTAACACGTATAATATTAAGTTTGCCTCTGGACTGCTGACACTTCTCATTTTAAAAGTCTGTAGTGTACTTTTAAAACAAGTTTGATTTATGGATAAAAAGAAGGTCCATTATTTTTTTTATTTTTTTATTTTCATATATTAATATACAGTATGCTAGCTTGCCTGAGTCATAGTGCATGCGACGTGTCAAGCCAGGTGGTAGCAAAACAAATCTTCTTGACAAAACTAGATAAAAATTAAGAAAGATATTTGAGAAAAAAAAGTATCTTAGTAAGGTACGAACTTTTTCTGACAAATTGACAGACGTCTTCATCACCATCATCATCATTTCAGCCAAAAGACGTCGACTGCTGGACATAGGCGTCTCCCAAACAGACGTCTTGACAGTTCGTAACTATCTGAACAGTGGTTATTTGACTTTTGAATTTTGACCCTGAGCAAGTATAAAATGCCTTGCTGTGGTAACCCTGATATATCTCAAGACGCAGCCACCCTTTTTCCTCGCTCTATTTTTACGACGTACCAAGGATGATAAGCAGCAGATTTTGCAGACTCCTTAATTCTGTTTTCTTTTACTCTTATTTCTTACTGATTATTTACACTGAAACTATTTACACAAAGGCACATTTGCGAAATCTTCAGTATGTATTTATCTTACGAAAAAATCATTAAACATTAAGGAAAATTGAAATCTTCTTACATTTTTAGCAATACGCAGGTCACTGTCATGTTGAATGTTGATTAAGATATGATTCGCGAGTGTAACAAGTTTGTATTTACTCAATTATAATGATTAAAATCATCAATACAACGCTCTTAGTTCACATAATACTCCGTATTTCACATGATGTACAGTATGTTCGGTTAAACGAGGGATAAACTCTCTTTTACAACGGGATCATCTCCAAAATAAGAAAAAATAAAATCTGCCGTTCCCTACATCTGGTCGTGTTATGCGAGCATAAAATGTATGGAGCAGTGGTTTTATTTCTCGTTTTCGATTTCGGTCTCATAGTAAAAGTTGGTTCATTTTCATGAGTACTACTCTACGCTAAGTATGTCCGTCGCTTAACCTAAAACGTAAAAAAAAAATTGAATTTCGCGAGCTACCTAGCGCTTCCCCATTAAAGACACAATCCAGTTTTATTTACAGAACAATAAACACATATTTTCCCTGTTAATAACACAAGTCAAAATGCCCTTTTGTAGGCGTAATTACAAGAACAAGACCCATTTACTGTGGCCAAGCAGTACAAAACACAATGGTCTTTGTCATGCCGCCCTTTAATGTGAAAAAAACCAATGAATATTTAAAAAGTTCTTTTACAGCCGTACAAACAAGAAAACAGAAATACATTCCCTTTGTATATGAAGTTCCGAAGATTCAGTTTGAAGTTTCCACTGTCAGATTTAAAAATTTAATTACTTGAATAAGGCTCGGTACACGGTGTGAAAAAATATTATAATTTTGTTTGTGCTATGTACTTCGTGTTATAATGAAATGTAATTTTTAAACTAAAATCTGACATCATTTTGTGTAGTTTATGACAATACCTACGACTGCGTTTGTAGCTGGGTTATACATTGTATCCTCATCTTATGAGTAATTAACTATGTATGCGTACGAACGTGATCTTTGTTTAAGCACTGAAAACAATAACTGTAGTAACGACAGCTACATCTAGAAACTAAGTAAAGTAAGTAGTAAGACCCAATTTATCTCTGACCTCAATAACTATGTATTTTTATATAAATATAGACCAAAAGTTGTGATCATAAAACCCATTTGCCTAGATCCCAGGCGTACAATAAATAGTGCTGGGACTAAAATCAGGACAGCTCGTAAACTCCCACAAAGATTTGATACTACCCCCATTTAGCAACACTACAAATAACAAACAGCGCATAGTTTTACACTAATGCTAAGCGCACACTCGCACATTCTGGATGCTTTCATCCGTCACTGCGACAGACAGTTTCATTTAAAGCGTTTTTTCACAATATTTCTGCGATGCAAGCAGCAAGCTATTTCTAGTTTTCCTTTCGAAATAGCGAAACAGAATTCCGATATTCCGTTTTATTTCTACTGTTGACTCTTTTCCGACTTTTGCTGCGAATGAAAATCAAGTCGTTTAGGAGATGGGAAAGATTTGGAGAAGTTAGTAGACACATATCATGCTAACAGGCTTAAACCTGAACTTAAGCTTCAGACCGAAACCCCTAGAAAGTTAAAGAGACTCTAAGCACTTTAAATTAAACCGCATTTAATTGAGGATTAGAAATTCAGCCGCTATCTAAGTTTTAACTAAACCTCAGTACCCACACACCGATAGAAATCAAGTGCTCATTGGAATTCAAGGAGCGGCGGGAGTTGAGAATTTTGTGAAGTTTCCTGCGACGGACTTTTGCCGGGCGGCGCTCGTACGGTGCTGTGCCGGTGCCGGTATCGTGCCGTGTCTTCAGTGTGCGCTCGAACTAAACCGTCACGTAAACGTCTACAGTATATTACATGGAAGTTTAACGTCCGTTGGAAGCGGACGAAGCGAGATAATTAACAAAGTTCACGGGGTTGCTCCGAGTTGATTCCCTTATAGATCGTCGGTTAGCGCTCGTCATTCGTAAGATAGTACGCTGTTGGAAAAGGTCAGCGGAGTTTGTCCTAATTACTGTTTTTTTTTTTTTTGCATAAGTCATTTTATTACGGTAACACAGGCTAAACCCCATATTCAGACACATAACTTTTTAGTATTTTAATGCCCTTTAACCTGTAATAATGAGTTCATAGTATATCCGCATTTTGTAATAATGTTTCCAAAATATAAATATCTGTTTAGTAAATATTCGGGTCTCAAATATACAAGTGCCTACGTTTTCGGGAAAGAGGTAGATGGAGAAATATATAGTTTACTTTTAACTTGGGCTTACACCTTTAAGTAACTCATGGTATGATACATAGGTACATCAAAGTAATTCAAAACAGAACTGCTTAAAGTGGCTCCGTTCCCACTTATATTTAGCACCGACGTAAGACAATATTCCAATTACAGCCTCTGAACTAAATCCTAATTCAGACTGGCGTATCGATTATTGACCTAGCAGGCTAGCAGTCGAGTTGGTGACCGTTTCGACTAAATCTCCATCGTGCCGCAAAGAGCACGTTAAGCTCCAGCTTCTCGCAAACTAAGTCGTCTCATTAACTTGACGTTAAAAGTTCGACCGATGACGTCAGAGGAATCGGAACTGGATAATACCAGTTTAGTAATTTGTTTTTGTTTTTAGAGGTCACCTTGTTAAGGACTTATTGAGAGGTTTATCAGTCTTGTAGGAAGTTTAAAAAAAATATGTGCCTCTGTTTTTGTACTTGTTATCTAAACGAGTACAAAACGTGTTCTAACTTTGATCCAAGCTTAAACTCTCTGCCAGTTTCTGTATTCAGAACCTTATTTCGACTAACGTAAAATTCTTAATACAAAATTGGCAACTCAGACTCGGGTTCAAAATCAGTTAATGAATGTAGAACTTTAAAATTTTCAGAATAAAGTTGGTTATTCAAAAGTGGCTGGACGGTTTAAACTTGGGTCAATAGATAAATACATATATTTTATCGGTTCATTTGTTGCTTTTACATTATGTGAGAGTTTATTAAGTAACTAGCAGTGCCCCGCGGTTTTACCCGCATAAGTTTCGATCCCGTGGGAATATCGGGATAAAAAGTATCTTATGTGTTAATCCTAGTTTTAAAATATCTGTGCGAGAAATTTCATTAAAATCCATTCAGTAGTCTTTGCGTGAAAGAGTAAGAAACATCTGTCTATCCTTCCATCCTCACAAACATTCGCGTTTATATGTAGGATGCAGAGCCATTTCCGATCCATTTTACGATTTTCCCGTGATGCTACGTACTATGGTCAGTATTATGAGAATGAATGAGTATAAAGATTGACACGAGAATTTCAAAAGGCAGATGTCAGAGGAAACTGAGTGGGGTCGTTCTAGAAGTAGTCTTATTGGTTTTTAAAAAAGATCATAATATGCGTAGTACTCACAAGCAGTGCGTATGAAAGTGGACAAAGGGAGCAACGTACGGATTATATCATACTAGCGACCCGCCCCGGCTTCGCACGGGTGCAATGGAGAAACTGATAATTTTAGAGCCACTATTTCTCGTAAAAAGTATAGGATAAAAAATGGTTATTGTGGGTTATCCCTAAGAGATAGACATATACCATTGCGGACTTTTTTGTAGACCTTTTTAAGGTGTACAATACTGTAGTACATTATTTTGATCTGTCTCGACGGGTTCAGCCAGCGTTTACAATGTAAGCGCAAAAAAATGTGTTTATTTACGACATCACATTAGAAACCTCTAAAATTATCAGTGTTTCTCTACTATATTATGCATGTATTATAGATAAAAACCTTCCTCTTGAATCAATCTATCTATTAAAAAAAAACCGCATCAAAATCCGTTGCGTACTTTTATAGATCTAAGCATATATAGGGACAGACAGACAGGGAAGCGACTTTGTTTTATACTATGTAGTGATATGGCGTTTCGTCCTATTCTACACAATAGCCGACCTCTATTATTGAGTGCTATAAGATGTACAGACGCCAGCACATCAATCTACTACAATCTGTCATTTTTTGAAATAGGTTTTCAACTTTATCGCTAAAGCATATAGTTCAAAATTGATTGGGAAAATTTGACAGTTTTGGGTAGCTTGATGCTTATCCTCTTGCTTCCTACTGGTGTCTGGACAATGTTCCTTTCCAAATATAAAAAAAAAAAAACACAGGCGACTGAGACCGAGACCTACCCCTATAATCGATACATAATTAGCACGTACGTAGATTAAGCGGTTTTCCTGTCACTGTCGCACAACTGTCGAATTACAAGGGCAAGATAGAGACGGGAAGTTGTCTAAGTCAAAGCATGAGCATAGTGAAAATTATCTCAAACGTACAAACGCACATAATTAGGAACGTTGGACGGTAAAAGGGGAGACAGACTGACAGATTTCATAGAAAAACTGTTTGAAGTATAACCCGCCCCCGCCTTAAAATGGAAACAACAAAGGAGAGTACGTACTCCGAGTTTTCGTGGAATAATGAAATGTAATTCGTAAATTCAAATCTAATCTGCTTTTCACTATGATTTATAATATAATGTTTTATAGAACCGTCTTATCTATCTTTGATCAACTACGCATAATAGATAGACTATCCACGACATGTTATCTAAGGATTTTCCGTTACTTTGGTCACATTTCCTGTCGGGAACCAAATAATCAAAAAAAAAAAATGGTGGTGATGTGCAAGGTAGATGGGAAAAGACCTCGCGGACGGTCACCTAACCGCTGGTCAGAGCAAGTAACAGCCATCACTGGACTCTCTGTTACGATCACCCTGAGAGAAGCTGAGAACTGAACGAAGTCGAAGAACATCGTGCATAAAGCCTCGTAGGCCTTTCAGGGACACGACCTTCAGTAATGAAGCATGCGACTTATTGAGATATTTAGGAGTAATCTTTTTGTTCCTTTGATGCTTAAGCTGTTCAATTTATTTTCTTCTAATCTCTATAATATAATATGAAAGTTAAGTTGGCTTAGTACGTAACAAGTTAAGCAGCTGTTTTGAGCATGATTAAATGGATATTAAGTCAGAATTTAATACATATTATTATTGTGCTATTTAGGCAAATGCCTTTGTACTCATCAAAACGTCAGAAGCAATATACACGTTGGTAAGATCATCAGTAGATAGTTTTTATTGAAAAATATAAAGTACATGTATTTTTCACTGTTTAATGGAGATGAATGCTTATTTACCGGGTGAGAAATTATCAAATAACTTCTCCCGCTCTGGACGGACCGAGAGGGCGTGTCAGACTTTTACTGACTAAAACCCACCCGTGTTCCTTCAGTTGGGTGTGCCAAGGGCCACGGGAACTCTTTCGAACGACCCGCTACCCAGAGTCATGGGGCCTAAAACATACAAACTATTTCTACTAAAAGTGTAATTTATATCCTATACATAAATGTCTCATTTTTATAGTCTCGTGTCCCAGACGGGCTTTTGTGTGTAGGGCATTGTTTGAGTAACGTTATATATTTAAAAGCGTGACAACACAGTAAGTCAAGAAAGTAAGCCTATGAAAACAGTCATAAGGTTTTCTACAAGAAATAAATAATATTCTTCTGTGGGTAATAAAGGCTAAAATCGCCTCAAGTAATAATATTATATATAATAATATTCCCTGACTCTCCTTATATCTTCATTAAGCATATGTGGCATTGTGGCTATATCTCATTTTAAGTTATTTTGAGGAAACCCACATTGCACTCAAACTCAAAACTTTTCAGCACAAAGACAAACTGAAGTTAAAACGTCTGATTACCTCGATGGATACTTAAAATGGCTGTTAGTATGAGTAGTTAAAATGGCATTAATGAAACTCACTAGAGATTAAAATAAAAAAAAAGTTCTCGATTTTAATAGATTTTAGAACTTTTAGTTTTAATGAAAAGTAGAACCATTAGCTGAAATGCTGTTTAGTTTTAATTATAAAGTATAATTTTGTTATTCAAAGCGAAATGAAGTGAGACTTGCGAGAAGAATTTAAAGTGGATTTTAAAAAATCTGTTATTTTTGTTAGAAGTTTTCTAGTTTAAACAATTTAATTATTTAATATCTGACGTCTTTTAGACTCTCAAGTCAGAATAGACGATGAAATAGAAGATTGGAATCGATGCTTCAATTTCGATTAATGTTTAGGGCTTCTAAAATAACTCCTAGATCATTATCATTGATGAGCATGACTCCAAGATCAACAGGACACTGCTTAGTAAAGTCCCAGGAAACATTCAAATAAAAACACGAACAAACAAGTACCTATTACAAGTGAAGGTCTATATAATTGCATCCCTGTCACTTGGAGGAAACCTAGAGAGAATGCACTTTTATTACAGTAACTCGAAAGTGGGTCAGGACGGGAATAAAACGCGGGTAACTCCGCTATCCTCGGTATATCGTCAATGATTTATATTATAGTCCTGCGCAAAGAGATGAGGGAATAGCTATTGTTATTTACGAAAAATATGGGGGTGAATTATCGCGGAACGACGGTGTAAAGTTTGAGTGTGGTGTTAAGAGGCTTCTGGCTTCAGAAAGTGGAAGAATTGAGCCTGATGTTTATTTGTTTAATTGGATTGATGTGAAGTGTGATTTTATTGAACGCATAATGTTTTTGTGGAGACAATTTTCTTGTCTGGATTTGTGCCTGTTTGTTGGCAACGGGCTCGCTTCCCATTACCCAGGACAATATATCTAGTGAAATGAGAGTGTAGATACTGTAGGTGCGCCTTTGCCAAGCTTTCCGAAAATACAAGCGTGGTGTTGTGATTTTTTTTGACTATTCGATAATCAAATATATTGTTTGCAGCGTCATTTTCATATGGAGAAGGATTTATTATGTTGATTGATATACATAGCTTGTAGAAGTAATGATCTGCCTAGCTTTTTCCCAACAATTTTGAGGTCGACTTCCAGTCTAACCAGATGCAGCTGAGTATCAGTATTTTACATGGAGCGACTGCTTATCTGGCCTCCACAACATGAATATGAAAAATCTTTGTAAGACTGGTTGTCAGACTTTCGAGCTTCTGAGAAGCCGTGACTACCATCAAAGATCCACGAATGACAGCCGGGACCAACGGCTTAACGTGCTTTTCGAGGCACGGGTGGGTCTTGATATGTAAAGATGGTCACCCATCCACGGACCAATCGCGGCATGCGAAGCATAACCTGATCGATCGACTAGTGCGGCTGAAGTACCTTATATAAATTGGTAGACAGCTGGTTTGCCCTGCCCTCCTTAAAGACGTTAATAAAAAGTATATTCAATTATATTCTATTAAGAAAAAGTTAAGCTAACAATCTTAAATCAAATTAGTCCGAGAATCGTTTCGATACCCCCTGACATTGAACAAAGATACGTTTACTAACCCCAAACACCCAGATTGCCCTCTAAACAAATCTTGATCATCCAGAAAAACCCACAGTCATGCATAGGCAATTAATTTCACTACCAATAGATGCACAAAAAACAACCTAACACACAGATTGTAATAAATCTTCGAGCTGAGTCTAAAAGGCTTCGATTGCATAACTGAGATTAAGTACGATTCAAGTCGTCTGGTTCGTTTTTGCTACTTATCGTACTATTGTCAGATGCATAAGTTCTTAGATGTTACTTTTTATGATGGAGCAAGATTACTGAGCGTACTTCTTGTGGCCTTTACGAACGACAGTGTAGGTAATTTTGATTTTAAGCTGGCTAAGCACAAAGGCAAAACACAAGCAAGGTAAAGTACATAGTTTTGTGCTAACCATTGGGAATATTGACTGTCGAGTAGGTTATGACAAGAGAGGAGACAAAACCGGGATGGCGCTCGTGGTTAAATGATAATAGCGCCACGGGTCGATCGAAGGTTACAATGTAGGTTTACAGGCTTGATGTTATATTTTGTCAACAAAGTATCGAGCGCTTTGTAGTTTGAAATTTATCTTACATTTCCCTTTATTCCTTTTTTCCTTTTTCTTTTTGTTTTCTTTTCTTTCCCTTTTCCTTTACTACAGAAATTAGAAACCATACTGATCACTTATTATTAACTTTAATAAAACCACATAGACAAGTGTCATCATCAACAATTGGAAGATGGATAAAAGGTACCCTTTCGGTGTGTGGTATAGACACAACCATCTTTTCAGGGCATAGTACACGACATGCCTCCACATCAACTGCAAAATCAAAGGGGGTATCTTTGGATGTCATTAGGCAGACCGCAGGTTGGACAGAGAACTCATCAACATTCGCTAAATATTACAATAGGCCAATAGCTAGCACTCAAGGGCAATTTGCCCAAGCTGTACTCAATGGAAATTAATATATTTGTTTTCTAACATTTGAGATATTAAATATAAATATTTTATAGTTGATAATAAACATGTACAAACATAATATTAATTATGTATAAGTACTACTAATTTAATTAAAATTAAAAGATTCTGATTTAAGATTTGAATAAAAGAAGTTTAATTTGTTTTATAAACGTGTTTGTTTTTACTCTATCAGTACAAGTACCTCAACTTTACCAATATTATCTCTGAAAATCTGCATGTTGAATATATCGAGAATAAAGTCTAGTATAATAAGTGATCAAACAAGCTTACCTTGTGATGTTCGATCATTATTATACGAAGAACTTTATTCGAAGATATATGAACCCTGCCCACCCAACCCGTTGGTAAAGTTGAGAAGTAGGTTCTTGAGGCTCTAAAAAGAATGACAATGACAGATAGAGATCATAGAGTATTGATGTGTGTGTTTAGTTTTTTTTTTTTTTTTTTAGGGCTGAGAATCTAAAGTGCGTTGGTTGCCAGCTACACAAAAGGAAGCTTTATAAATCTTTATCTTTCTTCTCATCTTCTTATCTTATTTTTGGTTTTCTTAGTACCCTAAAAATAAAGGCATAACACAAAAAGACACGGTTATGAATAAAGTTGTGCTTTTAAAGCCTCTTGGCCCCACTAATGAGAAACTTCGTGAACTAAAACAATAATTAAGAAACTCTAGCACGACTCACAATGCCTCTGAAAATGTTTTTCTGTATAAATACATTTTCTTTTAAACTTGAAACTGTACTCAGCCGCCATTACCTAATTTAAATTTTTCAATGGAGGGAAAATTTTATAAAGTTGGTTCCTCTGTATCATAGGTTCCTTATTTTGCCCACCTTTGCCCACTTTGAGATTTTTTTTGTCTAGAGCACCCCAATTTTTTTACTAACTTTCGGTCTCAAATCTGAAACAGCTATTGCCTCGGTTATATTTAAACGTGTAATATTATACAGTCATAAGATAGGATATAGTTTTCTCTGGGTTTTCTACTGCCTCCCTGAAAGTCTCAACCCAACGAGGGGGCATTATCACCCACGTTGAGAACCGATGCTCAACAGCATCATCATTTTCCTCACCGTATCCCAATTTTTTAGGGGTCGGTGTCTCGGTAGTCACCGCCTTTATAACCATATCATCTTTCACGCATCTATATAGGCATCGACATCGACATCTACAAACGGATCTACAAAAGTATTGGAATAAAGTAATACCGATAACCGATTGCAACGGTAAAAAATATGGCATATTAAATTATCACGTGACCCACATGCACAGTGACCAACAGTCTGCAATTGGTGGATGCCTGAGGATGGACGGCGCCGACGAGGCTGTCTCAGGAAGAGGTGGCGAAACAACCTAGACGCGTACCGGTAGTGTTGGATCGAGGTGGCTCTGGAAAAGGATGCCTGAGAGGATTTGGGGGAGGCCTTTGCTCCACAGTGAAGAAAAAAAAATATAGTGAATTTAGCCATGTTTAGAGACCGGAAAGCCAATTTCCGTAATTAAAAACGTTCAAAATCTAGTCGTCGTCTCAGGTCAACGATATAATCAATGTCGAAAACTTGTCAAAAATGTAGGGAAATAAGAGGTATTTTTGACAGATTGTGGACGGTCTTAAAATTAGGAGAATGGCCCCTCAGACTGTGAACCTTCCCAATATAACGAGATTTGCCCCTTAGACTATGAACCACCAATATAACACCATCACTTTTCATCTCGGAACTCGTAGTTTCACTTCTCTCTGCGTTTTATTTTGACACAAAAATTACGAGAATTGACCGTTAGACTGTGAACGTCCTTAAAATTACCAGAATTGCCCCTCAGATTTTGGCAATATCTTCCAATGAATGATCGGGGCATTGCAGTGGATAGAATTTGCGAACATTATGTTCACTCAGTGGAAGTTGTATTCTCGAGTAAATAAGTGGAACATGATGTAGAAAAACATGAAAGCTAGGATAATCTCAAAACAGCTAAGATGATTTACACAACACCATCACTTTTCATCTCGGAACTCGTAGTTTCACTTCTCTCTGCGTTTTATTTTGACACAAAAGTAACAACGGAAATTTTAATGTTTCATAAAACCTTCACACAATGCAGCTCCATTTAAATTTGCTGTTTAATAAAGAAATTTAAAATACTAAAAGTTAAATAAAAATATATTAACGCGACGTAATTTACATCAAAAGTCAATTTCGTACACAATGCACATTTTTATTCTACCTTAATTAAAGTGAGAATTAATTGGCGAAAATTGTCCTGTTCTGCTTTGGACTGTACGATTGGTACTCAATATTGCAATACGCTCGAGATCAATAGAGCTGCTGTGAGTTCTATTATCGGGAACGGGAGAATGTAAATAGGCTATTTGTCACTTGCAACCGAGTCGTGCCCCGGGAACGATTAAGTGGTACTATTATTAAGTGCTGGTTGGAATAAACTTTTTGCTTCTCCAATTGGGTTGGTGGAAAGTTTTTCTGTTTTGTACCTTTGTTTGGCTGTAATTTAAGGTACTTTAACACTTTTTAAATAAAGAAATTTTTCCTTTTTTAGACTCTTTGTCTCTCTGGGTTCGGAGAAAAGTATTTGTTATTCATTCTTGAATAAAAAGTAAAATGTATTTAAATGAAAATGCAATTTTAATTTCTAGTTCCAGTAAAAAATGCAGAAATCCGTATCACGTTTCTCTTATAACATAAAAATTCGCAGTCCTGCAAATACAACTAAACAAGGCAATTGTGTCTAGAAAACTGGTGTTATGTGTCGAGTCATAAGTGCAACAAAACTAGCAACGGTGTAGCAATATCAACCTTGACACCTGAGGTATAAAGTTAGAAGTGGAATGTATCGTGTTATACGTATAGCTTTAAAAGAGCATGCACCAATATACCGTACAGGTTTTCTCGCAATGCCAAAGCGTGACTGCCTTCTTTTCTCTGCATTATAGTTCGAATAGCCTTTGTGTCCTACACTATGATGAGGTCAACCTACTTTGTTACACATTTTCTTAGTGAAATGATTGAAGGAAATATTGTGGGAGTGGGCTGGCGATTTTTGTAGAAGGATCGATGGCCGGTGGAGCAGACGAGTCCTGGAGTGGAGACCGCGAATGGTCCTGGAGTGGTGACTGGGACAGATTGGATGCGGATGAGGTCAACCTACTTTGTTACACATTTTCTTAGTGAAATGATTGAAGGAAATATTGTGGGAGTGGGCTGGCGATTTTTTTTTTTTCGAGAAGGATCGATGGCCGGTGGAGCAGACGAGTCCTGGAGTGGAGACCGCGAATCGGCAAGCGTAGTGTGGGACGCCTCCAGCTAGATGGACCGACGACCTCAAAAATGTGACTGGGACAGATTGGATGTGGAAGGCGGAGGTCAAGGTGTTGTGGCACAGCATAGGAGAGACCTGGATGTCCAGAAGTGGACTGCGATATACTGAGTGACTGGGGAAATATTATGAATTCAGAAAGTCACAAAAAGCTGCTTACTGATATAAAAAGTAAGTAACCATCATCATCATCATCTGCCTAACTTTTTCCCAACTATGTTGGGGTTGGCTTCCATGATATAAAAAATAAGTATTGGAGGAAAACTTGTCTATAATAATAACGTTTTTTCAACTACGATTATTTTGTTTTTCACATTTTTCAATCGTTCATAATATCATCCAACAGATTTATTTAGGTTTTTGTTGTAGGTACCTACTTATCTCTCTTTGATTATTACGAGCCAGAGGCAAATTGTTTTTTTCCAGTAAGATCCACTAACTAGCCACTGTTTTACTTGAGCCTCGTTAATTTATTAAATAGAAACCCCTTAGGGTAAACTGAAACATCACAAATAATGAAATTATATTTTTTTTAACTCCAAAGAAGTCATAAAGGTGAGCTTACACTTCAGCGTTTTCATGACAGAGACCGTTCTTGGGAGTTAAATTGTGTAGGATTGAACATCCTGTTCAATATTCCGGAGAGTTACCATACACCCATACACCTTTTAAGCAGGTCATTCTATACAACATTATTTTTAGTATATTGCAAACCTGAATATAGTTTGTTCAGAATAAGTAATTGAATCGATTCCAATAATTTTTTGCACCATGTTATATTTTGTCCCAAAAATATTTAAAAAGGTAACAAGTTGGACACCGAGCGACAATAAGTACATATCCACAATCATATGCGCGCAACACAGGTCACAGCCGGTCGGCCGGCAGCGCGTGGTAAGTGGTAACCAACTTTTTTACGGACAATCAGGTAACATAACAAGCTTATAACTTCCGGATTTTTCATGATACAGATTTGAAATTTTGTACATAGATTTTTTACATAAAAATACTAGACACGTGTTTCGGGTTTCCGATATACTAAAAATAATATTGTATACTATCCATACTTAATAAGATAAAATTATAAAGAGGTAAAGTAAATAGTGTTTGTTTTTATGTAGGGGGTAATCTCCAGAACTACCAGTCGGTTTTGAAAAACTCTTAGTGCGTTTGATAGCCCGATTCTTGGCAAAGGCTAGGACCCTAGAAATCTTAAAAAAACCGAAAAAAGTCAGAAGGAACGCTACGCGAAAACAAAGTAGTAGCGCGGGCAGAAGCTACCACTAAATGTCCAAATGAGTACACACCTTAATTTGAAATTTTCCTCTCTGAATTATTTAAATTTACGGCTAATTTACTACCGTCTTCTTTATTACAAGTTTTCCTTATGTGCTCTTCAAACACCGGCTTAACAGACTGTAAAGTTAAATGGGTTTCTTGGTTTTTGTGAGGCAAATTGAAACTTGGAACTAAAAATTCGTTGTTAATTCTTTTGGAAGCTATCGTTATTATTTCTTTAGATTTTTTGCGCTTTATGATGCACTTCTTTATTAAGAAACTAGCGATCCGCCCCGGCTTCGCACGGGTGCAATGCTGATCACTACATAGTATAAAACAAAATCGCTTCCCGCTGTCTGTCTGTCTCTATGTATGCTTAGATCTTGAAAACTACGCCACGGATTTTAATGCGGTTTTTTTTATAGATAAGAATGATTCAAGAGGAAGGTTTATATGTATAATACATGCATAATATAGTAGAGAAACACTGATAATTTTAGAGCCATTATTTCTCGAAAAAAGTATAGCATAAAAAATCGTTATTGTGGGTTATCCCTAAGAGATAGACATATACCATTGCGGATTTTTTTGTAGACCTTTTTAAGGTGTACAATACTGTATTACATTATTTTGATCTATCTCATAGGATTCAGCCAGCGTTTGCAATGTAAACGCAAAAAATGTGTTTATTTACGACATCACATTAGAAACCTCTAAAATTATCAGTGTTTCTCTACTATATTATGCATGTATTATACATATAAACCTTCCTATTGAATCATTCTATCTATTAAAAAAAACACAACAAAATCCGTTGCGGAGTTTTAAAGATCTAAGCATATATAGGGACAGACAGACAGGGAAGCGACTTTGTTTTATACTATGTAGTGATTGAAATAAGTTCATAATAGGAAGTCTGAAAGTGGCACCGGGAACTGAAAATTGTGTGGAAATTTCTTGCCGTGGTATACATATGTGAATTAGGATAATGTCCTGAGGATAGTTTTGAGTATGAATATCAATGGCTATACAACGTGTAACGGAAAGGGGGTATCAACCCTGAAGGAGGTGAATGTGCTCATGAAACTCAACAACTTTCCCCAAAGAACACAGGTCGAAATGTGAAAAAAAAATTTGGCCCTCCCATAGTAAATCAATCAGCTGGTAGTCAGTTTTGTAAGGGAGGGCCAAATTTTTTTTTCATATTTCGACCTATGTTCTTTGGGGAAAGTTGTTGAGTTTCATGAGCACATTCACCTCCTTCAGGGTTGATACCCCCCTTCCGTTACACCCTGTATAGAGGTATGAAGACCAAAGAAACGATGGATGGATTGTGTGAATGATGATATTAACCCTAACCTATAACGCTTCATTTTGCGATGTGGATATTTTCAGCACATCCAAAATAACATTCAGGAAACAAATTGTAAAGATTTAAAAAAATAAACAACTCCATTAAGCATAATCAGATGTACCTACCTATTATTTCAAATTTATTTTTAATTTAATTTAGAACGTTGACTTTTTTATGTCAACATTTATTTTGCCAACTCCTCTAACAGTTTATTAGTTCTCATTCAATTGTCTGTTCGTAAGCTATTACACTCTTATGGTTAGTCAGGAAAACCTATAATTGGCCTAACCTATATGTAATATGAAATTTTGTAAGTATATATTTGTAACGTTGTTGGTTTTTTTAAATAAATAAATAAATATTATAAGTATATATTATAGTAAATAGTATGTATGTATATTATATATATTTTTTATTTGTGTAAGTACGTTTTTTCATTTATAATTCAACAATTTAATAGTTTTTTTTTTATCATTGTTCGGTTCAACCAAAGCACCTGCCATCTTATCTCTTCACCACCCTTGGTTGACTGGTAGAGAATACCTAAGGCATTAAGTCCGCCTTTGTACAGACGCCAGCACATCAAGATACTACAATCTGTCAGATTTCTTTAATAAATTTTCAACTTTAGTGCTAAAGCATAAGGTTCAAAGTTGATCGGGAAAATCTGACAGTTTCGGGTAGCTTGATGTGCTGGCGTCTGTACATGGTAAAATGGCACTTCAATTTTCAAATATGATATTATTATTTAGATGTAAGCACTTCATATCTCATTTTAAGTGAACAATTATTCAAGTTCTTATGAGGAATAAATTCTCTTTAAATGTATTATAAGGGTTCCGTACCTCAAGAGGAAAAAAACGGAACTCTTATAGGATCACTTTGCTGTCCGTCTGTCTGTTTGTCAAGACCCTTTAGCTCGGGAACGTGTAAAGATATCTAGTTGAAATGAAAAACATATACGTAAATCTACAGTCTCTTGAAGCTTTGAAAAAATCATACTTCTAAGTTAACGTAAAAAAAAATGCGGCCGTTTATAGACGTTCAAATAATTTTCAATTCCCAATGCGTTTCATTTTACAAGAGTTAGGTAGAGCGGCAAGGGCGCGTCACCTGCATCCGTTCTATCTTTACATACGACTCTACTCGACTCTACCTGGAATAAGAATTTCCGTGAGGAGTACACTTATGTGTAAAATAAGACTCTACCGGGGTCGGATCAAAATAATATGATGTAATACGAAGTCGTTAAATTAACAGATCGTGTTCGAAAAACAATACTGCGCTCAAAACAAAGATAACTTACGTGGCTCACAAGGCTGCCCAACTTAAATAATAACAATAATAATAATATTCCACAACTTTCACACAACGCCATCTAGTCCCAAACTAAGCAGAGCTTGTGCTATGAGTACTAGACAACTGATAAACATACATATATATTTCTAAATACATACATATTAAAGATAATTACAACCAGACAAAGAACAAATGATCTTGCTCATCACACAAACATTTGTCCTGTGTGGGAATCGAACCCACAACCTTGAGTATAGTAGTCAGGGCCTCGGACTAGACCAACAGGCCTCCCTAAATACTACAATGGGACTGAGCAGGGCATTTTGCGGAAAGCCGGACTACCTGTGGGCCCAAATAGCACAGAACTGGTGGCCTGAGATAGTGAGATGGCGGGACGAGCTGGATAAGTTTCGTTAAAACTGGAAGGGGAACGCGTGGGCTCGCGAAAGATGGAAGGAGTGGAGAGAGGCCTTTACCCAGGAGTGTGACAACGAAGGTTAGTAAAAAAAAAAAAACATTACGTTGATTATGGCAGGCCTGTTGGTCTAGTGGTCAGTGGCCCTGACTACTATACGCAAGGTCGTGGGTTCGATTCCCACCTAGGACAAATGTTTGTGTGATGAGCACGATCATTTGTTCTTTGTCTGGGTGTAATTTATCTATAATATGTATGTATTTAGAATTATATATGTATGTTTATCAGTTATCTAGTACTCATAGAACAAGCTCTGCATAGTTTGGGACTAGATGGCGTTGTGTGAAAGTTGTGGAATATGATTATTATTATTATGTTGTTGTTGTAGTTGGGAAAAGGTTAGGCAGATGGAAATGTCACCGCTTTCCTTCAGATAATCCATCAGGTTCTTTGCCATCAAATCACATGAAAAACAAGAAATTGACCATGATTAGACTGCCACAGTTAATAGTTATTGGTAAACTCCACTATCCAGCAAAAGTTATGAAGCAATAGCTATAAACGAGCTATATCGATGTCATAACACCTTTACGATGTACTTTAATAATGTGTTACGGGCACATTAAGTGCATTGCTATAAATATACAAAGCTATAAAATGTTTAAATGGGCGTAATGAGTAAGTACTTCCAGTGAAGAATTAGGGCTCCCGCAGCTAAGCGCGACGCGACGTTGCGACACGATTCTGGTACAACAAAGTACACGAAGTTTTCATAGAAATTGTTCTACTAGTGTCGCGTCGCGCTGTCGCGTCGCGCTTGTCTGCGGGAGCCTTTAATTATTTGTCAACTACTGGGTTTACGACTTTGACTATGAAAGCAAGATATGTAAGTACAATTTCTTTCTGGAAGAAAACATTTTCTTTTCTCTTCCCCGTAAGGCACCATCATCATCATCATTGGTAACTTTGTTCCCCCCACTGATGAGTATAAGCCTCCTCTCTTTTATGCCATTGGTCCCTGGTCTGCACGAGTCTCAACCAGGTATCCCCAACCAACCCATGTCCTATGGTGGTCTCACATAAGACCATTTCATTTTACGTATTGCTCATTCGTTCTTATCCATGGAGAAAAACGGGCTACAATATTTTAATTACTACTTAAAACTTCATAAATTGCTGAAAATGGTTTTGTTGAGATTTTGAGTCTACAATGAATAAAACTTTAACTAGATAGCAGTTAGCAGGAACAATAAAAAAAAAATTGTTAAAAAAAAACCTGAGTATCATGTTCTTTCCCAAGTACAATGTGCTCTTTTCCCCTTCCACCTCTCTATCTCAAGAAACGATTCCAGTTTCTGTGCGACCCCCACACGAAATTTTTAAGGTCTTCAGATAACTTGAAGCTCAAAATGTCTATGCATTCCACAACTTTCCTTGATAAATCCTTTACTGTCCATGCCGCTCGTTTGTAGAATGCATTGCCAGTGGTAATAAAACGCGCGCAGTCGTTACATGTGTTCAAAAGAGTCGTAAAAGAACACTATTTGCCGTTGTGATATTATTGTCCTAACTGCAGTCATCTACAGTCTTCTTTTATTTTCATTGCTTATATATTTAGTAACTATGTATTTATGTATCTAAAATTTTGGAATCGCGTATCTATTATAGACAAAATAATACACATCCATGTAAACTATTCTCACTACTTTTAGCTCGAGCAATATATGTATTGCTCGAGCTAAAACTAGTTAATGTGTGTGTGCGTGTGGTTAATGTTGAACTATGGCTCAACTTTAACCCTAGTGACGATAAAGAGTTGAGCAATAAAATAAAACAGGAATTGTTCACGTTAGTTCTCAATAAATCTTATTTCCCTCTGAGTCTTTAAATGCTTTACCTTGGCATTACAAGAACTTATGTCTATACAGCGTGTATCAGAACGGTGTAATAATATTTTGAGGCTATGGTACAGACCATCAAACTGAACAACTTTCTCTATGGGACCAACATCGTAATCGCGAAAAAATTACCAACTATCCCATACAAAACTTCAATAGCTACTCGACCGCAATGATTATTTTTTTAAGTCTATAGAACAATCTTATATATCACTAGACCTTTCTGATACATGTTATATAGGGTGACTGGTAATTAGTGATCGATAATTAAACACATGATTCTACTCATGACAACAAACAACTTTTAGTATGGGACCAAACCTGAAATCGCGAAAAAAAATCAGCTGTTCCCTACATTTATGTTCGTACGAGTCGTCAAAATGTAGGGAACAGCTGATTTTTTTTCGCGATTTCAGGTTTTGTCCCATAGTAAAAGTTGTTTGTTGTCATGAGTAGAATCATGTGTTTAAGTATCGATCACTAATTACCAGTCACTCTATATAGGGCGAGTTCTTAGGTGAAACTTCAGAACAATTTCTGAAACACTTTCAAAGAAATTTTCATTTCTTCAGATTTGTTTCATGTTTTTTCGCGAGATCACGTTAATATATCATGCGGTTTCCTACAAAATGGTTTAGCTCGATGGTACTGATCCACGCGTCATGTTCGAAAACGGGTGCATCGGTTGAGACTGGTCATGTTTTAACTGCCAGGGTTTATTTTTAAATTATTTCTTCATTTTTTTTTTACATTGTTCTCACATGTAGAAGCACCTAGAATACCCAATGTCCCCAGAATTTTGTACATAATATCTTGATTTACAAGAGTGTCCTTGAAGTTTCTTGTCCGTTCTTCTCCATAGAACTTATTTTCTCTACGTTTTGGAATGGGTGACTAGCTTCTACTTTCTGACTAACTGACCGACTCTTTGACGGTCAAAATTGCTTTTAAATGGTTTAATTGAAATAAATGCTTTCAGTTTGAGTTAGGATTTACAACATTATTACTCGGTGGTTTTTTATACATCGCATTCGATTTCCGACATACCCAAGAGCATTAATTCAGAAAATTAAAAAAGCAATTTTAATTTCCTCTTTGACCGACCGCGTTCACCAATTTCTCAATTTCTGATTTTAGTCTAAAGTCACCCTGTATAGTTCCAATACGTTTGTCGGTATAAAGCGATGGAATATAAGTAAATGTATGCAAAGTAGTTGTGAATGAACTGGCAAGAAAAATACGGTATGGTAATGTAAAAGGTTTTCAAGCATTTGTGTTCCTTATATTTTTCTTTCATTATTTTCATCAGATACGTCGTCGTGGCAGTGGTTTATGGGGCAAATTTTTGAGAATCAAAAATTGCGTACAGAATCTGACATGTCTTATGTAGTGAGTACGGACTACCTATAAGTTTATCGGAAACATAACGAAGAAACCTAGTCTTGACGCAGGCCACATCATCAACATCCACAGCCCGACTTCACCCATTGCTGGGCATACTCGTACGCCTCTCTTTTCTTGTGTCAATCACCACGCCCCTATGTTAGCCTCATCCAGGTTTTACCCGCGATGTTACCTCTAAAGAGATGCATGTAATGAAAAAAACCGGTCAAGTGCGAGTCGGACTCGCGAACCGAGGGTTCCGTACAAATTTACGATTTTCGCAATGTTTCCTTTATCTGTACTATAAGACGTTGCTTCGTACCAAATTTCATGATTCTGAGTTCACGGAAAGTACCCTGTAGGTTTTGAATCCCTTGCGAGTGTCGAAAATTTGCGGAAATTTGCGGCATAAACGGCTGTATCTTTTGATTGCGTTAGCTTAGAAGTTTGATATTTTCACAGCTCCAAGGGACAGTACACCTGAGTATTTGATATAAATTCCAGCTTGATAACTCCACGCATTCCTGAGAAAAACGGTCTTGACAGATGGACAGACGGACGGACGGACAACAAAGTAACGAATGCAACTCAGCAAATCGCGGTTACTAAGCAGCCACAAACGCAAACGTAAAAAAGTCTAGAATAAAGAGAATAAATGCAAAAATTCCTCTCAGTAGACGCTTCATAAGATTTATGAACTCAAGTATTTCACCTTTTCAGACCTACCTAAGGGCTTCGAACACAACGACTGAAATCTTGGTTCTTGAAATAGTCAGTGTCTGAAATAGGGTTAGTCAAAAATAATATTACGAAGAGAAAAGATTTGATTGTTTGCTCGTTACGCTTTCGTACAAATTTCGGCTGAACAAATTTGGATGAAATTTGACACATGGGTAGACCATGACCTGGAAAAGGACATAGTCTACTTTTCATCCTGAATCACAGACGAAGCCGTTGACAACAACTAGTTATGTATAAACTTGTAGATATAGAATGGCCGTGTAGTTTGTTGTTCAGAGTTAGTTAAGATTTTGCAGAAGCCAGCACATCAAGCTACCAGAAACTGTCAAATTTTCCCAATCAACTTTGAACCTAATGCTTTGGCGATAAAATTGAAAACCTATTAAAGAATATTGACAGATTGTAGTAGCTTGATGTGCTGGCGTCTGTACCTATTTTGTTTATTTGTTTATCAGTGTAACTCAAACTCAAAGCATGTATTTCAAATAAACCAATTACAGGCACTTTTAAATTGTCAAGGGGTCGGTCAGTCAGTAAAATGAAGCTAGTTGCTCATTCCAAAGCGTAGTAGGTACCTTTAGAGAAGAAAGGACATGAAACTCCACGGACACTCTTTTAAATCAAAATACAAATAGCAATACCAAAATAACGAAGAATAAAAATGGCAATCATGGCGTTAAATTTCTGAAAATCCACAATAGATACGAAAAGTCTCATTTGGATACTCTAATTCCAAATAGGCTTCTTTTCGCTAAAGATTTAAAAGGATACCGTAAAACGAAAAGACTTATTCAAAAATCAAAAATATTTAATAAAAATAAAGCAGTAACATGATAAAAGTATCGTAAAACAGAGATTTAAACATTTTGAGCGTAAGCTGTCAAATTTTATGTAATGATAATGAAGGGAATTCAGTTAACTAAAGAAATACCTAAGACTTATTTCAGTGAGCCAAGCATTTATTTTTCAATTCAGTTAGTCAGAAAAACTGCAAAATTACTTTTATTTTAGTGGTCATTCGGTTCGACTAATATCAAACGTATCGCTGTTTTGAATCTTATTGGTTACCGCGATGCGCTATTGTGCGATGCCCTAAGATCACTCTTTCAACAATAAAGGAACAAAATCACAACGCAGTTTTATCATTCAACCACTGTGAAAGGTACTTTGTCAAGTTTTCGATAGTTAGAATGACTTCTAACTATCGAAAACTTAGTCGACGTCAGTAACTACGTCTAACAAGAAATTAACAACTAGCAACAATTCAGACGTTAATTGTTTGCTTGTTGTTATTTTGAGAGGAAAATAAACACCTTTTGTATCGAGTCACAACGGACAAAGTGAGCTGTGATGTCGATGGTCCTTTGTTCTGTTTATTGTACGATTAATAAAAATAAATGGCATTTTATAAAATCGAAGGATATGATTATGAAAATCCAAAACAAAAGGACATCTACCCGTCCTAACAAAGCGAAATATAGATACTATAGATACCTACTATTATCTTTAATAAAATACCTGACCAACTTAAAAGCTTACCGTTGCAAAAATTTAAAAAACGTTTCACAGAATTACTTGTAGATAAATGTTATTATTCTGTGCAGGATTTCTTAAATGATAATTTTTTGTAATATTATCTACTACTTTGTATTACATTTTCATGCTATATTAAGGCAGAATGTACATGGATCCTATTATATAATTTAACAACTTATTTTTATGTACCTACATTCTTAGCAAATAAAGACCTATTCTATTCTATAGTTGTCGGAATGAGATATAGGAATTGCATTTGTGAGATTGAACCTTCGCAGATGTTGTTAAAATTGTCCAATATGATTGCATGCGCATTACCGCTCTACACCTTTAGAGCTCACAATAACGCTGCAGTCACACTTAAAAGAGCTGAAAGACATGTTTATCTAAAAAAATACCCTTTTATGCCCGCGGTTTCGCTCACTTTAATTTAGAATTTTACAATCAATTCTGGTTGTACTCTGCTTGTTGTTTGGCCGTTGCACTCATGGGCTCAGAGCGGAACATTCACAGACGCTCATATACACAATGTTGTATGCCCTTCTATTTGGCGCTAATACCTGCAAATTCTAGGCATTGGACACACGCAAACATGCTACATGTAGTTGGCCATGGTAAAAACATAGCTTTTCCAAATGCACCCCTGCTACCGCAATGTTTGCCCTTGTCTATAATATTATAGTTAAGAGTATGAAAAACCAGTCTATCGACACTCTAGACTCACAAAATGTATTATGCTTAAATTAAAAAAAACTCGTACACTGTATAATATAAATCAATCATGATTCGAAAGACACGTGGCGCTTAACTGTATTTAATAAATAGCGGTATAATTAATAACGGTATTGTTGTTTTTCTCGGGACCAGTATTTTTTTTCGGGATGAGAGGTACCCATTGTCCGTTTCTATACACCTGACAACGTATATGCAAAATTTCAGGATAATCGGTTCAGTGGTTTAGGCGTGAAAAGGTAACAAACAAACTTACTTTCGCATGTATAATATAAGTTTGGGAAGAACTAGAATTATAAAAAAAAAGTTCACAATTCTTTTCTAAAAATACACGGTACCACTTCCCCATTGCATGTTTCCAAGTTTCGCATTCCAGGGTCTTGTATTAAGGCGAGGGCATCTTCCTGCGCTTTGTAGGAACATTTCCGTGGCATCTCTTTCACAGAGCAAACGTTTGTGCTCCCGTGTGGATGAAAATGTGGAGAATTTAATACAGTAGAACAATATTTTTCTTCAACTATGTTTGGTGTGAGTTTTAAAGATGGGGAAATGTTTTTTGAAGTGAAGGTGTTAGTTCTAGGTTTTTCCGTCATATAAGGGTGGAAAATATTTTGAGATTCATTAAATGCTGGACATTCGAAACCAATTTCAAATACCTGCCTACGAGAGCAAAATCTTAGTAACCTATTTATACCAAAAATAAATAATCCGGCTAAGGCACTTTAACTAAATTAGCTCATTTACCAAGGCTAGTAATATATAGGTTCAGACGCCAGCACGTCAAGCTACCCGAATCTGTCAGATTTTCCCAATCAACTTTGAACCTTATGCTTTAGCGATAAAGTTGAAAACCTATTAAAGAAATCTGACAGATTGTAGTAGCTTGATGTGCTGGCGTCTGTACATAAACTAATAGCCATTTAACTACCCAATTTTGGCACATAAAACAAATCGCCTTTCTTCCAAAGAGTCGGGTACAATAAAAAAAAAACGCAGTGACATTTCGGCTTATTAGTCGATTCGCACGAATTTACTCGCCCGAAACATGCGAATTGTCTCTATTAATAATATTATCTCGAAATTAATTTATTTGTAGGTGAGACGAAAATAATGTTTACTTTTTTCTTAACTTCATTTCATAAAATTCACAAATAAATTAACTTCCTGCGAGTGTCCTAGAAAAAATAAAATTGTTTCAAAGACGATCCACACGTTTCAGGCGAGTAAAGTCGAGCGAATCGACATTTCAGCCAACTGCAGTGAATAAACGGAACAATAAAATGGAATCGGTAGTTAATATTTTACGATCCTCGGATAGCAGAACAGAAGATAATTAAGACATAGCAGAACTAGCCAAACTTATATAAATAAATAAAACAAGGGCAAGTGAGAACGTAAAAGCTAGATAAACAGTATTTATTGAAAACCGATACTGTATCGATAAAACTCGGTGTTGACGACTTAACGTTCGTTCGTGGACGCGTAATAAACATATTATTTTTATTGAAATCAGATTGTCAATTCTCGTATTATTTAGAATGGCTGGTTCGATGTATTCTCAATTTAAATAAGCAAGAAGGCCGATCATTGTTTATTTTGTAGTGTTCGATCATTTTTTTGTGTGAAGAATAAAGTGTAATTATATACAAATAAATAAATATCAAATTCGCTTATATGTACAATCCCTGTTTACCTATCAGTGCCAAAAGAAATGAACGTAATAATAACCAGCGTAGTAATTGCGTAATAATGGCAATGGCTCTCATTTTGAGAGTTCAACCACACTCATTGCGTCATTTACGTTGATAAGCAGACGAATTCTTCAAACATATGAAGCAATGGATTAGGAATTTCCTTAAAAAAAATATATTAAAAATTGTGTTACACAAGGCTAGCCAGAACTTTCGAAAAACTCGATTCTTTACGCCAAAAAAGGTAAGTCGCTTTTACGTCGACGCAATTTTAATACTCTCGCCGTGTAGAAACGACACAATCACGGTGACTATGCAATTTTGCTAGTTCATGGAGCTTAGGATACTGGAAAGCAAAAACATACAAAAAAGCTTTTTTTTTTTTGACATAATATAATAACGTCACGACAAACTTTTCTCGTGTTTACACAAAAGTGAACTTTCCGCATGAATATTAAAAGAGTTTTTGAGTCAAACTTTTCATTTTGAAACAAAAGGCGAGTACATATTTCACTCACAAAGTACGTAATATGAAGACAGTGCAAAATGAAACTAACTAATATTTTAAAAATAAAGGGAAGGTATGTATGGCTTTGCACGTAAATGGAACGATTCATTGGATATAGTTACGAAGAATCGATTCAAACTTGATTAGTATAATCAGCCTATGATGTTGCCACTGCTGGGACACAGACCTCCTCTCGGTGAGAGGGAGTGGGCCTTAATCCACCACGCGGGTCCAGTGCGGGTTGTTAGATGTCACATGCCTTCGAATTGTTGGTTCTAGAACATGCCTGTTTCCTCACGATATTTTCCTTCATCGTTTTGAGAGCAGACAACACAAAGATTACACAAAGTAAAGCCCCTGTCTGGGTTCGAACCTACGACTACAAATCGTAAGTCGCGGCCGTTACCACTGGGCCATCACCGCTCTACTCGAACTTGATTAATGTTTCCAAATTAAAGAAGTCTCATATTTTATTCTGCTAGTTTTCACAATATCGGCATCTGCCTTACCGTTTCCCAACTAAGTTACGCAGCTGAATACCAGTATTTTACATCGAACGACTGCCTATCGTACCTCCACAACCCAGTTACTAGGTAACACGATATCCCTTGGTAAGAAGGTTGTCAGATTTTCAGGTTTCTGGCTACACGTGACGACTGCAAATGACAGCCGGGACAAACGGCTTAACGTGCTTTCCGAGTTACAACAATACAACCTATTTCTGCCCTTTTCCATTACCCAAAGCAGCTACAGCGGCTTATTGATACCCATATGTGCACATGGGCAAAAACCACAGAGCACGACACGCCACGCCAGCCGGTCGGCGTTAAGGGTGCGTTTCCACAGAAGCCGAGCTGGACGAAGCGGAGCAGAGACGTGCAGGAATCGACTAATCACAATGGTTGAAATCCTCATCGCGTCAGTCGTCTCGTCTGTGATTGGACGATTCCTACACGTCTCCGCTCCGCTCCGCCCAGCTCCGCTTCTATGGAAACGCACCCTTAGTTTCCATAAATACGTCATCTGTGTCGTTGTGCGAGTAAACGGTGACATGTTTGGTTTGTATAGAAAGTGTTGACCAAAGCGACATGGTACTCTGTGGCAAAAACCAAGCAGACTTAAGTAAAGATAAAAGCCGTTTACACTTGAACAATGATAAACTCCTAATGCCCCATCTTTATTCAAAAGAACCCTTGATTATCTTGTATAAATCGCCTAGATTACATCATAAAGGATCTCAATTTCTTCCTAATTACGGCCGTAGGATAACGTAATTTTCCGATTTTAAGATCTTATTCTCGATAATGACGACGTAAATTGAGATAAATTAGTGTAATCCCGTGTCAATTAGAAACAAATAGTGTATTTTAGATAATGAAGAACTAAAATTCCAGTACATACTTACGCAGTATCGTTAAGCTCCCTTTGAAAATTGTTTCACCTTATTTGAGATCAAATCTTTTTCAGTAAAGAGTTTTTACTTCAAATCTGAGAATTAATCATTATTTAGTGATACAGCTTAAAATTGATCTATAGTGTATTGTTAGTGATACGGTTTAAAATGTAACATCTTATCTTGATAAAATAATCGTTAGCTGGAACTCATCATACATACGACAGTAATACCATGAAATTCCGTAAACTGTCCAATAAATGGATCATCGAAATCAAGCTCTATTGGAATACACTCACAATACCTTGACTGTGGGAAAAAAACTTCTTATATATCATGAGGAATCCGGCCGGCATGTTCTAGAACCAAAAATTCGAAGACATGTGACATCTACCAACCCGCACTGGGCCCGCGTGGCTGATTCGGCCCTTTCACCGAGAGGAGGCCAGTATCCCAGCAGTGGGATTAATATGGGCTGATTATACAAATATCTACTTATTGTACGTTAAACATTCTCAGACAAAAAATGTCATTAAGTCTAGACCACAAAACACACGCAAAATTTTGACAAACACAAAATTAATGTAGTAAGAATTCTCAGGAACCAAAGTATCTTTTTTATCCACAAAAGAAACATTATCCTCCACACACAATGAAGTGCAAACAAGTGTTAATAAGATCTCCACCACAAGTGTTACGGTTTCTGAAGAGCACAGCACTAAAAACGTGTCGAAACCCTCTTAGTCGGTTTATGCTCGACCCAATTCTTGACACTTAAACGTGAAACTTTATACTGTGGACGTAATTACCGATAATAGGGATGGGTATCAATGTATTAGTTTGTTTGAAGTTGATATAGGAAAGAGGAAATTATTTATTAGGTTATAGTTGTCTTTTGGCTGATATAACAATAATAAAAACTTTATTCAGTTCAGAAAAACACGGTACGATATTAAAAAAAAGAGGTTCGGTTCCTTGATTTTTACAAATGCCCTGGACCCCACACTAGGAGTAGGGACTCCTAGACACACGACACGGTGGTGTCGTGAGGTGGATGGTGGGGTTATGCTTTGATTCACTTATAAAATTATTGAATATATGCTTTATGAGCAAATTGATTTTATTTGATGTTGATAAAGTTTTGAATTCAGATTTATTTTTTATTTTTTCTTGTGTCAAGAACAAAAAATCAGTCGTTTCAAAGTTGAATCCAACTCAAGATTAAAATCAGAACTAATAGCTTAAAATCAAGATGGTAAGCTTAGTTACAGATTCCGTATTCTCGGGGCTAAGGGTATCTTAGAGATTGATAAAGCTTTGCTGTCTATAACTGATTAAGCGGGTAAAGTTACATAGCTGCTTTATTTATTTATTAAAACTTTATGCACAAGTAAAAAAAATATTTTACAAAGGCGGACTTAATGCCTCAGGCATTTTCTACCAGTCAACATTAGGGTGATGCAGAGACAAAACATGGCAGGTGCTACATACGGGATCGATAGCTAGGAAATGACTATAAAATACAATACTAATACATAGATAGATACACACATACATACATATAAACAAAGTGAACTGTCAGAAGAAAAAATGACCGGTAGAGGAGAAAACGAATCCAGCAAATCAGCGCTGGGATCTTACGGCCAACTTCTGAAGTTATTTAGTTATTTCTATGTTTATGGAGGTGTGTAAAGGAATTCATTTCTGTAATGTATTCTAGGAATAGTAGGGTGGATACTGGATATCATAGTGCATCAGGTGTTAAAAATCCCCGATATTTAGATAAGTAGACGACGTTCCGTTGCAGGCAATGGGTATAAAATGAATATATCTTTTTCACAACCATTTTCCAAATGGTGTTTTAAACAATATGAAATTTCTTGCAAATCAAAGAAAAATTTGTGTAATTTTTGAGTTTAATTTGGAAGACAATATTTCTATAATTTAACTAATAGCGTATTTAAAATAGTGACTCTTTTGAGCAGTATTTGGACAATTTTTATCGTTTCTTTAAGTAATTTTTGTAACATTTTACGTAAACACCAGCAGTGAAAAAGCCTCTTTCGCAGATTAGCATCTGTAATTAATTTAAGCGAAGATTAATAAATAATTAGCTTGCTAATCGGCAAAATATGAGGCACGGTGCCTTTGTAGGTTTGCCTACTAAGTAAAGAAAGTAATTAGTTAGGGTCCCAGATTGCCCTTGAAGTTAGTATGATTAAATATGCGTCAAGCGAGTCCACTTGACCCAGTTACTGGCGTAAGCCATTAAAATGAACTTTATCCTTTTAAGTTAAAGTTGTATCATATTGTACTCTTTGTATTTTTACAGGTATAAAGAAGTGATATACCAGGAATAGAAATACTCCAATTTTTATGATTTTTTACCTGGCCTTTAGATAAAGCCAGGTAAAGGCAAGACGAAGTTAGGAGCTTGCAAAATCCAAAAAATAATGTAGGAATGAATGGTAGAAAGAGTAAAACGAATGGAATCTCTTCACCACCCTTGGTTGAATGGTAGAGAATGCCTAAGGCATGAAGTCCGCCTTTGTACCTTTTTGTGTGCTAAAAGTTTAAATAAATAAGGACTGAGTGATTGAGAGAACGAAGGAGTCTGGGAGAACCAATATGGCTGAACAGTGTGAGGGCGATATACTCAGTATTTGGATCCCAAACACTACATTATTAAGAACATTATGTTCATAATAAACTTAGTCTCATAAATAAGGCTGTTGTGTAGATCTCGACCATAATGCTCCATTTCAAATTAATTTAAAGCTTACATTTTCCTGTCATTTCTTTTCAAATTAAAGCTAGCGTCTTCGTTAAACAACCAATTTTTATTTCACATTGTGATGGTTCCAACATTTTTATTGGACGATGGTTTTTATAAAATAAAAGTCAAAAGAAACAGGGAAAAAATTGTAAAAGAACGAGTAAAAGATTGAAATGATCAGTGAGTATTACAATTTATGGGGAAAAAATGAAAGAATTCGAACATTTATTTTGCCGAGATTTTCTTAAAGAATGGGGAAAAAGGACAATTGCCACGTTATTGTTAATTCATTCGAGTGCGTGCAGAATGTAAAATATATAGAGGAAGGATTTTTTTTCCTGAAGATTGCAGCTGCACGAATATATTATGTCGTTTTGCATGATCCAGGGGCTTTTCAGCACATGGTGACATAAAACTGAATAATGGTGATGTAGATATTCTAACACAAGAGCTTCACGAATTGACCTTGCTACCTGATTCATATACGGTCGGCAAGTAAGAAAGAGACACAAAAAGTTTAGAGCTATCCGACGGGAAAGGAGCTAACCGATGGGAAAGTTTTCTGAAGGAATATTCTGATGTATTTAATTGTCATACACACGTCAATGGAATTTATAACTGTTTCTTTCTTCGATTTCTTGTTCCCTCTGCAAGCAAAAGAGAACAACAGAACCTAGAACCTACTATTGCTATCTGTAAGATTAGCTAAGTCGGTATCAGTTTACATTATAAACGGTGCTTGGTTATTATGTAAATATAATTATTTGTCGCAGTATCTAACCAAACCGCCTTTATAGGCATGAGGAAAAGGGTTTTAGGATCACTCATCATCCTCCATGTACAAGAGACGATACTCTGAGCAGGGGTGTTGTGTCTAGTGTGTCTAGTGGGCTACAGACTGCCCGACGATAGTTTTTTTTTTATTTTTTAAATGATATCTCTCAGACCAACCTATGAGGTTGTCGTGTGTTTAACCGGTAATAAATTAAGGCCTCCAGCCAGAGACCCGATGATTAAGCGGGACGTCGTGTATATGCTAGCCGCACGGTAAACTTTACTTGCGTGATGCCGGATTTTTGTGTAACGTCAGTGTGATAATTAGTTCGCATGTGGCGATGCAGATGTCGCCACAAACCAACCATAACTGAATATGATTCAAATGAATTATTTAAATTATTCAACTGCAAAATATGGTTTAATTAAATACAGATTATATAATTAGCAAACATTTCGACCTCAAAATGACATCCGATGTGTACATACGTAATCACAATCAGCATGCAGAGTCGCGGTCTGGCGGGACACGAATAGATTAATCAGTAATACTGTTATCATGACAATAAAATTAAATCCTTTATCCAACTGTGAAAATATTTTGATTTAAATTGTGCGTCTATTTGTATTTCTTTTACTGAATCGAATTATAGCAAAAACATTTCCGTAGTCCATTCAAATAATGTAATCATCGTCCATGATTTGTTAACATTTAAATGTGTTTTTATGTATAGTGCTATTTCTTTTGTGTAGGTACACCAAATTAACGATTTATATATCTATCTATCTACCGCTTCATTGTTATTGTTAGATAAACGGTGTAATTAAATAATCTTCATTTTCAGTAGTCTTCCTTCAACACGGGTGCGAGGGGTGGGTAGAGTTTACCAGGGCATTGCCAGGTAGAGCTTGCCAGGGCCGCGGGTTGTTGCATGGGAAAGCAGCTTAAGTTATTATGGATCAAGTTATAATTCTGTCAAGCTTATTCACGCTTGTATCTTGATAATATTATAGATTATATGTTAAAATTATGTTAACGTGACCCGAAATTTTGTAATCTGTAAAATATGTGTATGACATAAACTTGTTCAAGGATTTTTTCTCAGAAAATATCGACAATATCACCAGGCTTGTCCAAGAGATTGCATTAAAATTACCTCTACGAGAGCCCATATATAAAAATATGACTGGCGCACCCTGGACAGCCTCTAAACTACCACTTTTCTGACTAGCCGATAGGCAAGACACGAGTACCAAGATCTTTTCATAAGTTTTTGCTGATACGAAAGTCGAAGAAAAATAACAGGTTGTTGACTTTAGAATTCTTCTATTGTATTTAAGGCTGCTGTATGCAGCAGATGGTATGCTATCTCGTTAAAATAAGTCATATGCATATACAACATTAGTTTTTGTATATGCGAGACCCAAAACACGTGTCTAGTATTTTTATGTAAAGAATCTATGTACAAAATTTCAAAACTGTATCATGAAAATCGCGAAGTTATAAGCTTGTCCGTACAAAAAGATGGTTACCACTTACCACACGCCGCCAGCCTACCGGCCGTGGCCTGTGTTGTGCGCATATGATTGCGGATATGTACTTAGTGTCGCTCGGTGTCCAACTTGTTACCTTTTTTAAATATTTTTGGGACAAAATATAACATGGTGTAAAAAATATTGGAATCGATTCAGTTACTTATTCCGAACAAACTATATTTAGGTTTGCAATATACTAAAAATAATGTTGTATACATAGAAGCCTAGCAGTAGAAAAAGGTCAGACAAAGTGTTTCCAAAGACACGGCTGAAGTCTCTACTCAGGCCTAACAAACTGATCACGAAAGATAACAAGTAAGTAACATAAACAAGTTACGAAACACAATCCCCTTACACGTTGCTACGTACAGTATCGTAACTAAATTACTGGAGCTCTTGGCCTTACTACGATAGTGTCAGATTTATTTGCAGCCTACAAACGAAGCCTAGCTGGGCTGTGAGAAAAAAATAAACGGTTTTATTCATATTTATTAAAGTATGGAAGGTTCACTATCGATTTGGGCAGGAATAACATCGTAGTAAGTTACAATAAATAGTTGGGTAGTAACAGAAGAGTACTGTCGTAGGAGACCTTAGGACTATCAAAACAAATGACTGTCGATTGGGATTTCTGCCTGTACAGAGTGATAAATTGCAAGACTTTAGCTTGTATTGATAGTCTAAATAAAATATGATTCTAGCAATGTTCAGACTTTGAATTGTAAAATTGTATCTTGCGGTTATTTTTTGAGGATACATTTTATTGCTTTTCTCTTAACAGTGATGTGAGAAAGTGTTTGAAAAGTACGTACCTACGTATATTTGCATAGAAGAACCCAGTTGGTACAAATTAAAACCATAAATGCTAATATAATCCAGAGGGGCAATTCTCGCAGTTTTATGAACATTCATATTCATTCTCAATCTGTCAAAAATACCTCTAATTTCCCTACATTTTTGATAACTTTTTGACATTGATTGTCGCTGGGATGAGATTGCTACTACATTTTGATCGTTTTTAAATTACGAGAATTGGCCTTCAGTTCTCTCATAATAATCACTAGACCATAACGTTCTTGTGCAAGATGAAATAAAGTAGATGCGTGAGAACCCCTGAAACAAAAAAGCATCACCCTTTTCCTATATATCCACATCACACAAAAACCCTCACTGAAAGAGCCAGTAACAATACACGTACCGTCATTATTACAATATAAAAAGTGTGTGGCGAGAATGACGGATTCGTTCCCTCACATACAACTTGATTGTACAATCTAGAGGCCGTAATTCCGTACGTGTGGCCTGAAACGAAAAAACGTGGGACGTATAAAACATTTTTGAAGTTAATCACTGACTGAAGATTTGCGAAGCGAAGGTATGGTTGGTACTTTTTAGAAATAAAAAAGACACGATACGTGTTCAGGATGACTGTTGATAAATTTATCGTTTCCGAAATAGGTTAGGTGTACAAATATCAGTCTAGAAGCATCTATAGTTGAGTCTAGCTCTTCCGAAGTCACACAAACTCGATAGCATAAGCCCAAACGAGTCTGCAAATCAGAAAAATGTAAGCTCGGGGGTCTTCCGATGTCTAAAACAACTGACTGCCTCGTCGTTGTGATGGTCGCAAGCGCTATGAGGTTCTGGTTTGATTCCCATGTCGAGCAAAGTGTTATTGTGCTTTTCCATATGGAATTTCGCAATAGCAGCCCGTAATCTGGAATTTGTGGTCGCAATAGACTCACTCCCTATTACATGGAACCTAAACATAGGTGGCGAAATATGGACATCTTCGGGGAGACAAGGCTTGATGAGTCACAAAATCACATCGGTTTTAGTATAACCGGAGTCACACGTAATTATTCAAATATAATGCCATGTAATCCTAACTTAATATTATAAATGCGAAAGTAAGTTTGCTTGTTTGTTTGTTACCTTTTCACGCCTGAACCACTAAAACGATCATCCTGAAATTTCGCATATACGTTGTCAGGTGTACAGAAACGGACATAGGATACCTTTCATCCCGAAAAAAGTGTTGTTCCCGAGGAAAACAGCGATAGAGTTATTATGATAATAGAAAGCGCCACGTGTCTTTCGCAACATGATTGAATTACATTAGAAACTTTAGAGGTTACATTTTTTTTTTTTTAATAATTTATATGGCAGAACAACGTTTGCCGAGTCAGCTAGTTAAGGCATAAATCATACAGATGAACACTGCCATACGACATCGGTCTTTAAAAAAATGTGAATGACTTCCATTTTAATTTTATTTAGTGTACAATGAGCCATCGGTCCTTCGACAGACATGGCCAGCCCACTGCCACTTCAGTCTGCCTACTCTGCAAGCTATGTCGGTAACTCCGGTTGTTTCCCGGATAATTTGATTCCTAATTTTATCCTTCAAATAGACTCCGAGCATAGCTCGCTGTCTGTCTGTCTAAGGACCGATGGCCGGTGGAGCAGACGAGTCCTGGAGTGGAGACCACGTATCGGCAAGCGTAGTGTGGGACGCCCCCAGCTAGATGGACGGATGACCTAAAGAAGGCGACTGGATGCGGAAGGCGGAGGACAGGGTGTTGTGGTGCAGTCTGGGAGAGGCCTATGTCCAGCAGTGGACTGCGATAGGCTGAGTTGATTGACAGTGAGCTATGATTATTTCGGTATAGAGCCTGGCATAAATAGCAATTTCGAAAACAAGGCGTGATGTTATTTTATGTTCAAAATGTTCACTTTGTTTACGACAATACTCAAAAATACTTCGCCCGGTACATCAAACTCTACAATCCAATGCACTACTAATCCAATGAAGGCATTATTAACTATTTACAAAAGTGGCCACAGAATACATTTATAGTAAAAGGTTATGTCGACGAATCGTTAATTCATTGGCACGTCAGCCGTTTCCTTAACTGTCAGTAAAACAGGCGGTACGCTGAACGGTTTTCTTTTATTTGTGGTGAGTTTCGGGTTCTATTTCTGCAGTTTTGTTGTTTGTTGTGTTGTTGTTGTTGTATTGTTCTGTTGTTGTCTTATGGATTTATCTCGCCTCTTTTTAGTTTGTGTGGTTTGATTTATTATTTGTACTTAGTTATTGTTTGTGACTTCATTATTTTGTGCCGTGCAGTTATAATGAATGATAAGGTTCTGGTATATTTTTGAAGATTGCAAAATTGAGAACTAAATATTCTTAAAAATACATTTTGCCAAGTTTTTGTTCATTATAATCAGTCGGTTTATCATGATAAATAATAAAAAAAACTTTATTGCTCAAAACATTACAGATATTTTACATTGGCCCCAAACTAGGCAAGCCTGTATCTTGGGCACTAATATGAAATAGTATGTGTATGTTATGTTATGTTCTACTACGTTGTCACGTTCAGTCCTTTACTTTTTCAGACCAAAAAAAAAACATGCTTTGTGATCAAAATGCCATACAGATGATCCCTAGTAAGTTCTATCTGTGTATCTTAATTTTATTGGAACAATGCACACAAAAGATGAAATTCAACAAACAGCACTTTGATCACTGCCTTTCATAGTTAACAAATCAGATAAACCTTTCGCACAAAGTACAAATAATCCAAAGCGGGTATCGTCAACACTGCACTGTTCTATACCGATACGGATTAAACCAGTCAAACAGGATTGTAATTTGCGACATAAATGTTGCCAGTAATATTAACTTAAGGCGGCATTAGACAATAGTTACTGTTACAAAGTAAGGCAAATATCGCAATAACTACTTGACTTAATGTTTGCAGTTCTGATTAAGATAGCTTAAAGGGGCTAAGTCGGAGCTAAAAGAGGGACTAAAGGGCTATTTATATACGTTGCTTAGTAGCTCATCTGTGTCACTCGCCCAGTCCGGGCGGGTACACAGTTCTTGTACATGTTACTGTCCCTGAAAGAATTTTCATAGTATTTTTTATACGTTAGACTGTAATGATGGCGTTTGGAAGTATGCCATCCTTTTATACTTATTTTTTTTTTCAGATACTTCTATTTGCTGCAGGACATGGGTTAATTTTGTATGGACCGTGATCCTTCTTCTTTAAAATGTTTGTATAGTTATTTTAAAATCCGTTTACATTATACAGGAATTAAAAATTAAACAAGTGACTTCAATTCCTCCGTTAGAAAAAGGTAAGTAGGTAGCAGATATTATTTTCAAAAACTTGATGAATCGTCAGAGTAGGTATAAGAGATTTTATTCACGTGACCAGAGGGCTGGCCTATTTTTTGGCCAAAGAATCAGCTTTGCCATACAACGTGGCAATGCTGCCAGCCTTTTGGGCACGTTTTCTATTGACAGCGGTGCGGATTTTTTCCCTGTTGATTATTTTCCCTCCTTTTTAAATAAATGTACATATTGTTATTATTATTTTAAGACAGTATAAAAAGTTTATGTCAAAGAAGTATGTAACAAATAAACATCATAATTTGGAAGCAGTTAATAGACATTTATGTAATTATGCCGTGAGGTGCCAGATTCATCATTAATTCAGTTATATCGATTTGGTCTAGTGTCGATAAACTGATTCGAGCCACGAAATCAGTTGCGGTTAACCAGTGAACCTAATCCGATCAATACATAGCTGAATTTGTAACTTATCGGTTATAGAATATTGAAGTTATAGGTACGGTTTATTTTGTTCATCGAAATTATATTCTTCTATACATATTATCTATCTATCTATCTATAAATTATAAGTATATATTATATAGGAGTGTGTATTATAGGTTTCGTACTTATTTATGTATTTGTGTACGTTTTTTTTTTATTTTTTTTTATTTATAATTCAATAATATTTTAATAGTTTTTTTTTTTTTTATCATTGTTCGGCTCAACCAAAGCACCTGCCATATAATCTCTTCACCATCCTTGGTTGACTGGTAGAGAATGCCTAAGGAATTAAGTCCGCCTTTGTACCTTTTTGTGTGCGAAAAGATTAAATAAATAAAAAAATATTACTAATAATAAAACTGAACAGTTTGTTTTTTTGTTTGTTTGAACGCGCTATTTTTTGCAACTCATCATCATCATCTGTCTAGCCTTTTCCCATCTATGTTGGAGGTTGGCTTTCAGTCTAACCGGATGCAGCTGAATACCAGTTTTTGATATGGAGCGACTGCCTATCTGACCTCCACAACCCAGCGACTGGGTAATACGACACCCCTTGGTAATTTTTGCAACTACCAGTCGGATTTGAATTTTTTTTTTTGTATTTGTCAAGCAAATTCTCGAGAAACCCATAGGGGCCCAGAAAAAGAAAAAAAAGCCATAAAGAACGCTACGCGAAAACGGAGTAATAGCGCTGGCAGGCGATGCAATGCGACACAAAAAAAAATCACGCAGACGAATTCGCGGGCAGAATGTACCTATGTAGTCACTACATAGTATAAAACAAAGTCGCTTCCCTGTCTGTCTGTCCCTATATATGCTTAGATCTTTAAAACTACGCAACGGATTTTGATGCGGTTTTTTTTAATAGATAGAGTGATTCAAGAGAAAGGTTTATATGTATAATAAATGCATAATATAGTAGAGAAACACTGATAATTTTAGAGGTTTCTAATGTAATGTCGTAAATAAACACATTTTTTTGCGCTTACTTTGTAAACGCTGGCTGAACCCGTCAAGATAGATCAAAATAATGTACCACAGTATTGTACACCTTAAGAAGATCTACAAGAAAGTCCGCAATGCTATCTCTTAGGGATAACCCACAATAACCATTTTTTATCCTATACTTTTTACGAGAAATAATGGCTCTAAAATTATCAGTGTTTCTCCATTGCACCCGTGCGAAGCCGGGGCGGGTCGCTAGTTATAAATAAAAGTCGCTTTTCATATATTTCTATGTGTTACGTACCGTTCTCTTTAAGGTAGGTATTATCTATTGCATTCAAGCTTAGGGACTTTTGGATAGTTTTTCACCCCACAGCTAGTAATTAAGCTTTTGTGTGTAGTAAAAGATATAGATATAGAGATATAGATGGGAATTATACCTACCGTTGCAAAAAATTTCATATCCTTCCACTTTATGAAAGGCGAAAAATATCAGATCTTGTGTTTCTTTTCAAAACTGCCAATGGAACAAGTGGTGTTACCGAGTTGTTGCACAAAGTCGGGCTGCGAGTGCCGTCTGTGTTCTTACGTAGACCTCATTTATTCCACACCCCAGTGGTAGCCACTACATACAGGCGGAACTCGTACATGGTGAGAGCGAGTCGTATGTACAACGCAACCTGCCAGGAAGCTGATATCGACATTTTCAATACTAGTGTTGCTAAATTGAAAAAAATGTTATCTAATTGCTTCTTCGAGCGTAAGCAGTAATTCTACTGTTCTGTCTTAAATATTTATAGTCTATTATTAATTTTTTGTTTCATATGATAATATACTATATTTGATTGTATGTTACACTGTATTATATATGACTATATTTTATATTGTGGTATATATGATTATATATACGTACATACTTACTACACGTGGAAACTTGTAATTAGCCTTATTTTTGTATAATTTTATTACTTACTGTATCTGTTTAGCTGTAAGTTTTCCTAAAAAATATATAAATAAATAAAAGGTTTTGATTTGATTAAGTGGTCAACTATCTCATCGCCCATTCGCGGAGCAATCCGATTGGTCTACGGATGGGCACAGTAGCGCAACGCTTCCCTGTGAATACACACTCTCTAACCGTCGTAACTCGTACAAATACCGTGCTCCGCGCGCTATAAACTTTTTCTAATAAGAAATGGTCCTTCTGTGATTTGTGCTACAATCCCCTCAAGATACCTGTGGAAAAAATGTTTAGTGAAGTTTAGCAGGATTCAGGATGAGTGGACGCAACGCCAAGCGAAGCCTCACCTTTAACTACTACACACGGTGTCATCGCGTCGTTCTTTTAAACTCCGTAATTGATTTTGTTGCGGTTTTCACCATCATTTAGAGAATTTGTTCCGAAAGGTTTATGCGTGTATACATTGTACATTATTATTAAACGTATTTATAGTAGAGCAATCTCGACGTTTTTTTTTAAGTATTAAAAACCGTGCGAACAGGGGAAGTAGCTGTAGGACTTTCTTATGCTATGGAAAAGTAATGGTAATAACTGAGACTGTTTATATCTCAGGATTATTATGTTGATTAAAATGTAACTGCAAGATTAAAATAATTGTAAAGTTGGACAAAACAATGGTTCGCTCAGTAGTCGTAAAAAATAAGAAAATCTAATCTAAAGAAAATGTCAATGATTATAATACCCCATTTCTTCCATTCATTTCATTTTCTTCATGATAGTGCTTAATGTTTTATGACGCCATAACCTTTATTTATCATTCGCTTTTAAAACTTTTATATCTACACGACATGTGACATAAACCGTCATAGCTTCAATAAATTCGAGAAAATGAAACGCTAAAATATTTTATAAGCCAAAATCCTTAGACCGCAGTCACACAGCTATTTTCTTTCCGGTCCTATGCCACGCGTCATGTGACATGCTCCTAGCGAACTAGCAAATGGTTTTAGAGCGTTATCTTATCTCAATGACGACTTGCCAGCGTGTTTTTGGCGAGCCCATTTGTGAACGTGTTCACCGCGGTTTTGAAGCGCGCTAGCCGCGACTTCGCGACGTGTTCTCCGCGTTTTTACAACACATATACTCGCTGGACTCGCTTTCTTTACGCAAACGTGGCGAACACATGGCGTGCTTACCACGCACACGCAGCGAGCGTGTTAAACAATCGCCTCGCTGGAAACACGCATACAAATCGCCAGTGTAATAAGGCTCCGCGTCACTGTATCTATAGTAGGTAAAATAACACAGTGACTAGTTCTACACTGCATGAATTACTTATCACTTGCTCGAGCTGCGCTACTCACCAGTTCATTTTTTCTTTTCATTCGGCATCTTTCAATGCAAGTGGAATGTCTGAATACAAAATATAATAATGAATTAACCAATCCAACGATTTTGGATTTTAGCTCTCGGCATCTTTGATTAATGATTTTATTTCTGTAAGTAGGTTTGCACAAACACTTTTCCACGTCAATCATATTTTAAAAACCAAGATGAGGTCGGCATTTCCTATCTGACTAGTACACAGTATTCTGAGAAAAAAAAAGGCTGGAACAAACTCAGAGGTCACAGTCTCTTTTAAAATCCAGACATAATGAAACACTATGTAGATTGATGTCTGAAATAGTGGAAAAATTAATTGAAAGGAGCATATGAACGTAAACTCCTTCATAATTTTGTAGTGTCGTGTGATCTTGGAATGAAACAAAAATGAATCTTTACTCGAGTGAAACGCCTGATACTGGCAGAAGCAGAGCTCCTAGCTGTGTGGCGTTGATAAGATCAAAGCCACACAGCTAGGAGCTCTGCTTCTAGCTGTGTGGTATATTATAGCTTCGAGTATATTATTGCTAAAAACAGATTAGGTAGTTACTCAAAACCGACCAAAAACGACTATAATATTTATTTGCTGGCGAGTTGTTTTGCGAAGATACATTCTAAAATAGGATCACGTATACAGTGGCTTCCGGGCAGAGCTGGGATACACATATATTATTCACTTAGTAACCTTATTCGAGCACCACTAAGTTAAAACCTCGATCGATTCAGCCTTCACGCTATGAATACCGTTTGGACGAATTATCTACGATTTTAGTTTAGGGTGGCGTACTACGGTTTTGTACTTCGAGATATATATTTTAAGTGAAATTCTAGTGAAAAAGTACTCATGTGGCGGGTCATTTCCATTTTGATTTAGTACTTTAACATTCCGCATGGAAGAAACTTATTTAAGCATATACTCAACATACTTCGTGTATAAAAATCTATTTAAACAACAGATTTTTATTCGCGAAGTGGATGAAGGTCATTTGGCAAGAAATATTTTTAAAACGTGTTCAGATAACTTTTATCTGAGGAATAAATATAATGGTTTGACAGTTTTTGTATAGAAAAAACGTCAAACTCTCAGATTTATTCTTAAGATAAAAGTTATGTGACTATTGAAACACCAGGCCTAAAGCTATTATACGAGTAATGGCCAATCGTTTAATACTTGAGTCTGAGTAGTGGGTTTTGTAAAATGTGATCAGGAAATTATGTCTGGAAGATGAACAAAAATGTCCCCCTTTTTCGAAAGTGATCCTCGATCCGTTTACTGAATAGTTCTTAGAACGGCCTTCGCTGTACATAGTCTATCATGAAAATTACAAAAAAGCCTCCAATCAACGTCAAACCAATCGATTGAGCCGCATCAATAAATAATTCACGTACATACATACAAGTAGTCCAAAATTTTCGATGTTCTCTTTTTATCATTTCACCGAACGACTTTCGATCTAGCGTCGAGTTTACTGATTACCTTGTGTTTGTTCTAGAAAAATTGGATTTTACGGAATGACGCAGTCTAGATTATTTCAGAAGGCTTGCTGCATACTAAGAGCGAAAACAGCCGCACATACACACAGACGCGTATACGGCGGGCGATCTCAAACAAATGACAGTCGATGCGCTTGCATTCGCTGTACGTAGACGTGTGTCTATGTGTGGGTGCGTTTTCTATCGCTGTAGGGAGCAGACCTTCTGTTAATATCTATTCTGTGGCTGTGGTTGTGGCCCTGGGAAATAAAGCTCACTCATTATTTGTTTGTCATTATCTGCTCATCAGTATCTGACCTTTAGAAGGACGTTTGTATAGGTGTAATTGGAAACGTGAATTTTCAAATGTACTCTGGCTTGTTTGAGTTGAATTTTAATTGGATATGCGTAGGTTTACCTGCGTCCGTATTTATGTGTAAGTAGGAATAGATATATAAATATTTATTTACAAAGAAGAAAAAATGTAAAAGAAAGAAAATAAAGAGAAGGACTATTTTATTGAGGCTATATAGAAAAAAACGAATAAGTACCCGAATATTATAAGGCACTAGCCAAGATCCGACAAACGATGCCAAAGGAAGTTTACCTGGCCAGTCAGTGCAAACACAACTGAATTAAAATGCAAGTGCAGTTTCCTGAATATTAATCTCTTTGTCAACAGCAGGAAAACATTATGCTACACGCATAAGTTTATGTATTTCAGCAAAGAGACACCGAGTCCGAATTGTATGCAAGAACACATGCAGAAGACACGTAGTCAATTAGGGAATTAATGCACGAGCGTCCAAAAGGAGCTAACATTGAAAATAAACTTCTGAGAATACGCCCCACCTTTGCTGACCACAGCATCCTCAGCGGCCACTTCAGTAATTAGCCTAATCTAATTAAAACAATATTCAAACCACTAATTATCAGAACATTATTATAAAAGTGACAGGCCTGTTGGTCTAGTGGTCAGTGGCCCTGACTGCTATGCCCAAGGTCGTGGGTTCGATTCCCACCTAGGACAAATGTTTGTGTGATAAGCACTAATAATAATATGTATGTATTTAAAAATATATATGTATGTTTATCAGTTGTCTAGTACTCATAGCACAAGCTCTGCTTAGTTTGGGACTAGATGGCGTTGTGTGAAAGTTGTGGAATATTATTATTATTACTTAATGCCAATTATAGCGGCACCCGGCGAGGGGCAAACATTCAGGGTTGAAGACGAGGCAATGATTATGAAGAATGGCGACAGAAACTTAATTATGTTAATATTACAACTGCCGCTGGTTTAAATTAAGGCACTCGTATTTTCAGGATATTTTTGTGTAAAAAGTTAATTTTAGTTTTGGTAGTTTTTAGGGTTCCGGACCCAAAGGGTAAAACGGAACCCTATTACTAAGACTCCGCAGTCCGTCCGTCCGTCCGTCTGTCACCAGGCTGTATCTCATGAACCGTGATAGATAGACAACTGAAATCTTCACAGAACATGTATTTCTGTTGCCGCTATAACAAAAAATACTAAAAAACAGAATAAAATAAATATTTAAAGGGCTCCCATTCAACAAGCGTGATTTTCTTGCCGTTTTTATAGATAATGGTGCGGAACCCTTCGTGCGCGAATCCGACTCGCAGTTGGCTGGTTTTCATACTTCTGTTCATATTTTGCGATCTCTACACAAGTACAAAAAACTACATCAGCTATGCGAGCTAAGCTAGATTCACATAGCTTAGTTTTTGCTCTGCAGCCCGCTTAAATCAGACTAGTCGAAGGTCAAATGTGTCATTTCAGAGGTGTTGCGTATTTTCGTTCTTATTTATTATTATTCAAAACATTTTGAAGACTTTAAAATTATATTAAGTATGATAATATTATTTTAAAGTCTTGAAAATGTTTTCACAAACCATCACGGATTTAACAGAGGTATGCCAGACACAGCAACTCGGTGCCACAATAATATTTATTCTATATTTAACAAACTTATCGCAATAGTACCGTGAATATTGGTATTAAAAAGACATTTACAATTTTATTTTACCTGGTTCGTCTAGTAGTTGCAACTGCTACTGATGACCATGAGGTCCTAGGTTCGATGCCCACCTCGAGCAGAGCGTTATTGAGTTTTTCCACGAGGAAAATCTCAGTAGCAGCCAGTACAGGCAGTAGCTGGATTTGTACCCTGCAGCCTAATTGCGTAACACACGACTACTGATAGTGTGTTACGCAATTAGCCTAGCAATGGGTTTCATTTTGACAGTTCAACAACATTAATTGCGTTATTTACGTTGTTGAGCAGACACAATTTTCGAATATATGGAGCAATGGATTAGTAATATGCATCAAAATGATTCAAATTGAGAGTAATACGAGTAGTGTGTTACGCAATTAGGCTGCGGTTGATGGTTTTAGATACTTACATAACCAGCAAAATGTGGGTGTACTATGGGTACACCTCTGCCCAACCTTTCGGGGATTACAAGCATGGCGTTGTGTTTATGTTATTTTACCAATAAACAATGAAATTAACTAAATACAGTAAAATATATAGATATTAAAACAAAATACAAGCTTCAGTAACCATTATATCGTCTCTCTATATGACCATATGTCGTTAGCATAAAAATCCGTGCAGGCTATACAAATATTTGTTCACGGCCAGGCCATAAAGTCAAAACGTCTATAAAATTTCACGCCCCATCAAGTTATGTAGATAAGTGTGTAATTATGTGCGTAAGTTTATGAGCTTTCGGTGAGTGTGTGTTTTTACGTTAATTTGCAGAGGTATACCTGAACACTGGCTGGTAAGATTGTGCGTATCATTTCACGCAGGAGAAAACTATGCAAACACAAAATTATTTTTTTAAGCTAGGATAAATTAATTAAGGGTAAAATTGGCTAAGTCATAACAGCCGCACGGGTTGATCGATCAGGTTATGCTACGCTTGTCGCGGTTGGTCCGTGGATGGGTGGCCATCATCACATACCAAGACCCCTCCGTGCCTCGGAAAGCACGTTAAGCCGTTGGTCCCGGATGCTATTCGTGGCTCTTTGCCAGACGTTACGGGTCGTCAGTAGCCGGAAAGTCTGACAACCAGTCTTACCAAGGGGTATCGTATTACCCAGTTACTGGGTTGTGGAGGTCAGATAGGCGGTCGTTCAATGTAAAATACTCGCATTCAGCTGCATCCGGTTAGACTGGAAGCCGACCCCAATATAGTTGGGAAAAGTATAGGCAGATGATGATGATGGTAAAAATGGTCAAGTATTTTTGTAGGCGATGATACCTAACTCAAACACATACATAGTAATGAATACTTCGATTTTTCCCGCTTATTTGAAAGACAAAGAAGTCTTTACCCTAACATGCTACTGAATCAGTATTTTTCTTGATGTAGCAAATATCATAACCTAAAAACCAAATAGTAGTCGAAACACGTTCCATAAAGTTACACGAGTATACAATAAAAGAGCAGAACCTCCGCGTGAATCCAAAAAATATATTCAAACCAGAATACATTTAACGAATAAGAGCAAAAACATCACCGAATATAATGAGAGGACACTTCTTTTCTACGCTTGTAAAAATGAGATTTATTCAAAACAAAACACTCCTGACCTTCAGAAACAAAAAACTTGTCTACACACTAAAACATACGCATGAAAACATTTCGCTCGTCTTCACATATGGCTAAATAGATAAACAAACAAGCCCTAATCACTTGCGCCATCGTGTTTCGTTCGCAAACTGTCATGGCGCCATTTTTCTTTATTTTCCAAAGAGATTCTCACTCTGTATTCATTCCAGAGAAATCTGTTTGATATCGTTGTAATGTTTATTTAGTAGTTCTTAACTAGTTTTCAGACAAGTCAGCGAATTTTGGGATAGTACATTACGTTTAACTCGCGTCAGTACGATGGGAAATTGTTACACCAAATGTTTTGTAGGTCAGATTTATCCGGAAATGTCGGACAAATTAAACAGCCCGGATCATATTTACTCAACCAAACACCCGCCTGTATGGTTGAGTATATGAGATAATGAGAGCTATGATTTTGAACCAATGGCCATGGTTGATATATCCTAGTTTAAAATCCATAATTATTTTTTAAGCTTATAGACAAAAGGAACCTTAAAAGGGCCAAAAATAGTATGTATTCATCTGTTACCTATATTTCTATCAACCATTAAATTTTAAGCCTCCATTTTACCAGAAAACTGCAGACAAAACAATTTTTTTTTTCATTTTTTTATTTGAGTACGTTTTATCATTTATAATTCAACAATTTTAAAAGTTTTTTTTTATCATTGTCGGTTCAACCAAAGCACCTGCCATCTAATCTCTTCACCACCCTTGGTTAACTGGTAGAGAATACCTAAGGCATTAAGTCCGCCTTTGTACCTTTTTGTGTGCGAAAAGTTTAAATAAATAAATAAATGTCTGTTAAACCTACATTCGACCTCGCACATAATTCTAAAAAAAAACATAATGTATTTACGTATAAAACCTTGTTTTCAACAGAAATGTGTTATGTGTTTAGTTATTAGCCAACAAATAGAAGGTATTTCTCTGTGCGTGACTATCAACAATAGGGTCGGACATTCATATTGATCTATGCACCATTGGCATACATTGATGTATTGCATTTGCATAGCTATGGAACTTAACCTGTAGATGTAAGCGTTTGAATTCTGCCGTCAATAGCATAGTTGCAGTAAGTACGCTCTAGACGGTTTCGAGAAGCTTTGTAATGTAAAAAAAATGCTCGACTTACTGCAAATTTTAAATTGTTATTTTGGTTTAAAAAGCGATTCAAACGAGTGGGTAAGACAAAAATGTAGATCTCGTTATCGTGATCACGGCTGTATATCTAACTCATTTTTGTCAAAAATCCGACTTACTGTAACTATGCTATTGAGGGCAGAATTGCTGACAGACAAATGTGCACACTAGATATTATGTAGGTATTATAAAAGATTTAACATTGTCAAACTTTTAAGCATAGTACGAGTACATTTATTTATTCTATCATAGGTTCTCAACGTCTGTTAGAAGCGATTTTTTCAAATAATAGTTAAGTAGAAATTACTTAATTTATGCATCCATAGTTTCAGGTAAAATTTATTAAGCCTAGTCAGTTTCTCATTTTATCAAACGAGTAACAAATGTTGACATTAAAATAGTCATGACCTTGTCTTTTAAAAACATCGCGTTCAGTAAAATAAAAAATCTTTCAGTCGCTCCGGTTTTAAATATTAGCATTTAAACTTGCATCAATAAAACAAGCAACCACAATTATGAACTTCTTCACAAATGTTGAACTTCCAACCTAAGCTTCGTTAAGAAAGACCTTGGAGGCAAAGTAAGTTATTTTTCCCCAACTTAAGTACTTTTATGCCCACCAGGACTTCTATTGTAGTCCGTTTCGGGAAACAGGGAGCAATTCAACGTACATAACGGTTCCAATTAAACTTTAGCGGGAAACACCCATAAATAACAGCATAGAGCGTTCAAAGGTCCAAAAAATATTAAATAGAAGCCGACCCTAACATAGTTGGGAAAAGGCAGGCAGATGATAATGAGTGTTCAAGGGCCCAATTAAATATTATTCATTCTCTTCCTTCTAAGATACGGAACCCAAGTTAGGTACTTGAAACACAACGTGGGAAAGGTTGTAAATTGTAATCATTTTGACACTATGATAATGAGCTCCTTGTTATTAAGGTTTCGTCCAAGAAGGGCAAATTTTGCTGGAGTTCATAAGCGCTTTTGACTATATTATTTATATATATGCTCCAACTACACGAGCTTTTCATTTACGTGACTACGCGCGGATTATTAAACAACGACGTGTTTTATGGTAAAATCGCGTTAGTCGAACCAAATGTTCTTGACCACTCTTGAAAGAGCAACTTATAAGGCCTCGATGATTAGTTGATATTATAATAACAAATTTCTGCTTTACACATCAGCTGAAATGGCAACCACTCTTACCAAAGGGTATCGTGTTACCCAGTAACTGGGTTGTGGAAGTCAAATAGGCAGTCACTTCATATAAAATACTGGTACTCAGCTGACTGGATTCTGACACCAACATTGTTGAGAAAAGGCTAGACAGATAGACAGCTGCCGAAATGGCTGATAGTTCATAATAGCTAAGAATGATAAAGAACAAGGGATCAAAATAACGCCTATTGAAGATTGTAAGGCTATTGTTATGATTGGTACAGGATGAAGTGCTGTGTGTGTGGGCTGGGTGTTTAACAGGCTGATAAGTACAAACTCAAACTCAAAGCATTTATTTCAATGAAACCATTTACAGGCACTTTGGAATTATCAAAATAAATAGTCGGTTAGTTTGTCAGAAACTTGAAGCTAGTTGCCCATTCAAACGTAGATCTCTTTGGAGAAGAACGGGTAAGAAACTCCAAGGACACTCTTTTAAATCAAGATATTACAAAATCCTGGGTAAATTATTCTTGTGGGTAGTATTAAATCTCTGGCAGTATTTGAGAACAATGTAAAAAAATCAAATGAAGTAACAATTCAAAATATATGATTGAAAATAAGCCCTGGCAGTTAACGGAAGACCAGTCTCAACCGACGGCACCTAACATTATGAATGGAATAAGATAATTTAGGAATAACACGCACGACTGGTATCCGGAAACCGTTTAGCTCCAATTCGCCGTTTATTTACTGACTGATTAGTCTTCATGGTTTTAATGATGTAGTAATTACCTACTCTACAGAATATTGAAGCTATAGGGTGTGAGGTATAAAGAAGCCTTCCTGTCAAAGTCACAAAGTGAAGCAGCCGATTATTTCTGTTCTATGCTCGTGATTCTAGATCTATTTTGTTTTTATTTTTCGAGTTAATTTTTTTTTTATGCACGTGTTTCTCTGACAAATAAACCAATTTTTCTTTTTTTCTTTTATGTAAAGTTAACCTTTACTTAATGTATTGGTTTTCTTTCACTCAATGGTACCCAAATTATTTATAGCTTTTTTTGCTAAGGAAAAACTATTCCGAAAAACTTAACCTTTTAAATTGTGTAATTAAACCGAATAGGCACTCAACCGCATCAAGAATTCAAACGATCAGTAAGTTAAGACTGAAACTAAGTAAAAAAACTTCAAGTTAATTCCACGGGCACTCATAAAACTGACAATTAAAGCTCTTTGTAGAGTGAAACTTATTAAATGAGGTTCTTAAGCACAATTTTAGGTGTATTTGAAAGAAGTTAGGATTCAGCTCTTGCTATTAACAGTTTGCGATTTCAATTTGTATCCTCTTAACTTCAAGTAATGACAAAACATGAAATCGTGTAAAAAAATCAGCTGTTCCCTACATTATGTTTGCATAACTCGTCAAAATGTAGGGAACAGCAGATTTTTTTTCGCGATTTCTGTTTTGGTCCCATAGTAAAAGTTGTTCATAATGATGAAAACAATTACCCCTTATGAGACTGTGCGTTATTTAAGTTACAACTTAGGTCTGCTTCCTATTATGTAATAGGAAGCAGACCTAAGTTGTAGTTAGTTGGAACTTATACATAACTTTCTAAATCCATATTTAGAAAGTTATGTATAAGTCCCATAGTACACCCATGTGTACTATGGGTACACAGCTGCCTGACCTTTCAGGGATTACAGGCGTTGGTATTCAATGATCTAAATAAGTGAAACAGTATAAACATATTTAAAACAAAACTTAAAAACATACATGTACGGACGCCAGCGCATCAAGCTTCTACAATCTGTCAGATTTCTTTAATAGATTTGCAGCTTTATAGCTGAAGCATTAGGTTCAAGGTAGATTGGGAAAAATTTACAGTTTTGGGTGGCTGGATGTGCTGGGGTCTGTACCCTGTAAAGTCGCCAACGTCCCAGAGGCAAATATAATATTATCACTATCACTACATAGTATAAAACAAAGTCGCTTCCCTGTCTGTCTGTCCCTATATATGTTTAGATCTTTAAAACTGCGCAACGGATTTTGATGCGGTTTTTTTTAATAGATAGAGTGATTCAAGAGAAAGGTTTATATGTATAATACATGCATAATATAGTAGATAAACACTGGTAATTTTAGAGGTTTCCAATGTAATGTCGTAAATGAACACATTTTTTTGCGCTTACATTGTAAACGCTGGCTGAACCCGTCGAGATAGATCAAAATAATGTACTACAGTATTGTACTCCTTAAAAAGGTCTACAAAAAAGTCCGCAATGGTATAAATGTCTATCTCTTAGGGATAACCCACAATAACCATTTTTTATCCTATACTTTTTACGAGAAATAATGGCTCTAAAATTATCAGTGTTTCTCCATTGCACCCGTGCAAAGCCGGGGCGGGTCGCTAGTTTTATATATTTACATGTAAACACTTTGTATCACATTTTAGGTAAACTGTTATTTGAGTTCTTATGAGGAATAAATTCTCTTTAAACATAAACCTACGTTTAGTTATTTTTTTATCTGTAAATATGAGATAAATGCCACGTAAAAATTTTACGTAATATAATACACGCTAGTATAAAAGCTCGGGATATTTGCTTATAAACGTCACCTGACCACACGTCGTTATTGGATGGTCCTTATAGTAAACAACCTTTGTACAGGTCAAATGTGGTAGGTGGGCCAGCATGGTCATTGAAAGAGAATTAGTGTGTCAGCTGCCTGCCCTCCCACGCACATTGTAAGGCGATTGAACGGAATTTTACTACGTAGGATACTTGATACTTTTATTGTATTTTATTGGGACCGATACTTTGTGGTACAAACAGTATAAGTGAGACCTGCCGGTCGATTCTGGAAAAATCTCATCATGATAACTAAGGTGAAGTGAACTTAGAGTGAGCTATGAGTCATGCTGATGACTCATAGCTCACTCTAGGGATTGACACTATTGACGACTCACTCCACGCTCACTTCACCCAAGTTCTCACGGTGAGATGGTTACAGAATCGCACGGCAGAGCTTTATTCTCGTAATTTTAAGGACTTTCATAGTCTTATCTGTCTCAATTTGTCAAAAACACCTTTTTACCTACATTTTTGACAAGTTTTCGACATTAATTGTCGCTGAGATGAGGTTGTGACTAGATTTTAAACGTTTTTAAGTACGGGTTTTGGCCTTCTGAATGTAAGGGGGCTTAAAATTTTGTAAAGCCTTACCTACAGAGCAAGTCGAAAAGCAGGTACTAAGCCTTTCGGCTCAGTGTGCTAAAATATGACGTATTTCGACTCACGTAAAATTAATTAAAAAGTGCTAAATCTTTTCCTGCTACCTATTTCGAAAACGAGATAAATATATACATGTTTAAACTTTGATGTTTATAATCAAATTTATTGATTATAAAAGTATATAGTAGTAGTAGTATTTTATCTTTCTTTATTTTATTTTATTTATTTGTGAAAATAAACAGTTAAACATTAAAGTATTACGCATAATATGAACTACAGAGCGAGTAAATGTTTAACCCACGTCATTTTCCACATTAGAAAGACAGGTTATAAAACTAATGAGATGTGCGCTTACAATTTGTTAGGTACAATAAAATTCTATAATAGGTTAAATTAAACAGATTTGCAAAAAAAAAAAAAAACAGAAATTATAAAGGAGTTAAAATATTTATTTTGTCATACAAACTAACATTCGCGCAACATCTCTTAATCTTACTTCGGATACACATGGCGATATATAAATTCCATATTCCCTATCCCATATTTTCACCTTTTCCTATTCATGTTTCCTATTCCATATACATGTACAGGAACCTAGCTTCCTTTCAAATTCTCCGCCCTACAAACTCATAATTCATCAACCACTTAATTCAAGGTCATTATCAAGGACAAAGTGACAAAACTCCAAAAATTCTTAAGTAGACATGAAAAATCACGTAAGTAATATAAAAAAAGCTTCAACCCACACAGAGGGTACATGTTTTGGCGGAGGGGGGAATGGCTAGGGCTCCTCTATTGATTTTGCACCCCCTCGCCCCCGCGGTACCCCGCACGCATCTCACAACTGTTGCTTAACTCTGGTTGAAGAACAGTAGGTCAGTTAGATTATATGTTTCGAAGTTGGCTTTTTGTGGTGTTATGATGGTGAATAAGGGAAACGATTCAATACAATTATGGTGACTTTAATTTGAGGTTTCAAGCTAAAACCAAAAAGATCAATTAAAATCAAAATAAAATTTGTTTTTTCTTTTTACTTCCATTAGTTGTAAAGGATGTACAAATAAAGTTTTGACATACAGCATTTCATTTTTTAGATATTTTAGATATGTTAGTGTTATTTAAAAGCGTTTTATATTTCGGCTTTACCAAAAATCGGGGCAGTAGCCATTGTTAAAATGGAAGACAATAAAACCTGTCCTTCTGTTTATCCTTAACAAGGCACTATGCATAGGTACAACGGCCTTGGAAGAACTCCCGAGGATATTCGAATCTGTCAAAACTGTATACGGAAATACTAAATCATATTATATAAGTTACCATGAAAACGGATAAGTATTAGCTGAAGTTATATTCAGTGCTATTTACAACACATTGTTGAAATTTTTTTAGACTTGCTCATTTTTGCGCGCGGCGCTTTGTGTATTTGTTTTGTTCATATTATAGGGTGACTGTATGGATACGTTTGTGTGTGTGTACGGGAACCGAAAGTGCTGTCTCTGACATATAAATTAATCGAATTACACGGTATCAATCAAGTAAATACCAAGAGATTTGATGAACACAGATACTCGTATCTGTATTATATAAAATTCAAAGTCCTGACTGACTGATATATCAACGCACAGCCTAAACCGCTGGTCCTAGCGACATGAAATTTAGAGGGTGTGTTCTTTGTAAAGAGTAGGTATCCGCTAAGATAGGGTTTTCGAAATTCCACCCCTAAGAGGGTGAATGGGGGAGGGTGAAATTTCACGCGGGCGAAATCGCGGGCAGAAGCTAGAAAAAATAGCAAAAAAGAAAAAATATATATTACAAAGCAACTAAAATAATAACTTCAATTCAATCAATTGAAATCCCACCCTCTTTAGTAAGACATGAATTTATTCAATTTTTTTCCTACGCTAATTAAATATTCTCAGAAGCTAGGTACTTCGTATGCAAGCGGGAACGAAAATTAAATGTTCATTCATCTAAAGTACTTATAAACTAGCTTCTGTAATTACGTTAAGGAGCTTGTGCTCAATCTACGACTACTAGAAATAATTTCGGTTTATGGTAGGTACCTATCATATTTTCATTTTTCAAGTAAAACCTAAATCTTCGAAATTTACGGGCCTCGTTCATTTAGTAGGACAGCCCCCGATTTCTGAACGACCTTATCGATTTGAAGTCCTTTCTGCAAAAAATCTCCCAAAAATATGCTCATCTTTATACATACATAACAAAAAAGTTGAAACTATGCTAAATGCATTGATGATAAGTAATTAATCAGGCATTTGTCAAATGAAAGTTTACCCAGAATCTGTCATCTAAGCTACGTTATATCAATCATTTGGGACAGGATCAGAACGCTGTTTAACTAAGCTTGAAGGAAATGCAAATTGGATTCTGATATGATGGGAATACAGTATACTTTCATAATAAAAAACTATAGACATATTATTTTCTTAAAATAATTCCATGTTTCACCCCTAAAGTATTAGGAAGTTTGTTATTAGAGCTATTCTTTTCCATAGTGTACCCAAAAATGGTAGATGTTTGAAATTGCCAACAACGCGTATATTATTTTATAACCACTGCAAAACGGTGAACGAAAACATCGTGAGGAAACCGGCATGTCCTAGAACGAAAAATTAGAAGACATGTGACAACTACGAGTACCAACCCGCACTGGCCCCGCGTGATGGTCTCTTTTCATACAAGGAAGGCCTCTAAGAAATGAGGCTCAGTCCTGTCTTAGGACCACAATAGGCTGTTATTATTATTTATTCAGTCTACAGCAAAAAAGTCTTTTAAGTCAGTTTTATAAAAGTCAGCACTATACCTACAAGCTTTCGAATCTCTTCAGAACTATCATATCCTGGTACTATTACGCAATGTAATGTACAGACACCAGTACGTCAAGCTACTACAATCTGTCAAATTTCTTTAATAGATTTTCAACTTTATTACTAAAGCATGAGGTTCAAACTTGATTGGGAAAAAAATACAGTTTCGGGTAGCTTGATGTGCTGGCGTCTGTACATACACACTCATTGTAATATAACTATAATATAATATTAGTACACTTCTTGAGGTCAGTTCCACAGTCCCTAATGTGTTCTGTGGGTCTGAATGTAATACAAACATTAAGTGAAATTCATATAATGAGGGACTTACAGTTTATGAAAGACGAGATAACAGAAATAACCGCTATAGTTGTGGTCGCAATTATTGTTATACTGTCTGCTGTGATAATACTGGTTTTCAACTCATTTTGAAATGAGAAAGCGGGTTATATCTAAATGACATTAACTAATTTATATATATTTTTTTAAACTAACAGCTTTCTAAACCTGAAAATAGTTACATATTTGTATTAAATACACTTTTTCTATACCCACTATTTGCAAGGAAAAGGTTTCTTCTTTAGAAGTAAAACTTACAAAAAAAAAAAAGAGTGGTTACATAAAAAAGAAAAAGTTGTTGTATTATAAAATAGAAAAAGAGACCTTTTTATTTTATTGTAATAGAGCTACATTAGCGTAGTCTCTTTATACCTATCAGAATTTGTGGCCTTTCTTCTTTGTTTTATAAATGTATAATATGTACATATATGTATATTGGGACTTCGTACAACAAACCCTAATTACGTTTGTTTTCAAACCATAACTCTCTTTAATATCCAAGCAGCAGGTGGTTAAATAAAATGCCATTTATAAAATTACAATTACAGTTACAGCAACGTATTATTAAGCCGACCACCTTAATGTTGAAACAGTATTATTTCTAAATGGGAAAAATTTATATTCATAACATTTATAATGTCATGGATTTTATGTGTGCCATTTTTCCAAGAAAATGATTGTTATTAAATCATAAAGAAATATATTATGTACATTTTTATTACAATATTATGTTCATCTCTTGACAACTGGTAAAGTCTCAAGTCTTTAAATCTTCACAATTAATCTTATTAAAAATCACTTTAATTGAGGCATTGGAAAGCGATTCGTCGCAGACATGGTGCGCTGGTGCCGGTCCGTCAAACTGTCCGTTTTAAAAAATGGCTGCCCCGCTACCATCGACACGACGTTCCCGTAGAGTTGCCTAGCCACTCTTTACATTGTCATTTTGATGTCGATATTGACGCGCCATCCAAAGTGTAAGTCCAAAGTCCAAAGTGTATAATGACAGAAATCTTACTAATGGTCATAGTTTCATAGAAATTCGTAATAGTTTCTAAGGACATTAAAATTTCTAGAACACATGAGTCCATGTCCCTGTAAATGGAAACTACGAACTCAGTAATTCAAAATGAAATCCTAGAAACCGAGATTCTGTGAACCGAGATTGTGTGTCCATTTGGTTACATATATAATATTATTTTGTATTAATAAACTGTAGGCGAGTCGTCCATTAGATGTTTACTACATAGTTGATTTAATTTACGTTAGTGCGATTAATTTTAGTTTAATCAAAATTAAGTACGTAAAACAGTACTTGAGTTAATCAATATGCGTTATGAACATAATTATGTGAATTAACCGTGGTTATCTCGAAAATAGAATACGTTTAGATATTATAATATGTAACCCCCCATTTTGACAAGCAATTTCTGGTAAAAGAAAATTCTGTTCCGAGAACTTTTCAACACATTGAATATCGTAATAAAAATTGTGTCTTCAGAAGATACTTTGCGTCGTATAAAGTTTGAATGACACTTAGGAATTTCAAATTGAATGTAGTGTTCCTCTTGTAAGTCTTTCAACGTCCTTGACAGAAGCCTGGATGAAGCGCTTTCTTTAACAATCTGTTTGAGGTCAATAATGCTATGGTTTTTTTTTTCTTTTTTGGACGGAATAAGTACGTATATTATCTGTAATGTTAGGGTACAACTAACCCAAGAACATTCGGCGTATCTTAAGTTTTGGTTCCTTAAGAAAGCAGTGAACTGTTTTTCTACTTTACTGCAAGCGACTTTCTGAAGTTAAGACACGAGAACAAATTGGTATATAGTATCAGTCACCGAAAATATGTATTTTTATTCATAATCAGGTGGTCTAAATGGGCCATTCAGGCAGAATCATAAAAGGATAACATTATGAATCATATTATAAGTCGTAAAATGGCCACAAACTGACCATTCATAATATTTTTTGCGTAAAATTCACAGAACGCAACAGAGAACATATGTAGTAGACACGAGCACACAACATGCTACACGTCGATATTCATACTTCAATACTCATATAATAAATGCGAAGGAAACTCTGTCTGTATGTGTCGGTTTGTCTGTCTCTTGCCTTTTCACGCCTTAAAGGATGAATGATTTTTTATGAAATTTAGCACAAAGGTAGACCATGACCTGGGTTAGGACATAAAATACTTTTAATCGAGGTAGTACGTTACCGTGGGATAATTTCCGGCCTCAATGAGGGCGAAGAGGTAGCAATTTTTTTTTTGTCTATGACCTCTCATTGTTCGGAAAACCTCTACAATGTGACGTCAGCTTATACTGGAAATGTAGGTATAGCTTGATTCGTCGTTGTATATACCTTCAGTAACTGAATGTAAGCGCTTTCGGACTGTGTAGCTAAATGAAGCTAAAAAAACCTTTTGAAATGCTCTGCCGTTATAGGCAGTCAACTGCAGAACTGTATTAAAAGAAATTTCTTTTTTAAAGGCTAAAAGGAAAAGTTATGAAAGAGGTCGTGATTTGCGAGGTTTTGTGATGCATTCATTATTTTTGTACCTATAGTGGGACTTTTATTTAGCTGCAGTAAAATGACATTTCTTACTGTCATTTCGATAAAAAATGATACCACACTATCTCTAATAGTGATGTGATTAAAACGCTATGAAACATCGTTATACGCCAGGATATTCGAAATTTGACGATTTTGATTTAACTGAAATAAAAATCGGTAAATTTCGAAGATCCTGACCTACTGGAGTGTAAACCTAGCTGAAACAACCGCATAACGAACGCAGGTATTTATACTCGTAACCACCGTATTTTTTTATATGTATCATTAGAAACAAATCACAGGATTGTTGGAATTTGTATGTAGGATTTCTTCTTTTATACTGTCAATAAACTTTTTTACTTTTTTCACTTACAAATGTATGGGAGAACATGACTATCAACTACAATGTTAAGTTTGTTCTTGGGATATATTCATTCTAACTACGGAACCCTTCTGTGCGCGTGGTCTGACATGCACTTGGCCGGTTTTTAATTAATTGAGTACGTACTGAAAAAAGAGATAACTAGTAATATTTCTCAGTTTCATTTGGTTTATAAAACTTGAAAGTTAAGACATGTTTAAAAAATCAGCACAAATAGGTTCCGACAAACTTGAGAATTTCCACGAATTTTACCAACGAAACAAATTAATCCAGCATCCCTTTCCAGTTAAATCGTAAACAAATTCAACACGCAGCAAAAATATAAGCAGCTTAACTCTCAAAAATAAAATAAACTACACCTAAATCCTCGTTTGAAAACTCAGTAAAATCTTTTCGAAAACATTTGTACGAAAAAACTCATAGGTTCGATGTAAATTGACATTTTCCCTATCCTATCGTTAGCAGGGTCGCGGGCTGCCTGTCGCGTGTCAGTGACGTTACTCCTTTCTAAATGGGATGAAACGGACCATACGTCTTCTGGATACTTTACATGACTTTTGCATTGATATTAAACGGGTTTGAATAGGGTTGGGCGAAGTTAAAAATGGTTTAGAAAAGGTCAACGACTTGTGATTATTTTGATTGAGATTTTGCTGACTTGATAGAAGGTACTGGCAAAGAATTCCATGGCCTTGTGGCGTTAGCGTAGCATTAGCATAATCAGCCTAATATTTGCCCACTACTGGGACACAATTTAGTATACGATACTTAGTAGTATGTCTGAGGGGCCCGTGACTAAATAATAACAATCGCACAGGTCGATCGATCTGGTTAAGCTACGCTTGCCTTGGTTGGTATATGGATGGGTGACTATCTTTACATACTAAGATCCCTCCGTGCCTCAGAAAGCACGTTAAACCCTTGGTCCCGGTTGTCGTTCGTGGACCTCTGACAGTTGTTATTACGTAGTCAGAAGCCCGAAATTTTGTCTTATTTCTTTTTAGTATATTCATGTATTTATGTATATTTACTTGAGCTTATATTTTTATGTCATTAGGTATATATTATATTTATAGTTTTAATAGGTTTATGCGTATCTTTATATTTAAAATATTTATTCTTCAATTTTCATGATTGCACCTACTACTGTTTCTCACCCAAAGGCTAACTGGTAGAAAATACCTATGGCATTAAGTTCACCTCTGTACATTTATGTGCTTGAAGTATTAAATAAATAAATAAAATTTCAGCGCACGGGAGTTCTGAATTATGTACTGAATCCATGGTAACAGATAGCGCTTCGATGTCCCTACCACTCTGTTTATGTAGCTTGCCTAAGAAATAGAGAAGGTAACTAAATTCATTTAACACCATTCCAGCTCTCAAATTCTACCCAATAAACCAAGTCTCCGTCTAACCTCGATTGCTTTAATTACTAGATCTCGTGAGATATTCAGAGAGATAATATCGGCATAATGTCAACAGCGGAGTGCTAATCGTCCAGCACAATGATTTGCCATTCAACTGTAGTATCTCATAGATTTCCCTGGAGATCTGCGACGTGTGTATTTGAATGTAATTATGGATGAATACGTTGTTGTCTAATGAATGAAACTAGAACAATGAAGAATCCTAGGCCTGGACCCTAGTTGACAAGGTGTCAGGGGAAGAAAAGGATGCTACTTGAACCTTCTTTCCAGCTAGATAGACCAGACTCGATGTTGAAAATGAAAAGCCAATTAGTCTCAATATAAAATTGAGTTTCATCCGTCCGTGAACAGCTGCATAAAATGAAGACTAAATTTAAATACCTATGTTTTTCCTAAAATGACTTGTCATAGTAAGTACTATTAGCCATTTAATAGGTAATTAAGTCAAAATATAGGTTAAGTCTTATTATTTACAGTTTCTAAAAACGAAAAAAATGAGCGTTATTTTGTTTTCATGCGTGATACAAACTATCGCTCATTTTTGTTCATACTTGATATTTTGTATTAGAGGGGCTTGTGGATAAGTAAGAACAGCCGCACGGGTCGATCGATCAGGTTACGCTACGCTTGCCGTGGTTGGTCCGTGGATGGGTGACCATCTTCACATACCAAGACCCCTCCGTGCCTCGGAAAGCACGTTATGCCGTTGGTCCCGGCTGTCACTCGTGCATCTTTGACAGTCGTTACGGGTAGCCAGTAGCCCGAAAGTCTGACAACCAGTCTTACCAAGGGGTATCGTATTACCCAGTCACTGGGTTGTGGAGGTCAGATAGGCAGTCGCTCCATGTAAAATACTGGTATTAAGCTGCATCCGGTTAGACTGGAAGCCGACCCCGACATAGTTGGGAAAATGCTAAGCAGATGATGATGACGTGGTATTTTGTATTCTCGGATGCATATGTAACTATTTTTGAACATAATCACAAACCCACAATACTCTCTTTCACATAATATACTACATAACAACAAACTACACAATAATGACTTCACCAAAACCCTAAAACCAAGACAGATGAAACGAAATACGCAGGAAGACAGCTGCACCATTGTACAATGGCGAACGGCGAAATATAGCACAATCATTTCTACTCGCAGCCACGCTAAATATTAAAACAAACGTACGAAACCACGGACTGAACGCACTGCTACCTAATTGCGACTTACTTAATGGCGAACTATTTTAAGGAGACTTTATCTTTTAGTAAATTTTGCTTTAAATTTTCTGGGAAATTCTGTTTCCTATTCAACTCAAATTCTTGAGGTTGATTTGAGCGGTTGTTAATTAAAGTACCTACAATATTATAATGCTACATGTAAACTGTGTCGTATTTCCCAGTAATTGGTTTGTGGAGGTCAGATATGCAGTCGCTCCATGTAAAATACTGGTATTCAGCTGCACCCGGTTAGACTGGAAGCCGACCCCAATATAATTAGGAAAAGGCTAGGCAGATGATTGCATGAAAACTGATAAAAACAAAGTTATAATACTGACGAGTTTGTCATTTCTCTTCTCCAACTCAAATATCCGAGTAATTACAATTCGTGAATGTTTTTGGGAATAGTCTCCGTTCAAAAAATTATTTAAAATAAAAGTTTTGAGTTTGATACAAATGGACAGTTTCGGTCCACCTAGTTTGTGATTATGGGGCATTAAATATTCAGAGGTAATGCTACTAAATATTATGTTACTGGCCCATAATTAGTAAAATATGCAGAGGTCTTTGCCCCACAAGGCTATATCCAACACACACGTACGAGTACATACATATATTATTTCATCATCATCCATTCGATTTACTCGTTCATCAATTTTATTTTACATTTCTTCATCAACCCCTCAGCCGAGAACCGACCATTTTCGGTCGGCAAGAAATGGCCGCTTATCTGCGGGCGGTCATCTCTATTCGCTGACTGTCAACCGCGCACCTACTTCTGGGTGGCCTCTTGCGATATGGATTTCATACAATCAATATACGCTGGTCACTGAATGTCTATGAGCGAATGTTGTCATGCCTTCCCTGTCTTGCCTTTTACACATTGTGTGTGTTAAAAAAGGATAGGAATAGAGCAAGATGTAGTTATCGCTCTTTCAAGTAAGTCAGTTCACTGCGACCACTTGTGGATGGTTTTCAGTTATGTAAATGTTTTTATGCCATTCACAAATGGTCGGTTTTCGGTTACCGGGACCGCGCAAAAATGGCTCCTCGCGGCTGAGGGGTTAATAATAATAATAAAAAAAATAATTTGCAATAATTTATATAGTGCACATAATAAAGAGTAGATATTCTGTTATATTGCTTTGCCTAGCTTTTGACAGATCAGTCACAAAATTAGGACGAAGTTCTTAATGACGCCTATCACCCTCATCAGCCGCCAGCAATTTAATTAATTTATCCCTAACCAATTCATGCCTATATCCTTCATGAGACTTGACTGGCAGGCATCCACACAGATGGCTAATAAACGTTTATTTGCCTTCAACTATAAACTATTAGGTTGTGTGCAAACTAAGTTAAGATTATATTAATAGGTTCATGAGTATACCTATCTGTAATAGACAATATTGAAAATCACTCTATGAAACCAATGATGGCCTATACGCATCAGAGTGCAATAGTAAACCAGTGGTAATGACCCCGACTTACGATTTATAGGTTGTGGGTTTTAACCCAGGCTAGCACTTTGTGTAAGCAATATCATGACCACTGGTAGAAAAACTATCGCTCGCTGTCAATCGCTTCCTCTCTCCTTAAACAGCACCATTATATTTTCTTTACTCCTTATTCATGTCTATTGTTATATGTATATATTTATTTAGATTGGTATAATATACTTTATGTATGTATTTATTTTATCGTGTAAATAGTACACCACAGACTACCTACAATATTTGTCTCTCCTTCCCTTTTCAATCCATCCAAAGGTTGTCTTTAAAAGATCGCTCTCAGCGATAAGACCGCCCATTGTGTCACCCTTTGTAAAATTTCTATATTTATGTCTGTATTCTATAATTATGTTGTACAGGCGCCAGCACATCAAGCTACCCGAAACTGTCAGATTTTCCCAATCAACTTTGAACCTTATGCTTCAGCAATAAAGTTGAGAATCTATTAAGAAATCTGACAGATTGTAGTAACTTGATTTGCTGGCGTCTGTACATACTAAAGAGTATTCTATTCTATTCTATTCTAATGAAATTCGAAGACATGTGAAATTTACCAGCCTGCACTGGGTCCGTGTGGTAGATTACAGCCCAATCAGGAGGAAGAGACTTGTGTCCCACTAGTGGGAACGTCACAGGCTTATTGAGTATAATCACTACATAGTATAAAACAAAGTCGCTTCCCTGTCTGTCTGTCCCTATATATGCTTAGATCTTTAAAACTCCGCAACGGATTTTGATGCGGTTTTTTTTAATAGATAGAATGATTCAAAAGGAAGGTTTATATGTATAATACATGCATAATATAGTAGAGAAACACTCATAATTTTAGAGGTTTCTAATGTAATGTCGTAAATAAACACATTTTTTTGCGCTTACATTGTAAACGCTGCCTGAACCCGTCGAGATAGATCAAAATAATGTACTACAGTATTGTACACCTTAAAAAGGTCTACAAAAAAGTCTGCGATGGTATATGTCTATCTCTTAGGGATAACCCACAATAACCATTTTTATCCTATATTTTTACGAGAAATAATGGCTCTAAAATTATCAGTGTTTCTCCATTGCACCCGTGCGAAGCCGGGGCGGGTCGCTAGTACATAATATAACACGCAACAAACAACAGTCCCAAAATCGAAGTAATTAAAAATCTTGCTTACACAAGCAGGACAATACTCGTATTTAAAATTGATCAAATCTTATCGAGATCTTATCTCTTTTTTTTTTAATTGATGTAGGTAAAGGTAAAAGCACCTTTTTTCCAAGAGATTCCAAAAGTTGAGAAACGGTTAAGACTAAGCAGTTTTGTCTGTGCTAGACAAAATTGTTTTGTTTCAGTCGATGTACAGCCCTAAGACAAAGTAAATTCAATTAGTATCTATCGTAAAGTGCTACTTGCTTCAAGGGACTCGATCTGTTTCGACAGCTATGTCAATTAATACATATCTAACTCACTGGGACTTTGAACGGTAAGATTTCTCAAAGTCGTGAAGCGGGTCTCAGTTAATATCTTTGGATGTAATAGAAACCTGTATATAATTTAGAGATTTTAGGTAGGCATAAGAAGAGTATTATAAGAGAATTGGCTGTCCTTAAGAAGGAAAACGATGGATTCTATTCTTCTTGATTTGGAGAAGATTGTATGGTGGGCAAGAGGCTAATTACAAGAAATTCTATGGGTCGATTGTGCCCACTAAACTAGCTCTCAGGATATACGACTAAAGCCCGTCATAGATCATCAATCATTTACTTAAATCTTTACAGACTTGATATCTGTAAACGTTAGGAAAGTTTGTTTTTAAACTAATCAATTTCCTTGGCACTAGATATTTCTTCACCAAAATTTTAATTTACGGCCAACCCTGTCACGTTATTAAAACCAACGTTATTCAATATAAATAGCAACAATTAGTTACAATACAACATTTCCTGTCGACTTAATTTACTTTTGGCCAAAGTGGGTCCCAGACTACTGGCACAGTTAACACAAAATAGATAAGGACAGAAGGTCGGCTTCATACCACGAGTAAAAACGCACAGCGAGTACCTGTGCACTCGCGACAGGCATTTGTTTGAGATCGCCGCACGTACGCGTCTGTGTGGCATTCTGTACCTATTTACAATATTTTGTACAGTTGACGTCGTCGGGAAGTTACAAATGAACTTCTTTCACCGACACCAATATTAACATTCTGAGGTCGCCCTGTTTAAAGTAAATAAAATGAAATGAGCAATTGTGGAGACAGTTCTTCTTATAAATGACTAGACGAAGATGGAACTTAATGCAATGTTGAAATTGTGAATGTCTTTTTCTGTTAACAGGAATTGTTAGAAAATGCACCTACTACTTAAGTAGTATGTAAGGATGGTAGTGGGTGGCGTTCTGTAGTTTCTGCTTACCCCCATGGGAAGAAGGCGTTAGGTTACGTCTATACATCAGGCTATACATTCCCAGTTTTAGTTGACTTCACGTTGTATAGCGATAAAATAAAATGTCATTGTACCGATTAACATGTTGATAGCTTTCATGTCAGCGAATAAACATTTACAAAGGCAGAACATTTTCAACTATATAATAATCGCAATAGAGCTACTATTAACACTAATTCTAAATATCAATGAATAACCCGCTTTGTACCTAATTATAGGGAGATCTAATTGTTGATAATATCAAAATGAATGAATGAATGAATTATTTATTCACTTTAAATTTCTTAACGCTAGGTACACTGCCCCACAAAACTGCTTACGCAATAACATTAAAATCATAGTATACTCATAAACTCACGCCTTTTTCCCGTGGGAGTTGGCAGAAGCTACAGAACACGACCTGTTACGATCCTTACGTACTCTTTCTGCTTCATTCACATTACATTTACATAAAAAATGTAATTTTGAAACAGTTAAATGAAAACCACAAAGTAAATTAAGAATAATGATTGCACCATCAGACATACGTGTAAATGTGTCATTTACGCCGTGTCACCTGCGCGTGTTTTTTTTTTGAAACATTATACAAAAAACCTTACACATAAACATTCGTTTTCATACGCAAGCTGTCTCCTGCGTATTCAAATATTTTTAGATTAGTGTCAACTATTCACAAGACAATATAACCTGTGTCAGTTGGAGTTAAGCTTTCAAAATGCTAGATTTGCGCGGTTTGCCCGGCGCTTGAAAATGAAACAAACCCTTCCGCTCTTCACCCGCGCAGGGACTGTTTTCTTGAAGCTCGGAAAACAAAAAAATCGTGTTGACATAGACAAATGTGTGTGGTCACGCCTCTTTGTTTTGACTTTTTTGTGTAATGTTTTGAAAAAACACTGGCAGGAGACACGGCTTTATATAAACATTATTAATCATTTAATTCATAGTAAGATTTTTAACATGACTTTTCAATACGGCATTTTTTTTTGTATCATTTTTTTAGGGTTCGGTAGTCAACAAGGAACCCTTATAGTTTCGCCATATCCGGCTGTCCGTCCGTCCGCAGCTTAACTCAGAGACTCTTAGTACTAGAAAGCTATAATTTGGCATGGATATACATATTAACCACGCCGACAAAGTGGTAAAATAAAAACTGAAAAAAAAATAATCCGACAAAATTAAAGTTCTTATTACAAAAAATGAGTTTAAATTCAAGTCTAAGTTGTCAATTTTGCATTAAAAACTTTACGATTGCCGGAATACAGTAACTGGCAAAGATTTAGGCTAGGTTTAAAGTTAGAAATCGTTTTGTAATAAAAGGATATAAGTTTAAATTCATAAATCCATTTATTTTATTTATTAAAACATGTTTTAATTATTCTTAAAACTTGCCAGTTAAACAACAACATAATCCAAAAGGCAACTGACATTGCAAGTACCTTTAACACTCACCCGTCAACAATTATAAACGTATAAAGCTCAGTGCTAAGTACAGATGCCAGCACATCAAGCTACCCGAAACTGTCAGATTTTCCCAATCAACTTTGAACCTTATACTTTAGCGCTAAAGTTGAAAATCTATTAAAGAAATCTAACAGATTGTAGTAGCTTGATGTGCTGGCGTCTGAACATAGTGAGTGTAAAATCAGATTATTTCGCGGGGAAGACGGAGCGCCACTCATTAGTTAATGGCGGCGATCAATCTCCATCAATTATGCACACTGCCGCTATCATGTACTGTTAACCTCTGCTGATCATGTATGTACTTTTTTGATGTTGCTGTATGGATATCAGATAGTGGGAATATTTGGCGAAGCTAGCTTTTGATATCTTTTTCTTTTTAAATGATTCATGAGGCCACAAAGTTGAATTAGTAGTTAGAGTTAAATCATCCGTCAATACAAACACACAAAACAAAAATCGAAAGAAAGCTGATCTTCTAAAGCTACATAATAACGTAGCAAAGCCGGAACATATTGAATTACTCCGAAATACAAAACACAACGAAATTATCCCTCAAATGTCACGCAAATCTCAGATATCACATCCGAACGCAAAAAAATAAACAGTAACAACCATTTCTTTTGTTTACATTTCGCATAGTCATAATAAACGTGCTATATGATCCATTCGTCGTATCATTATCACCTCATTTCCCACATTTTCAAATGACTGTAAAAACAACACCAGAAGTTTCTATGAGAGAAATGACATTCATGACTCTAATCTTCCAAAATGACGCTTAAATCTGAAATTTATGAGAAAACCGTTACACAGGTTCTTTTCTCTTTGAAAATAAGATTAAAAAGGGACCAAACAAAGGAAGAAAGATAAAGGATATAACCCCGAACAATCCAAATAAGTGGCTGAACTTTCCGAATAACATTTAATTTCAGTGTTTGTTTTAATCCTGTTCTGAACTCTCATAATTATATTTTACGGAATATTACCATTTATCGGTAAAAAAAATATCAAAGTCCAATACTTTTCTTTTTATAGGATCGTAATAAGTTACGGGGAGTCAAATGAGCTTGTGAATGGATTCTAGTTGATTGAAGATCATTTCAAGAAGCTTGTGATCATTTTAAGGAGCGGAAAATATTCTTTATAGAATTCCCGGTAATCTTCTACTACTTAATATTAAAAACTACCTGATAGCGATCGAGGCACCTTTAATGAGGTTTAAACTCAGTGGTATTCCTACAATTTTTAGGTTTATATAGTCTGTTCTACATAGTGCTATTCTGCTAAATTGTAAACTTGGAAATTAAGCATTATTATTATTATTATTATGTCATTTATTTATTTAGTTATCTTATTTTGTTATAATAATAATAATTTATTTATTAATTTGACAACACTGGTCCAATGGTTAGTACAGCAATAACTTATCAACTAAGGGTTAGTAATTAAATTAAATTAAAATTAAAATCAAATCAAAATATTAAAAAATAATCACAATAACAAAAATAATATTTTTAAACATTTCTTAAAATATAAAAAATAAGTATAAAAACATTTAAAAATATAAAAAATAGTGATCCGCCGGTGTCGGGAGCAGGGTCCAAGCTACCGGTGGTTAGGGCTCCAGAGACAGGAACCTCCTCACAATGAGAGTCGTATCGAGGAGTACTGCCTTCTGAATCAGGTCCTTGATCCAACCGTCTAACGAGAGCCTCGATAGATGATGATGATTATTATTATTATTATAATAATGCACGAGGGAATAAGTTCTAGGCAAATGCAGTACGCCAGCGTGAACTGCATCAATTCTTCTCACTTGGTGGTCGTCATCAAGACTTAAACGTAAGCCTATACGATAACAAACCATTTCCTTAGAATAAACATGCATAATCTGATTATGGAATGACTGGGAACAGTATTTGTTGATGTTGTTGTTGTAATGTTCCCACTGCTAGGGCACAGGCCTCCTCTCTGTGAGAGGGAGTTGTCACATGTCTTAGATTATTTGGCCCTACGACACGCCGGTTTCCTCACGATGTTTTCTTTCACCGTTTTCAGAGCAGTGGTGATAAAATAATTTACACAAAATAAAGCGCCTGTCTGGGTCTGAACCTATAACTCGTAAGTCGCAATCGTTATCACTAGGCTACCATACTATTATGTATATTAACCATTTTGTTGTTATATTTCAATTAAAAAAATTTTTCTGTAAAAAATTATGAATTTAGGCTCCAGTCGATGAGGACAAGCCAAATAAACAAAGCCAAGGCACCCCATTACAAATATATCGACATTATACGAAGGTACACGCCAAAATAACAAACAAACATGTACGGAACATATTTTGAGCTTCAGTAAAAAAAATTAACAACATGGTCATGTACAGGGGAGGACAAAATGGACGAGTCAACTTGTTAACGAGATTATCCCTGTATAATATATTCCGACAGAAATATTACATAGGTACTGGGAAATATGTGCGAACTGGCGTGACGTATGAGGTAGCTTACAAAAAATCTCTGTAACATTAATATTTGATAAGTACTGACGATACTGTTTGCCGGGTCTGACGTAATAAGGATCGTGAGAGTTGGGTGAAAATATTTTTTGTAACGTTGCTAAATAGAAATGTGGTGTGAGCTTATTTTTTGGTCCACTGCCAATCTTATAGGTTTGAGGACTAACAAACGTCGGGACGCTCTCAGATGGAGCGTAAACTTTTGATGGGGGTAGGTAGCAGCTGGATAATAGAAGCCAAAAATCGCGTTAAATGGCGTGTGAATAGAGAGGCCATTGTCTTGCAGTGGAGTGAGAGAGACAGAAAGATTACCTGTATATACATTTTAATAGAACTTTCTAAGAGAGCCCTATGACCTTCAGAGGTCTGGAAAAGGTAGATTGCACGTAAAATTACGGTATGCGTCGACATTAGTAAGGGTTTAATGTTGTTCCACACATACCTACAAATAATACAGAGTCTTTAGATGCTTTGAAGATGTCTGGAAAGTTATACCTGTGCTATAAAATTTAACTTTTGACCCAGTATCTGTGTCAGACAGTATTTAAACTACTTTTTCTATCATAAATAAAGCATTAGGTACTTATTTTAGTGCGTAGAAGTCACTATAATAATGAAGTCACTTTGAACATAAACGAGTGTACGTTTACGGTCTAAGTGAGCGTATGCAGCTGACAAAGGGTAAACCATATCTCTGAGCTTGATAAAAACATGGCCACCGTAGCAGGAGATATTGGAAGAATGCTGGACTAGAATACTGGAAATCCCTAGTTACCATCTTCAACACCCACGATTGAGTGGTTTGACGGCATGGTTGGCGCAGTGGTTAAGCGATTGATTGTTTTTACTAGTACGGGGAACAGGGTGAATCGATTCTGTTAACAACCAAAATAAGTACCGACACATAGCAAACAAAAAGTATAACTAAGTCTATACATTACTTGTAACATTATGAGCCGTACAAGGTTGTTATTTTGTTTTGGTAAATAAAGAAGTTTTTTTTTTTTTTAGTTGTTACCGGTCTGGCTGTTTGTGTATGTGAGTTTAAATGTTTGTAAACTCACCCACAATGCAGAAGAAACTCCTAGTGTGGGGCAAAGTTAAAAAAAAAAGTAAGTTCGGTTCATGTAAGATCTATTTTTACAACAGTTGTTACTCGCGGCTTCATCTGCGATCCAGGATGAAAACTAGCCTATATCCTTCTCCGGGTCATGGTCTAATCATTGTAGGAACTCCACCTCAACTCAGAAATGAAATAACGATTGTATAAATATTCTTCGATATATTTCTCAAGCAAAATAGCAACGCTCTATTCGACGGTTGAATCACCAATGGTTCCAAAAGAAAAACGCACTAAATCAAAACTGTCACAATTAATTCATATAATGGTGGCAAAGGTCTCAACTCTCAACAGCCAAACAATATTTATTAAAATAGTCGATCACTACTTTAGTGACGGGTAGCTGTCAATGTTACCAGACGAAAAATACAAGACTGTTTACGTGTCTATGACAGCTGACAGATACTCGTCACTGGTACAAATAAATAATAACAATTGGATAACCAAAATCGTGAATACAATAATACTGTTAGTCTAACACCATGTATCAAATTTTCGTTTTAGCGTGAAGCATAACAAACAAACAAAAAATAAATTATTTTCTCTTGATAATATTAAATTTTAAAAAATAACATTACAATAGTCATCACTCTAATTTCATCGAACTGTTGAATGACTTTAAAGTCGCCGATTCTGACACCATTTAGCATTCATCGGAACATTTCAGTTATCCTATATTATGATCAGTTTTAGTATAATGACAACAAAATGTTCAACTTAATCCAGCTAAAAGGTTTGCTTGGCCGATTGCCAATAAAACAGTGTTTTGCTGTCATTCCATCTTATGTTGACACTTTGTCTGATAATAATCGCGGTTTGTGATAGATTACTCGTAGACCGCACTGAACAAGATGGAGGAATGTTATGCTTAAGTTATTTTGTGAATCTAATATTGATTGTGCCTTTTGAACGGTTAAGCAGGACCCCAATTGCGTAACACATTTCCTTATGATTTATTCCTGATTCATTACTAATAATTATAGTACATAATTATTGTGAAATTCGTCTACTCTACAACATAAATAACGCAATGAATTTTGTGAATTGTCATAATTAAAGACATTGCAATTCTATTGTATTACACAATTCGCTCCCAGGAGTATCTGTCTTTTTATATATTCATTAGGAACCTTTTTTAAATCATTCTGCCTTGTCAACCTTTAAATCTAGACTAGCTAATATAATGTGTCTCTTTTTTTGTATTTAAATCTTTTGTTTTTTTTTTTATTATTATTATTTTATATTCATAATTATGGTCCTTTCGCTTCGTTTACATTTTAAATGTGGTTTTAAGTTTAGCTTCATTAAAAACGCCTAAAAGTCAGTGCAAAACCTTTTAAATTAAACATTCTTGACCACCACTTTCCTCTGTTCTGCAGTTTAAACAACTCGAATACAACGCATCAGACCTATATAACCTCATTCAGGGACCTGGCTTGCTCCACATTTACGGTACCAACCTCAAGGGAGTTCCAACCATATTTGAGTATGAGGAATGAGTTTGGCTACGATGGATAAATCTGAGTGGCAAATCACGTAATTTTGAGAACGTTCACAGTCCGATCTCAGTCTCAATCTGTCAAAAATACCTCTAATTTCCCTACATTTTTGACAGGTTTCTGACATTGATTGTCGCTGAGATGAGATTTTAACTAGATTTTTAACGTTTAATTGGCCTACTGGTTTTTTTGTTCGTGCTTCGAAAGTCGAATTTCGAATGACGTTTTAGCGATTTTGAGTTTGAGTTTGGTAGTGTAGTCTCTTAGGAAGCTGTAGACATTTTGATCAATTAACTTGCTCAATAAAACAAAGCTAAGTTAAAAAAAAAGTTTCTATGTTTTGTTATCATTATTTGTATCTATGAAGGCTTCAAGAGCTTTGTTCTGCTTATCACATGCCAAGAGCTATGTCTATATTTCTGTTTGTACTAGGAGGAGCTCGTGGCAAAATAATAACAACCTGATCGATGGACCTGTGCGGCTATTATTACATTATTTGTTTATACGAGTATCTATAATAATATTTTAAAGAGGTACAATTTATGAGTTTGTTTGTAAGGGGTTATCTTTGGAACTACTGTCCCAATTCCCGAAAATTCTTTCACTAATGGAAAGCTTCAGTATTGCCGAGTGCCATTGAAAATGGAAATTTTATGTTAAAACAAGACATTTCATGGGGAAGAAGTCGGGCGCAAAAGAAATTCTGTTTGCGTTTTATTACAAATTATATAGAACCCGGTCCAAACCGTACCTACGGTACCTACAATTAGGTGCAGAAACATGACGTTTCTATAACTGGTGTAAAAAGACACTTTAACGAAACCGAGAACCACTTGTAATCTCCGTCATTGTAATATATATATATTTTTTTGTACTGGACCATACCTGGGAACCTCCTGGTTACGGAGATACTAAAGGTCAAAATTCCAATTTTTACTAACGTTTTTTTTAGGAAAACAAGTTTTTAATACTATAACACGACTTCAAAAACCCTCACGACATCTGTACCGTTGCATGCTCCCATGAACCCAACGTTTTGCGTAAATTTTCAAAACAAAAATAAAACTCGTTTCCCAGCAATTATTTTTGTGCAATATTATTTAGTTTGATGTAGAAAATGCGTAGTTGACAGCTACGTGATGGATCTTTTTACACCCTGTATGTACAGTTACCAAAAGAGATAAGTAACCAGTGTCGTCGGATATAGTTGAAGTTTAGTAAGAAACCGATGGAAGTTTTTGAATGAAATTTAATTTTAGAAAAGAACTGTTAGTTTTCTATTCATTAAATAAAATTTTATCCGAAAACATCCATCGGTTTCTTACTAAACTTCAACTATATCCGACGACCCTAGTTACTTATCTCCTTTGGTGACCGTACCTATGTATCGTAAATTTGTCAATACGATGTCCCCAATTTCCACAGATCCGTAATCGGCGACAGCTTTGACACAAATAGCAATTTCCCACTCGAGCGGTAGATAAAAGAAAAATCAATTTCGACACTCGTCATTGGCTAATACGCTTATACCGACTTCGGTTTTAGATACGTACTTAAAATGGTATGTTTCTTTGTATTGATTAGTAAGTAGGTTAGTTATTTTAAAATTTGATTGACCACGCAATCAATCAAATTTGAATGTACAGATGCCAGCATATCAAGCTACTACAATCTGTCAAATTTATTTAATAGATTTTCAACTTTATCGCTGAAGCATAAGACTCTAAGTTGATTGGGAAAATTTGACAGATTCGAGTAGCTTGATATGCTGGCGCCTGTACGTGTACGTGGGTACGGACCCTGGTTAGCCGAAGCAAAAAAAATCCTGTTCAGGTGGAGATTCATAGACTACTCCAAGTTGTAGTACAAATGTGGAGCTGTTCCACAAACACCATGTCCTGCGTGTCCTGCCAGCTGCACGTTACAGGAACTGACAGACACTAGTGAAGGCGTCAAACGTGTAGCCGAATTCTGGGCCGAGATCATTGAGATTGCCATCGACACGCTATGAATAAGAAATTAGATTTATATAACTCTTTTGTTAAAAATACACATGTCTTTATTAGATCGCATATTTTTCGATAGAGATAGGTTTAATATCACTTTTGTATTGTGTATAAAAAATATGCATTCCAAGTGAACTATGTAGTAATGAAAGCTGGTACTTACGTACATCATTGGCTACGTGGAAGATGCTGGTACCAATATCGTTCCATTTCCTTTAAGAATAATTTTATTACTCTAACATTATACCTATGTATTAAAACATACCTACTTTATAAACACCCACAGAATTTATCGATGTACGAAAAATACATACTTCATTATTATACGAGTATTCATTTTATTTCTACACAAAATATACTTTTTTTTATAATTTACAAAGAGCAGATGTTACAAATATGCACACACTCGTTGACGTGAAAAAAGAAATTCATTGATTTGGCTTTATAAAATGTATTTTTCATTCCACAATAATGTGAACAATTTTATGCGGAAAATAGAGAACTATATACTTCAAAGGATTTTGATCTTTAAATACTCAAGGATCATAGAATAAAATGAACATAATTAATGGTGACTTAACATAAGTACTCGTAATCAGCCTATAACGTTCCCACTGCTGAGACACAGGTCTCCTCTCTGTGAGAGGGGATGGGCCATAATCCACCACGCGGGTCCGGTGTGGGTTGGTAGATGTCACATGTCTTCGAATTTTTGTTTCTAGGACAAATCGGTTTCCTCACGATGTTTTCCTTCACAATTTTTGAGAACAGCCGGTCGATTCTGGAAAAATCTCACCATGATAACTAAGGTGAAGTGAGCTGTGAGTCGTGCTGATGCTAGGGATTGACACTAATGGCGACTCATTCCACGCTCACTTCACCCAAGTTTTCACGGTGAGGTGGTTACAAAATCGCACGGCAGTGGTGATGAAATAATTTACACATAGTAAAGCGCCTGTCCGGGTTCGAACCTACGACCTACAACTCGTAAGCCGCGGCCGTTACCACTGAGCCACCACCTGCTCTTAAATTAAATTAATGGTTCTACATTATTAATTAAATTAGCTAAGGGACACATAAAAATAAAAATTAATTCTCAGAAAGTAAAACGAATTATTGCGCTGGTAAGAAATTTATACTCCGAGGGATTACTGCGGCCTTATTAGAAAAACACTACTCGTATATATTTTAATAAAGCAATCAGGATTTCTGGAAAATTCTCGAACAGGCACAATTACAGAGTTGCGAGAATTTCGTTTTACAAATTACGAAGTGTATTTTCATAGGATGCGTAAATTGTTTGTACAATGAAAAAGGCTTTAATTTTCTTTTTCCGCAATGTATACAGTATGTTTATAAAGCATGCTAATCCCAGATACAATATATGTAGTTACATACAATATAGTTACATGCTTTGTGCCAAATGAATTGTATCTTTAGAACGGGTTTGAGTAGCAAAGCATTTTTACCTCGAAAATATTTCTACTTTTCCCGTTTTTGGAACGACTGACATAAATATAAGGTCGCCCACCCAATGGTATGGGATATGTGCACATACGAAAAATATTTAGTATATTTTATTTACGATTTATTGCACACCTCCCCTAGATTTATGTATTACAAGCATTTGTAAAAAAAAATAGATGTTTCAATAAATTTTCGTAGTCTACTCTTTTCATATTTAAAATAATAAATATCATGACGTTTCGTATTTTTGCCCATTTAATGTTAAAATGTAAGTTATGTTTTCAGTCTTTTTTTCGGCCTTTTTATTATTTTCATAGTCACAGTTTATTATCTTTTGACTACGAATAATAAAATAAATGATCTAAAAGGAAAGATTAATGTTAAAAATATGGTTAAATTCGTCAAAGTTTTACTTAGAATAAAAACAAAATATAACTGAACTGAAATAAAATTAATATTCATGAAAGCAAACGCCAAGTTAATAATCATAATTGGCCTTTATGGTACGATCCCTACAGTATTTATTATGTTTCATATCTTTTTTATTTGAAAAACGGTGGATTTTAATTAAGCCCGTTGATAAGGTTTTAAATAAAACACATGTGTATTTAAATGGGGACGTAAGACTCTCAAATGTATTAAAATTTAAGCAATTAAACTTTTAAATACGTTTAAAAAAACACTCATTACTTCTTCTTATTTTGAGTCGATGGTACAGACGCCAGCTGATCAAACTACTACAATCTGTCAATGTGTGTGTTCAATCTTTAATAGATTTTCAACTTTATCGCTATCTGCATTAGGTTCAAGTTTGATTGGGAAAATTTGACAGTTTCTGGTAGCTTGATGTGTCTGTACTTTTCAAATTAGTTGGGTCCAGTAGATCAGCATTAGTGGCGCTCACTAGATCCTTAAAGGTGTAGGTGTATGGCCAATTGGGATGCTCCAGCATAAGGGTCATGTTCCGGGCAGAACCAGTCACATTGGGTGTCGGAGACGTCGGAAAGGTCTTTAATAAAATCCACTCACTATATGAAAAACTGATAAGAATTAATAGCTCGACGACGAGACGCTATTTCTCACATGGAATTGTCATCGGGTGTGCGCGTGCACCGTGCGACAGATGGTGCGACATCTAGCGAGAGCCTGCGACCCTAGCCTGTCATTGCGAGTCTGTAATTCGACACCAAAACCAAGCTTGCGTCAAATGAAAACTGTCGACCGGAGTATGTCGTTGCGTCTAAACACCAAGCTGTCGCAGTTGCATGTCGCATAGTCGCCATGTATCAATCTTAAAATGAAAATAACATCAGTTAAATTGATGTTCAAACTGCACGCTCAAAATGATCGGTAGCGCCATCAAAAGCCGTTAAGTTATTTGCTCGACATTAATTAAAGTTTGACACCGCCACCGAGGTTCGATAATAATAGCTATATAATAGTAGTTACAACAAAGAGGGCCCATCAATATTCCTGTTTTAATATTGGACGTATAAAGGTTCCGTTTTATTCGTATCGTGTTGAATATTGGCCTTCTAACTCATGAAAAGCGGTGCATGTCACTATTGATGTGTTAAAAAAACCTTGTCCATGTTAAGATATATGTGTATAGGAAGATTGTGGCGTCAATGTGTAAATTGAGGATAAATCTAACGGCCGCAAAGTTAGATTTATTATATTTGTGATTTTTTTTTTCGTGATTACAGAGTTGGCTTCATAGTGAAAGTTGTTCATATTCACGGGTAGAACACCCTGTAAAAATTTCGAGACGGTAAAAAAAATCATCCAATATACGCAAAGAACGTACAGCGCTCTCCGCGCTCAATATTACAATGCGTTTAGGATACTGGTGGGGCTGCCCCGTTTCTGTAGTGCGTCAGGAATGTGTAAAAAAATCATCCAGTATACGCAAAGATCGTACAGCGCTCTCCGCGCTCAATATAACAATGTGTTTAGGATGCTGGTAGGGCTGCCCCATTTATGTAGTGCGTCAACAATGCGTAAAAGGTGCGCTTCCCTGGTGCGTAGGGTATGGGGCGGCTCCAACAGTGTCTTAAGCATTGTTGCAAGTCGCCTGGACTGTACATACACGGGTCACTGTTGTGCCATTTCTCATGGGATGTCACAACGATGAACAACCGTTATTTCTTGTATTGTTTTCCTTGTTTTTGTTTAGTGTCTTTGCTTACTAACATATTCGTAAGTTTTACTAACAATCTTGTTGAGTCTTGGTTACTTTAATAAAGATATTCTATTATTATTATTGCATTTTTTCCCCAAAAACAGGCATTCCTTGCCTAGTTTGGGGTTCTAAGGTTTCAACTAAATACAGTTACCCATAGATTAGAATACATTACAACTTTGTACACAAGTTTTTGTTCATGGCTTTACTATGTACCTATAGTTCCTAGTTTGTTTAGCACTTGTGTGTATTTGATATTTTTTTTAGATCAATAAACATTATTATTATTATTTGTGCCCGGTTGATGGCAATATAATCGCCCCTTAATACATGGGACTTCAGGTCATGGCACACGAAATATTACGAAATACATTAAATAATATATTTCGTAATATCAATATGAAAAAGCCAACGGCGGGTAGTCAGCGCGCTTGCCGCTAGCATACTACCCGACTCGCAGCCCGCGCGCTTCAAGCGAGCGGACCGCGTGCTTACAGCGCGCCGACCACGTGCTTACTGCGCGCCGACTCCGAGTCGCCAGCGACATTATGAAAACGTGCAAGTCCTAGGCGTGTTCAATCACAAATGCCATATAACAATATTGTGTTCGCGGTGTCAGCGAGCTTGTACCTCGCGGACTACGTGCGGACTGCGAGCTTGCACCTCGTGGACGACGCGTAGTTAGCGCGCGGGCGGCTAGCTGTAGCCTGAATTCCAGGTGACGCCGTGCTGCAGCTATGCCGATGCGGTGTCGGTAAAATGTGCAATGGCCCGTAGCCTACTATTTTCATTTGAATTCCTCTATACGTTCAAAACAATCTAATTTAAGTTCCCGGAAAACACAACACCGTACATAATTACTAACACGACCAATTCTTAGAATGCCTACACAAGTTTAAACAAGTCTTCAAACACCATGTATAACTTGCGCAAGTACTTGCAAGTTTAACTTGCGGGCCCGCAAGTATGTGACGTTATTATAACACTGTATCCTCGCCAACTCCCACATAGTTGATAGTTGAATTCTTAATGAAATCTGACCTTTGCTTGTTATGGTGTAGAAAATTGTTGGGTTTAATTAAATGGCGCGGTAAGCTTATGATTTACACAGATTGACGTTCATAGTTGTTTTAAATCTTGTACAGAAGGTCATGCGCGACGACCCCAATATCACCAACTAATAAAAAATGGGTTATATTTATTTTTAATTCTGTCGCAAATAAAACGAAATAAACATGTAATGGCATCAAACTAGAGAAGTTAAATTGAGTTTTAAAACCTTCACAACAAAAATCATTCCGACCTCCGCCACATCACTTCAGCCTACGCCGTAGCGGATAGTCTACGCCGTAGCAGATGGGCTACGCCGTAGCAAATAGCCCACGCGTTGAGTTGAGCCGCTTTTTTTTACAAGATCAACGATTCATAAACATGTTGGACTCGAAAACGTAGACAACCTTTTTATCGTTCTATCTGCTGATATCAACGATGGCAATCACTATACTGCATGATTTTTTTTTACCGCCTTCTAATTTTTATAGGGTGTTCTCCACATGAATATGAACAACTTTCATTATGGGACGAACTCTAAAATCACGGATAGAAAATCAGCTGTTTCGTATATTTTGGTCAAGTAAGTACTGAACTTTTGTATTCAACAGCTGATTTTTTTTTCCTGATTTCAGAGATGGTCCCATAGTGAAAGTTGTTCATATTTTTGGATAGAACAGCCTGTAAAAAATTGGAGACTGTAGTAATATCAGCCTATAACTGTCTGGCTGGAGGGCAAAAGCCTTCTCTCATACATTGAAGGCATGAGCAATGTTTCAGACTTATACTAACTATAATTCCAGGTTTCCTCACGATCTTTTCTTTGCACGATGAAAAAAAAAATTAACCATAAGTTTAGGTTTCCTCACGATCTTTTCTTTGACCGATGTCAGTAAGATAAACTCGATCAGATGATTTGAAAAAGTCACATTTGTACTTGCCAAAATGTTTGAACCCACAATCTCGTGCAAAACAGGCAAGGGTTACAAAAATATACAAAAAGAAAAAAAATCATAAACTTCAAACTCACAGTTTAAAACACTGATTGTGTAACTATCAAGTTACAAAATCAGCTTTCATTTCCTCGTAAAGGCGGACAAGTATCAAATAGATTTACGCCGACCCGGCCGCTAGATATGCATCGAACCAATTAGAGCTGGGCTAATCGCACCACGTACACGATATGGCTAACGATTGTGTTGCTTTAGAATTGTTTATTGATTGCTTTTATGGGTTTAAGTGGAGATAACATACAAGAGTATGTTATCTCCGTAAACCGGCCGTAAACCGGCCCAGTTCCTCTCACTGAGAGGAGGCCCTTGTCCTGGCAGTGGAAACATTATAATTTTGTTCCATACGTTAACATACACATAACATCGCCTGGCAAAATACACGCATTGACGTGGAGTACCTATGTTGGGGTCGGCTTCCAGTCTAACCGGATGCAGCTGAATACCAGTATTTTACATAGAGCGACTGCCTATCTGACCTCCACAAACCAGTAACTGGGTAATACGATACCCCTTGGTAAGACTGGTTGTCAGACTTTCGGGCTTCTGACGACCCGTAACGACTGTCAAAGATCTACTCGTACGAATGACAGCCGGGACCAACGCCTTAACGTGCTATCCGAGGCACGGATGGGTCTCGGTATGTAAAGATGGTCACCCATCCACAGACCAACCACGGCAAGCGTAGCTTAGCTTAAGCGTAGCTTTAAACAACTAATGTACAGACGCCAGCACATCAAGCTAGTACAATCTGTCAAATTTCTTTAATAGATTATCAACTTTATCTTTAAAGTATAAGGTTCAAAATTGGTTGGGAAAATTTGTCAGTTTCGGGTAGCTTCATGTGCTGGCGTCTGTGCACACAACATACGTGACACTACCAGTCAATGAAACCATAAACAAAAGACAACGAAATTATCTAATAATAAGTCACTGAAGAAGTTACAAGAAATTGTGACTCCAATGTCCAATTCCTGGTTCTACCCTCTCGCAGTAGCTACCTTTAATGAAATGGGAAAAGTTACCCGGAATGGGTAAAACGTGACTGTACCCAAAAAATTTTGTAACCGACGCCATTAAAGTTGATAAGAAGAGAATTTTATATTGGTTTTTATACTTTTATTAGATTGTCATAAAGATTTTTTAATAATGTATACCGTTGCTAATGAATCCTGGGACGGCCAGTAAATTAAAAGGCTCATTTCAAATTTATTATTTTGCTACTATGTGTTTTAAATTATAGAGATTAATATTGTATTTTAAAAAAGAACTAGGTGAGTTTTAACAAGATCTAGGTGATCTTTAATAAGATTTTGTTAGTTTAGCACAGCTAAACGTCATCAAACGGCATGAAAGATGAAAAGACAGAGTTACTGGAACTTCAAACACGATTTAGGGCGGATTTGTCAATAGCCAGATAACATTTATCTGAGGAATAAATATTGCGGTTTGACAGCTTTTATACAGAAAATTTGTCAAACTATCAGATTTATTCTATAAATAAAAGTTATCTCAATATACAAAAATCAGCCCTGAATCTAAAAAAAAGGACATGATTTTTTGACATGTTTACTATACAAGTGTTGTGTTTTTTTTTTGTTAATTTTGTTATTTCCTTGTGTTTACATTTTTTTTTTATTGAATTTTGCCTAGCCTTAAGTATGTTTTTGTGTGACTTCTTAGTTTGTAAATATATATATGTATATGTAGAACGTCTTGAGATTCAATTCTGTAATGTTGTGAATACAGCGTGTCACGTTAAATGCGCAAAACCTGAAAATAGTTTGATCAGAACAACGAGCAGAATTAATTGAACTACTTTCTAATATAGGTCACATTTTTCCAAATATCTTCATTAAAAACTTTGCCGTGTCTATTTATTAATAGGTCAAGCAAGCCAATGTCAGCGCGGCGCAGCGGCCCGGTGACGACTCCTCCCTCGGTAAAGCGTCGTCGCAGACGCAAGAAACGATCAGAATGGCCAGTAAAACTAAAACAGCATATCAAACCTTTACAAATTTTTTTTTATGACTTTTTTTCTCTCAGAAATAGGTCAATTGAATTAAAAATCAGTTGGGGTGTCTGAGGTTTTGCGCATTTAACGTTACACGTTGTATAATCTTAAATAAATGAATAAATAATTAAACTGTTTATGCCAAATATAGAATGACCCAAAAACCAGTATCAACCTACTCAGTACTAAAACACAACATTACGCATTTGTTTTAAAAATGTGCCCTTCCTCTCTTCTTGCAAGGGTAACATTGATTAATATGGTCGGTCTTAACGACCGGATATTAGCAGTCGACTGCGGAACGGAAAGCGCCTAGAGTACCTATACAAATAAATACAGTAGCATTTGATTAGGTGACTTTAGGGGTGCCATTATGGTGAGTCGCTAGAATAGGGATAAACTAAATAGGTTAACGACCTTGATACTGTAAAAATGTATCTGTATAAAAAAAAACAAACTTCAAGAAACAAATCTTCAATGTACAGACGCCAGCACATCAAGCTACTACAATCTGTCAGATTTCTTTAATACATTTTCAAGTTTATCGCTAAAGCATAAGGTTCAAAGTTGACTGGGAAAATCTGACAGTTTCGGGTAGCTTGATGTGCTGGCGTCTGTACTTAAAGAAATAGTTACAGATGGAAACAACATTGGCGAGGAAATAGTTGATGGAATTATTGAGCGTCTACGTATGTCACCGTGATAGATACCGACGAAATAATTTATTAAGTTTAACAAATCTAGTTTATGGCCTTTCGAATAATCATTATTAATGAAAACTTATTGACTAATTTATTGATTGGACTGTATTATAACATTTTTTTCATCGGCAGACGCAAAAAAAAAAATAAATGTCAAAAATAATTTGTTCGGGAGTTCGCCAATGTTCTTTAGTTTATTCCTTTCTTTGTACCGAGACCGTAAATTCATGCTTGTGTGGTTTTTGTCAAATAACGACCCACAAAAAACTTAAAGGGCTTTGAAGGTCCATGGTGCCCTACCCGTCCGCCAATTTTATTATTATTTTTTTTCAAAATGGCGGCCACGCACGAATCCTACAATGGATAGCTGACATCAATACAATGAAAAAAAACAATGCCGGACAGGCTCCATATAAAACTTATCACCTTTAAGAGAACATATTAAAAAAAAAACGATACCACAAAAACGTTAACCAATATGAAATAGTCCTTTACTTTCAATAAAATGTCCATGTATTTTCCGCGACCCGCATACTTTGTCCAACAAGAATCTGTCAATAAATTCCAACGCTGGATCGTACATACACCGCTATACTCGTATATACAACATTATTTATTACATTAAATAAAACAAATTCGCAATTGGAAAGTGCACAGAATGCTCGCTTCCGCTTTATTCAGCATGTATGTAGATGCTTGAAGCGCTGCGCAGGTGCTCGAGCCAATCGGCTTTAAAATATAAACGAAACTGGGACAAAAATTTGTGAACGTGACATGAGTTTGTAAATGCATAGTGGGCGAAAAAATCTCATTTAAGTTGCATTATAATATGGTCTCAAAAGAAAAACGGCCTGTGTCCAAGAGTCTCAAAAGAATGATTAATTACTCTCAAGCAATCCAAAAAATTCCATATAAACCTCTCTGCAAATATCAAAAACCCTTTTCACGCGTACCTCAATTTTTGATTCGCTTATTCACATTAATTTCAACAAAGCTTTCACGAGCCTGCGTACAATTTACCACTAATTCACGATTCTAAACGGTGCGACGTGTGTTCCATTCCAACACCAGTTCGAGACGCTTGAAATTCGAGCACAGGTGCATAACACGAGCCACCCAGCTTTAAAATACAAACGGATTTCATGAAAATTTAATCAGGAAGCTTTACAAGGCTCGAACCGCCTGAAAAGGTAGCTACAGATACTTATAAAGGTTCATGCACACACGTCGTCACGTCACCGTCAATTCACCGACCAGAAAACTCAAATATAGTTTGGTAGAAATCGTAGGATATATACCCATGCGCCAGTCACATCGCTAGCAGCGTTTGTCACACAAACATCACGTCATCGACGCATTGTAGCGTATATTTGGAATGAAAACTACCTCCTACTTATTCACATAATAAAAACTGTCAAACTTTCAAACTGTCAAATTTTCCCAATCAACTTTGAACCTAATGAGCGATAAGGTTAAAATCTATTAAAGAAATTTGACAGATTGTAGTAGCTTGATGTGCTGGCGTCTGTACTAGAAAGCAAACTTATTGTATTTAAAAACAATGTTAAATCCTGGTATCTCGTCTAGCATATAAGTGATTTGATGTTTCAAAGTCAGTGCATTTGATTTAATGCACTTTTGAACGACAACATTTACAATAAAATAGAATTGATTCTAGTCGCCCCTTTCAAACAGTGGTTTTCGTTTGGAGAAGAATGAGCACTCCACAGTTACTTTTTTGAAATGTTTTATAATATTTTGTGCTTTTTTTTTACCGGCTCCAAATCTTTACAGGGTGTTCCACCCATGAATATGAATAACTTTCACTATGGAACCAACTCTGAGATCACGAAAAAAAAAATCAGCTGTTTCATACATTTTGGTCAAATAGGTATTGAACTTTTGTATTAAACAGCTGATTTTGTTTTCGTGATTTCAGAGTTGGTCCCATAGTGAAAGTTGTTCATATTCATAAGTAGAACACCCTGTTAAAATTTAGAGCCTGAAAAAAAATCATCGAGTATTTCAAATCATAGAGTAATTATATGTGAAGATGAAGCATCTAGAATAAAAACTCTATCACAATGGGTAAAAGAATCAAGAATGACGCCATGCCAGATTTACACACATTGTAAAAGTAGACGATTTCAATTTTTTTTTTTTTTTTGCGTTTAACGGTATACTGTAAGTTCACGTTGTATTTTTAACAAATACACCAGGTCATGTCCAGAAACTTGACGTGACTGACCAGTGACGTGATTAATGTGTGTGCACGCACCTTAAGCGTATTCGCGTCTATATTTTTATTCCTATAAATACGAGAGATTTCGTTTGGCAAACAGTTATGAAGAGGCGTTCCGCAATGAATGAGTTCGTAGGGTATTAAAAATTCACATGTGGAAATTCACAATTTTCCTTTGCGTCGGATTATAAGGATGTATTTCGTATCCTTTGTTACGTCATCACGTGTAATTATTATGACGTGTTTGTCCATATTATAATACATTAAAACGTATATTGTTCTTATAGGGCGAAGTTAAGAACTGACATTGATGACCTTTCAGTTCTAGTATCTAACAAAACTATGCTTTATCAGTAGTCATAAATTAAATACCAAAAGATGTACATACAGTCATTAGAATGTATAAAAAGAAAAAAGAAAAGAAGAGTTTTAGAGAAAGTGTATTTATGCTACTGCATAAATAAATACAACTTCTCTAACTAGGAGCCGGGCGTTGGCAGCTGCGGCACAGTTTTAACTAGTGCAGCTACCATCGTTTAACATTGTTTGTCTTTGAATGTATTTATTTTTATTAATTCATTTATTTTATTATTAATGTACAAAGAGTAAAAAAATATGTATTTATTTCTTATGTTTGGTATTTTATTTCTTGTTTTGTTTTATGTTGTTGTTTTGTTTTTGTTTTTTAACGATTTAACAACTTACGCAAGATTCAAAAGTTTTGGTAGATTTTTTACGGTGTTACGAAAAATAGTATTATAGAAACCATACTATTATGAAATAAGTATTTATAAGTGTAGCTTGCAGAGTAAGCAAACTAAAGTGGCAGTAGGCTGGCCATGTTTATCGAAGGATCGATGGCCGATGGAGCAAACAAGTTCTGGAGTGGTGACCGCGTATTGGCAAGCGTAGTGTGGGACGCCTCCCAGCTAGATGGACGGACGACCTAAAGAAGGTAGCTCGGGTGGGTTGGATGTGGAAAGCGGAGGACAGGGTGTTGTGGCGCAGCCTGGGAGAGGCCTATGTCCAGCAGGGGACTGCAATAGGCTGAGTTGATTGATTGATTTTTAAGTGGGCGTGATGTTATGTGTTAATTTTCTCAAAGTCACAATTTTTCTTTTGCGATAAAATCACGTGACTGTACTAAAAGAGTTTCGTATGTATAATATGCGTAAAATTTATCTTTAATGGGTACATAAAGAGCTTTTCTTACCCAAATTGTATAAAACATATGACACGTTTAACAAAAACATGCACAGAGAAATATCAACCAGAACATTATCCAAAAAGGATTTCCAATTGATTAAATACGGATTTACGGAAAGGATTGAATCCACACAATCACAACATTTTATCTGCAAGAGGAAAATCTCTACCAAACACACCAAAAGATGCCTCGCTGCAGTACTTATCAGCCAAAATCAGAATTAGCAGGCAAAACAACTTTTATCATGTTGTCCCATCCATTAGTTTGAACTCACCACAAATCTTAAGTAATTAAATTATGGTGTTTTTGTTGACATAAGTATAATCTCGATAATGTTATATTCTATTTAGACTTATACGAGAACTTATGGTACAGACGCCAGCATATCAAGCTACTACAATCTGTCAGATTACTTTAATAGATTTTCAACTTTATCGGTAATGCATACGGTTCAAAGTTGATTGGGAAAATTTGACAGTTTCGGGTAGCTTGATGTGCTGGCGTCTGTACAGTAAGTCATTTGTTAATTTTTTTAAAGTAGGTAACATGATAATGGTAAATATAGTAAAGAGAGCGCTATGTTACGCCCTCGCGTACAAATATTTGTAATTAAGTAATCCAGCCAGCCGAGTGAATAATTAAATAAAATAAGCCTGGACATTTTATAATTCTTTTTTTCTTGTATTGTATAGTCATTTCCTAGCTATCTATCCCATATGTTGCACCTACCATATTTTGTCTCTGCATCACCCTAAGGTTGACTGGTAGAAAATGCCTCAGGCATTAAAATAAACTTTTGTACGGACAATCAAATAATATAACAAGCTTATAAATTCGTGATTTTTCGCGATACACTTTTGAAATTTTGTACATAGATTCTTTACATAAAAATAATAGACACGTGTTTCGGGTTTTCCATATCTATATATATGTCCCCCTTTGTACAGTATTTTTTTTTTATTTGTTTTTATCATAAATAAAAAAAAATGTCGCGATCAAAATACGCCCGTGCAAAGCTGGGCTAGGGCGATAGTCATAATGATTGCATTATAATGTGTAGCTTCCTAAAAATCTTGCAATTTAATTTATTCATTGACTTTGGACAACAATATACTCCATTTTGTTAGTAAAATATAACTAGTGTTCGTAGTACAGAAACAAGGCGAAGAATAACAAGAAGAAGAATACTCGTAGTAGGTGACTGGGACAGGATGTGCAGCAAAAGATAACGCAAGGAATAAGCTACCTGACCATTCTCCCCACACAATGCCTCAGAGAAGGGGAGTAAGGACTCTCGACCACTGGTTTTCTGGATGGTATTGTCACTGACCCGCGTTCTGCGCATCAGTGATGCGACTTTTTTGCGAATCACTTCATCGAAGTTCAAAGGCAATGAATCTATACTTTATTTCTTAGTTCCATAACACAATGTAACACAAACATCAAGCTATTTTATTCAATAGAAAAAACAATCGTATTAGTTTAAGCTGTTACCAATAATATGAATGGAACGAAAACATGGCTTCGTTTTAGCTTCACTAAATGTTATCGACCAATTTACCCGAAAGTCTTGTTCCCGAACTGTATACAAATATTAAAAAAATGTTTTTAACCTAGGTATAAAATGTTGAGATCCTATGCAGCAAATATTACTGAAACAAGGCATAAAATTTCTAAAAACTTTAAAAAATACTATGAAAATTCTAGCGTTTTTTTTTACTTTGTATGGGTTAGTATGATGACAATTACATTTCAAACAATTCAACACTTTTGTTTAAAATAAAATCTATACTATTCCAATTCTCAAACAAGCATTGCATGAATTCAAATACCTTTCAAATGTAGTATGTCGAAATCTTATTTCAAATCCTTAGGGACTTGAGAAATGGACTCGAAGGTGTCCGCGCGCAGAGAATATGCAACTGCTATATTTTTATAAATCATATAAAATTCTCAGCTGAAAATTTAACTTCTCACAGGAGCGGGAAACTGGGTGAGTCCTAGTTTCAACTTTGCCATGATTAAATAAGTTGTAATAATGTTGAAGTTATAATATTATGGCTGCTTATTTATACATATTTTAAAAGCCTACCTCATTTTAACATAACTACAAATACATAATCAGCTTTTGTAAGCTTTTTACTGACAGTAATCACAATTTTTTAATGGTATTTTTTGGCTATGAAGCCGAACACATGGTTAGTGGTCTTCACCGCCTTGGAATACCTGCAATACCATGGGAATCACTTATGCGATGTCAAGCCAGAAACAACGCTGAAATGTCTCATGTATCACAAATTTATCAAGGCAGTGACCGAGTGGCGTCCCAGGGCTGGAAGACGAGGTGTCGGTCGTCCGACGGCGAGGTGGGCGGACGATATTGTTGTAGTGTTTTTATGGAATTCGGTTGTTTTTTTTTTTAAGTTTTTATTTTTCACTTTTTAGTTATACCTACCCCAAACAAATTCATATAGGTAACACTATTTGCTGAGTAAATATCAATGACAGGAAGCTGTATCTGCGTTTATAGGGTGAAGACGTGATGTTATGTTGTGCGATTGCGTAAACAACGCATACATATGCGATAGCAGCAATCGCGGTTGTTAAACTGGTATTTATTGAAGAGTTCTGTTGTCTGTCTCCGAAACATCCGAATTGATAACCTACTCGTTTTTGAAGTCGGTTAAAAAGGTAACCAATTTCAGAACAACATAACGCGAACGTGACGTTGCATCCGCGGCACTTAAAGTGCCTCGGAACAAATGTGTGTGGTACTAAATAATGCGTGCTACGCTCTGCTAATCTCTAAACAACATTCTGGAACAACGGAGAATTTACAGAGGTATTTTTGGTACGTTCCCGTTTTGTTGTAGTAGGTATAAGCTTTTGTAGTTTGTTTTATAAAATGTTTGTAGAATAATTTAAAGTTGATCATACATGTTACTGATACTCGTAGAAATACTCTTTTTTAGGGTTTTAAAACTTAAACGTATAATATGGAAACCATTTTGGTTCAAGTTATTTTGTTTTGTTTGTTTCATTTTGAACTTTCATTGGCTATCTGTTGTATTCTTGTAAAACAAGAAAACAAACAAAGAAAATTCTATTATTTTTTGGTTTAAAGATTGTCTAAACTTTGCCTAAGCCGATTGTTCTACCCAGTTTAAATCAAGGGCCAATGACTTGTATTGGACTGCGACAATGCCTAAAAGTGGATTGTAATATTAGGTCATCCCACTTCCAGTGTCATATTTTTTTTATTATTATTATTTTACAAAAACTGACTACTATACTATATAACCTTGTGACACTCATCAATAATCTCCACCACTATTAATCACTCGCTCCCAGACTGCTGGCAAATCTTGAACACCATTTAAAGTACCACTTTCATTTAATTCATCAATAATGCTCTTTAGTTTAATATCTAACTCCTTTTTGCTATTGTATCGAGTACCCGACAATTTCCTCTTCACATGGCCAAAACAATTGAAATCACAAGGATTCATATCCGGGGAATATGGCGGCTGAATAATTTCAATCCATCCTTTATCTTCAATTAAATTCTGAACTATTTTTGATTTGTGCGGTCTGGCGTTATCATGTAAAATTATAGGACTCGTTATATGATGTTCGTCTGCCCAAATAGGAATATTTTCTTCTAAAAATGACTTATATCGCTCTCCAGTCATAGTTGTATTTTCATCATAAGTTCTCCAAAAAGCAATGCTTCTGACATCCATAGCTACTATTAGTAGTATTTTTCGTTAATGTAGCTCTGCACGTGGTAAATGTTCAGCTGAAGTGCCCGGTTCCACCCAACATCGTGACTGATGTCTTTGACGAGGAGTATAAAATTCGACCCAAGTTTCATCAAGGCATATGAATCTATTAAGTATATTTTTCTTACGGCGATACCACGATAAATGGCTACGCGCAGTTTCATAACGAAACTCCTTCTGATCCGTGTTCAGAGTGTGGGGCACCCACACTGCACTTTTATTCACCAGACATAAATCCTCCGTGAGTACTCTATGTATAGTGGAATGAGGAATGTTAAGTTGAGTGGAGAGATCACTGACACTGACCCTACGTGACTGACGAAGTGCTTCCTTGATTTTGTCCCTTGCTTCTAATCTAGTCGATGATAATGATCGAGGTGCTCGCGGCTCATCTTCAGCTGTGGTTCTTCCTTGTTTGTACATTTCAAGCCATCGCTGTACGGTTCTTTTATTTAAGGCGTTACGACCAACACACTTTACCAGTAAGTCGTGCGCAACTCCTCCAGAGTAGTTGAGTAAAGCACAAAACTTTAGAAATATACGTTGCTCTACTGCATTAATAGATTTTTTTAAATCTTCCATTTTAAATCAATGCACGTCTTGACAATACAACACACCAAATTAAACTAACATGATTGTACAACACAACACATGTATTAACTATTGCATACCATTGCGCAATACATAAATATTGGAAATAAAAAATATGACACTGGAAGTGGGATGACCTAATAGAAAGAGTTGGCTACAAAACATTGGAATGTCCTTCAAATAAGCAAGCAAGCAATATTAAAAGATTATAGCTCCAAAGAAAACACAATCACTCCTACAATAATGTCACAATAGCAAGAACCGGCGAAGTCGGAAACAATAACTGGCTGTGTTTTCGCACAAAACAGTGGGAAATGCAAATTGTTTTACGAACCTAGCCTTGGGGACACTGGGTGTGCATTTGTGTTAAGCACGTCGCCTTATAACGAAGTTATGTAGCCTGTTTACAAGATGGGTGAATATTAAATATTGTTGTTAGGCATAGTGGCTGTTTTAAAACTATTTTGACGTCTTAAAATGAGAGCCAGTCTTGCCAAGGGGTTACTCACGATTAAGGGGTTAACCCGTGAGAAGGCGCGCCTAATTTTCTTACACGAGTAGGCGCGTGCGAGCAAATTGCTCACACTATCATAAAATGTTTATATTTTTAGTGTTTCTATATTTATTGGCTTATAATGTATTTAAATAAATAACACAAGGTTTAGTAAGTAAGAAAACAAGTATTTTAATCAAAACTATTGAACATAATAGCAACTTCTAACGCAAATAACAAAACAACCTAGTATTAATTAATTTTTTTGGCACGTTTCATAAAAATCACAATAAAAACTGTTCCATAACAAAAACTAAAAAGTGTTATTCATCCATTAAATCTACACTAATGTGCCTCTCGAAACACACTGAAAACATGTATTTTACATGTTCGGCGCAAAGTAATTGCTGGGCGCGTGATGAGCAAATTGCCGCACGTTGGTACATGGCCTCCACAAACGCCTTGCTGCGCGGTCGCAACGCCACTGAGCAGATCGAGAATTGCGTCAGGGGAGAGGGGGTGAATATTTAGGAAGGTACTTAAGTGCTTGAATTGGTGTGGCATGGGAAAGACAAAAAATTTTTGAATTAGATTTTTGTGTGAGCAAATTGCTCATAGCGCGCCTTCTCACGGGTTAACAGGATTGTCAGTGGCGGTTAGATAGGCAGTCGTTCCACATAAAATACTAGTATTTAACTGCATTCGGTTAGACTGAAGGCCGACCCCAACCAAGTTGAGAAAAGTACGGGCAGATGATGGAAAATATTTAACCCCTCTCTCTTCTGCTAAGAAACCTTATTAAGGTCGGTAAGAATAGAAAAGTAATTGTGTCTCATTAGTAACAGTTGAGCTACGAGTATTAAAAGCTTATGAACAACTTTCAAAGGCACAGATGAAAGGTCAGAATTAAGGTGTATTTGCAAATATTGTATTGCATATTAAAAGGACAACAAGTTAGAATAGTCTGTGGTTTCTGCCTAATAGAGTTTATTTACTTATGTAATTTAGAAGACTCAAGTTTAGGTTTACCCTTTATAGCGATTTATGCAAACTGATTATTTTATGAGTTAAAGTAATTTTAGTTCATATTAACTTACTCCAAAACAAATCATTTCATATTCAGGGACATCTGTTTAGTTTTTTTTTTTTTTTTTTTTTTGTGTGCAAAAAGATAATTGAAACTCTCTTATTAAGAATCTCCAATCGGACCGCTGAAACATTTCAAATAGATTTTTTATATCCAATATTCTATTACTGAACATCTGGCTTAGTATTACAATTTAATTTATTTCGGTGTCTATACCTCATAATTGTGTAAAAGAAATTTCGTTTTTTCAAACGAAAAAAACCTGCTAATAATTTAAATAAATTTCCAAGAGAATATAAACTTGATTGTACAATAATTTTAAGCTTCTTAATTGCATAAATGTAAATTATATAACTTTATAAGAGCTATCGTGTACTTATATTGTAATATATTCAAAGTTATGGTCTAAAGTTGAGCTTGTATGAGCATAAAATATGTAACTTAATGCTGAACGATATACAAAGATGGTTGTGGGAAGCTTATATAATAAAGACTGTTGTTGTAATCACAAATAACCAAAAGAAACTCTATGAATGAGAGATACTCAACCAGGAAGCAGTGATAGCCCCTTTTTTTGTTTTCGGTGGAACCTTTAACAGGCTAAAGGTACCCGAACTCCGTGGAGGGAGGTCGGGGAGTGTGGGATATTTACCTCACTACAACCACGGTGATCACCATCAGCACATTGGGTGGTCCCGATTCCTCTTAAAAGACCAATTCCGGAACCCCCCCAGTGCAACGCATGTAAGGTTCATCTCTGGGGAGATTGTAAAGGGGCATCCCCTGAGCCTTGCTATGCTCGGCAGCACGTGACCATTGTGCCACCGTCTTCCCTGAGGTCACTTGGTGGGCAAACAGAGTCCCAACTCTGTGCGCCCGCAACCCCGAAGGACCGCCTACCTTGATGGGTAAGTGGGTTTCGGCGTATTAAGCGCAAAGGCGTTTGCCACCTCGACGCCACCTCCGAGCAGAATCAGGCAGTGATGGCCCAGTAGTAACTGCCGACAACCGACTTACGAGTTGTAGGTCATAAGTGCGAACCCAGACAGGCGCTTTAATTTGTGTAAATTATTTCATCACCACTGCCCTCAAAATGGTAAAGGAAAACATCGTGAGGAAACCGACATGTCCTAGAATTGAAAATTCGAAGACATGTGACATCTACCAACACGCACTGGGTCAGGAGTGATGATATGCTCTACGAACCGATTACTTCAAGAACAACTGTCGTTTGACAACTGACATACGGGTACTTCGACATCCCAAAGATTTCTGACTTTCAAGAGTTTTATACTCCTGAATACCTGTAACGACTGTTAGAAGTATTGGTTTGGAAGATATTTGTATGAAAACCAGACCCGACAAGTTTATGCATTCAGCAGAGGATGATGGGGTTTCGCTTCGGTGTTATCTTAAGCAACTAATTGTCACAAGGTGTGTTAAGTAACCAAAGCTCATTTACATTGAATATAGTGCCATATTCATACCAAACTAACCAACGTTTATTTCATACATGCTCTCAGCTACGCCCCGTGGATCCCGGATACGTCTCGATTCCGTAGGAATATCAGGATAAAAAGTATTCTATGTGTTAATCCTGGTTATAAACTATCTGTGTGCCAAATTTCATCAAAATTAGTCCAGCCGTTTGAGCGTGAAGAAGTAACAAACATACAAACACACACACACACACTCACAAACTTTCGCCATTATAATATTAAGTGTGATAACCCCGCATACATATGTATATAACGTCCTTAAAACCAGCGCTATAAAGTTGCGATTCGAGGCGTAAGAGCAGTTTTCATTACGCATACTCGTAGACAAAGAAAACAAAACGTAACATAATGAAACAATAGGTACCTGTTACTTTTAATTAACGTTACTTCACAAAGGAATACTTATATGCAGTCGGTATTGTGTGAAACAAATGTAGTGTATTAAGAAGCGAGGCATTGTATCATTGACTAAGGTCACAAGGACATTGTAATGGGAAGATGTCTTTGTATTTATTTTTAAACTCATCCATAAAGGAGGAGGTTATAAGTTAATTTGCTTTTTTATGTTTATATAGCTTGCAGAGTAAGCAAACTGAAGTGGCAGCGGGCTGGCCATGTCTGTCGAAGGGCCGATGGCCGGTGGAGCAGACGAGTCCTGGAGTGGAGACCGCGTATCGGCAAGCATAGTGTGAGACGCCCCCCAGCTAGATGGACGGACGACCTAAAGAAGGTAGCTGGGGTAGACTGGATGCGGAAGGCGGAGGACAGGATGTTGTGGCGCAGTCTGGGAGAAGCCTATGTCCAGCAGTGGACTGCGATAGGCTGAGTTGATTGATTGATTGATGTTTATGTAGTAGGCTGGCGACGACACGCGAATGCAAGCGGAGAGATTAGCAAAGATCGCCAATCACTGGACGAATCAGGAGAACATCGCCATTGACGTAGACTACGGCAAAGGTGGTGTGACAATCTGGTAATATTTCCGGGGTCAACGTGAGCAGATATCGCACAACATAGAGGTGTTTCGAAGGAAAACACATAGGCTTAGAAAAAATAAAAATGTAATATCGTTAACATTTTTGAACCCACCTACTCATATTATTAACATACACATATTTTGATCATTTCTGTCATATTTTTACGTGTCAAATAAAGTAGAATATACTCATCGAACCATGTTCACATTCAATTTATTTTAGAGTAACATACAGTGTTTCCGCGAAATGTCACAATCGGCATCGCGTTTTTAACTTCCACGATGATTGATTGTTGATAACGTAAGAGCTTTTCAATAGCAGTTATTTCGCATAAAAAGCTATTACAAGTAGCTACACTGACTGCTTTCTACTTTATTTCTCCTTCAACTGTTATTAAGTCAACAGCAGCTAGGTAATAAATTATAAAAGATCAAAGTCAACGGTAAAAGGTAGTTCAGTTAAATCAATAAGGGAAAGTTCTAAGGAAAGTACTCATACATGACTCGGTATTATGTTTGCTCGCATACAAATTAAATTATTTACCAAAGGAACAAACTCGTAAGACATTATATTTGAATTAAGTGTCTGGAAAACGGGTAGTAGTTATAATTTATAAACTTGTTATGCAGGATTCTTTTACAATGAATGTAGTAACATTTAATTCTCAACCACTTCAAATGAAATAAAACCTGCGGTTGGGCTGCTACGCCGCGTAGTCCCGTAGCTGAGATACGCCGTAGCAACCGCGTAGCACGTACTCAGAAGAAAGAACCAACTCATTATTTTTAGCATTACGTCTCAAATGAAGGTCTTATTAACATGAAAATAATGAGCATTTTAGTTGGATTAAGAGCAAACCGGACATTTTTCAAAATACCTAAAAACTTTACTCGAAAAAAGCCTTATACGTCTCAGGAATCTGCAAAGACCTGAGTGCATTTATTATTTATAGTTTCTCTAAGCACCTAGCCTCGACAAAAGCTCCTAAACTTTTCCGATTAAGTAAAAATAAGCTAGTGAATTTATAGCTGAAGTCTGGCTTAGCTAATTCAGTGGGAGTCTGGCAACTTCAAAATTAGTTTAAAATTCGTATGCAGTACTTATTGGATGTGAAATTGACGGGGTGTTGCCCAACCTACTAATTGGGGTCTTCTATTTGCGGTACAGTATTTTTTTTTATCTAGAAACATTCTGGAATAGGGTGAAATGAAGACTTTTAAATTGAATCTCGTCTTTTTTGTGCCACAGCGAAAACGTTGTAGTAAAACATTTATTTAATAAGACCTATACCAAAAAAGTAACTGGTAAATCATATTCCACGATAAGTGTACTGTTTCCATTTTTTTTTAAACGTTGTCCCACACTAGGAATTTCTCCTGTATTGTGGGTGCGTTTACAAACATTTAAAGTCTCATACACATACAGCACGACCCGGAACAACTACTTGTAGGTCATACAAATATTTGCTCCGTGCGGGAATCGAACCCGCGACACGCAGCGCAGCATTCAATCGCTTAACCACTGCGCCAACCGTGCCGTCAAATTCCAAAACTGAAAACGTTACCCTCCTTTTGGGCTCCTTCACAGTCGGGTAAAGATACATGAGGCAAACGAGAGAGAGTACGTAGTTACTGGGCATAATTACATACATACATAAACTCACGCCTTTTTCCCAAGGGGGTAATAATAATAGTAAAAAGTAGGCAGAAACTAAACAACGCCACCTGCAACAATATTTATATACTCCTTTTGCTTCGTTTACGTTCATACATCTGTAGTACTATTCTGTAAAAATCTCACTGTGATAACTCGGGTGAAGTGAGCTTAAAATGAGCAGTTATTAGTAGAGTCAATCCCTAGCATTAGATGGAATGACAGCTCACTTCACCTAACTTCTCACGGTAAGATTCTAACAGAATCGGCCGGCTGTTCAAACACGTACGCCTAACTAACATGTCTCGCATCAAATTTGAAATTTCAAATAGCCTTGCTAGCAATCTTACAAAATAGTTTAACAATATATTTAAATGAAGAGTTTAGACATCAGAAATCGTGAGTTTTTCTCCTCATCACGCATAACATATAAAATAATTAACATTTTATCAACGCTCAATCCGATTTACGCTAAAAACGGCCATACATAATCACAAAACACACACACTTCAGTCATTAAACCAATAAGTCCATACTAACGGGTACAGTTCGCACGTACGCCAAATTTTTATTTAGGCTTTTGGTCATTAATATGCATGGGGACGGCACAGGATTGGCTGGGACAATGAGCTTGGCATACGTGACCCGAGTCCTGAATTAAAACCAGTTTCATGGCGGATTTATGCCAGTTTTGAACTGGTTATGCACTTAGTTTAGTGATTACATGGTTTGTTTTATTACGCTGTGTTGCGTTGTTTGGACAATTCAAATTCAACAGCATTCAGCTATGCATTGTTCACGAGCATTGTGATTAGTAGTACCTCGAGTTAGTCATTATTTCTAAATAGAAAATGAGGCTATTAAAAAAGCTGTTTTTTTATACTGTATGATTTTTTTCAGGCTCCAATTTTTTTTATTTTATTTATTTTTATTTTTATTCAAGAGGAACAACAAACAGCCACAATATAAAACATAGAAATAAGAACTACACAAAACATGTAGACGATATTGCAGCCCACAACGCTGTTCACAGATTATCGATAAGATATACAGTGAAAATAATAATAATAATAATCGCTAGGGTTACAAATACATTTTTTTTTTTTACACTTATTAAATTAACTTATGTGTTTAAGAGTTATATAATATAATGTACATAATGAATAATGTAATGATACTCAAGAAAGGCACAAAAAAATAAATATAGATATAGAACAACAATCAAGAAAGCTCCTTAAGTATAAGACTCTTGAACCTATAGGGAGCACATGCAAAAATGTCTATATGTTCAAAGGTCCTATTGTAGGAATCGACCATTCTGCGAACAGGCGAACGCAAGCCAGAGTTGGACTTGCAAGTACCCACTGAAAATAATCTGCCAGCGCGCACCTTTCGCTTGTGGATTGTCCTAGGAACTGCATAGCATATCATGTTGGAGAGTTCAATGCTGTCAAATTTATCTCTGACTACTATATAAATAAATGATACTATATAAATTCATAGCTTCTAAGTACTTACGTCTATTTTCAAGTGTTGCGAGCTTATACTTTGCAAGCAAATCTTGGTATGGCAAATAACAACCATAACATCTATAATGCATGGTACGCAGAAATTTATACTTTATAATTTTTACAGGGTGTTCTCATGAACTCATGAATATGAAAAACGTTCACTATGGGACCAACTCTGAAATCACAAAAACAAAATCAGCTGTTTAATACAAAAGTTCAATACCTACTTGACCAAAATGTATGAAACAGCAGATTTTTTTTTCGTGATCTCATAGTTGGTTCCATAGTGAAAGTTATTCATATTCATGGGTGGAACACCCTGTAAAAATTTGGAGGCGGTAAAAAAAAGCATGCTCTATATTTATTTATTTATTTAAACTTCTCGCACAAAAGGTGCAAAGGCGGACTTAATGCCTTAGGCATTCTCTACCAGTCAACCAAGGGTGGTGCAGAGATTAGATGGCAGGTGCTTCGATTGACACGACGACGATAAAAATTAAAAAAAATAAAACACTAGACAAATACATAAATAGGTTTTAAACACATACATACGATTTACTATAATATACAACGTGTAACGGAAGGGGGGTATCAACCCTGAAGGAGGTGAATGTGCTCATGAAACTCAACAACTTTCCCCAAAGAACATAGGTCGAAATATGAAAAAAAAATTTGGCCCTCCCTTACAAAACCGACTACCAGCTGATTGATTTACTATGGGAGGGCCAATTTTTTTTTTCATATTTCGACCTATGTTCTTTGGGGAAAGTTGTTGAGTTTCATGAGCACATTCACCTCCTTCAGGGTTGATACCCCCTTTCCGTTACACGCTGTATATTTATAACATTATATTTGCGCATAAGTAAAATATATTTTTTGAAACTACAATCATCACTTTTTTCCGCAAATAGACACATAAACTCACGCCTTCTTCCCATGGGGTAGACAGAAACTACAGAAGCAACCGGCTACGATACTTACATACACCTTTTGCTTCGTTTACTTTCATACATTGCTAATCTGAAGATAATCTATTATTTTATCACACTAATATTATAAAGGCGAAAGTTTGTGAGTGTGTATGTTTGTTACTTCTTCACGCTCAAACGGCTGAACGTATTTGGATGAAATTTGGTACACAGATAGTTTATAACCGATATTAACACATAGAATACTTTTTATCCCGATATTCCCACGGCATCGACACTTATGCGCGTGAAACCGCGGGGCGCACCTAGTTGTTCTATAATAAGTTATTCCCATCCAAGTTGATTTCACTTTATTTCAATATCGGTACCCAACCGACCAATCACATCTTTTAACCGACTTCAAAAAAAGGAGGAGGTTATCAATTCGACTGTATTTTTTTTTTTTTTTTTTTTTATGTTTGTTACCTCATAATAACCGACTGGGTGAACCGATTTTCATGATTCTTTTTTTATTTGAAAGCTGGTGCTTCCCGTGTGGTCCCATTGCCACCATTTCAATATCTGATGATGGGATCTTGTAGAAATCGGGGGAACTCTTCAATAAATAACAGCAGATTAACCGCGATTGTTGCTATAGCATATCTAAGCATTGTTTACACCACCACACAACATAATATCACGCCTGTACTCACTACAAAGGTTATAATTTTTTTTTTATTATAATAATAATTAATACCAGTAAAACAACCGCGACTGCTGCTATCGCATATGCATGCATTGTTTACGCAATCGCACAACATAACATCACGTCTGTACCCTATAAATGCAGATGCAGCTTCCTGTCACTGATATTTACATAGCAAGTAGTGCTTATATGAATTTGATTGGGGTAGATATAACTAAAAAGTGAAAAATAAAAAATTTTATATAAAAAAAATACAACCGACTTCCAAAAAAACACTACAAAGTGAAAAATAATTTTAATTTCGGAAGTCGGTGTCAAAAAACCAAAATGCGGAACCAACGACACCGACTTCCAAAATTAAAATTATTTTTCACTTTGTAGTGTTTTTTTGGAAGTCGGTTGTATTTTTTTTATATAAAATTTTTTTAAACGACCACTCATAAAAACCTTTTTAATTTTATTTCTGATCCAATCAACTTGCTCTCTGGAGCGTATTCTATGAATGAAAATAAAAAGAGCGTTGTGTTTTGTTAATTCTGCGTTAATTTAAAATCTGCGAATACAGGTTCTGAAACACAGCTTACAAAAACATACAAAAATCGTTTGCACTGTTTCGTAAACAACGTTTTATGAAACAATGGATTTATATGGACTGAGAAGGAAATGGCGTGGAGAGATTAGCCTATTTTTGTCTGGACAGGATGACGTGATAGGCCATGTAGCTTACATGAGACAGTACCTAGGAGCAATTGTAGGCTGAACTACGAATCTTGTAAGCTTATACTACAAGACTCGTAGTCCAACCTACACTTTTTTTATTTATAGGTTCAGTGATTTACATGTGTACCAACACTTATATTAGCTACGAGACAGTTATTCAACGAAAGAAACCCAAAATTATAATCCATGCTTTCGATTTATGTAAGCAATTAATTTACATATTATCTTCTTGTTATTTCGAAAAAAAACTGACATTAAGTACATAAAAATACCTACTTGACAACTTTTGAAATGATTTATGCTCTGAAGTTTCAAAACAAAGTTGTTTAAAAAATAAAATACTTTCAAGAATAAAGCTGACCTTCCCTATCTTTCACGTTAAACTTCTATTAGCTATAAAAATCGACTCACTGATAGTACCTAATGTGAGCGCGTGTAATGCTCCGCGAACAGCGATAACTAGCGCCATCTTTCTTTCGGAAAGTAAACTACTGGTGTAGCAAGAAAAGAGACATGTCATTAGTTCCAGAAACTTCTGTTTGAAGAAAATTACAGTGTGTGTTTGTAATAGCTATATGTAACGTAATGCAACAAAAGATAAGGGACTCAATGCTCAAGCACGAGGACGTTCAATCAAACCTAGCAAGTACTTCAAAACCAAGTAAATTCTAAGATAATCTTGGATATAACTAATTTAGGTTATAGGAAAAAACCGTGAAAAGCCGGGACTTATAATTATCTAAAATTGCCTAAACTCAGTCGGCAAGCGTATTGGTCAATACTCTTTCTATCTCATTAAGAGTAGAGGCTTGCTCTAAAATATTATAGACTGGTATACAGTCTGTAAGGGACGTTGACGCGCAAACTGTTATAACGAATTCAGCATATGATTGTGGACCCCAGTGTTGAAATTTTTCGTCAGATATGAAAAAAAAAAAATCAGTGCGTTTCAATACTGGTGAATCCAGAATCAAGCGCTGAATTCAATTTGCGCGTCGATATCCTTTAACCCTGTATTATTATTTATTATTATAATAGCATTTTATTAATATTTTTCTCTAATAAATTCAAAACAGAGAAATAAGAATCAAGTGACATCTTAAAAAGTCGTAATAAAAATCTTTCGTGTTAATTAAAATTAATTCAGCGGAAAGCCATAAAGATTGCGGAGCGATAAAAGCAATTAGAAAAACACTTTGGCGAAAAGTAAAAACACTTTGGCGAAAAGTGAAAACAACTTTTCGCGGATTTAAGCCTGTCCAATTTATTGAATCTCCTTTTTTGTCATTAAGTAATGCCTTCGCTTGCTCGTAGTTTTAATGGTAGTGCTTACTTCAAGTTTTTGTTTTTTCGTCATAACCCATGTTATTTTTTCTATTTAGAATTGATTGCAGTCTAAGTTGTATGAAATCCTTCAATTTGAAATCGAGTCTCACGATTGAACGTTGTTCAAAAATTTCTCCTTAGAATTTCTTAAATGACAAGATATTAACGCGAAGAACTTACTAGGTTTACTCTTGCTAGTGCTTTTTTTTACTTTTATTTTAGAACACCCTTACCACAATATGTATTTTTGCTAAGTATCTCTTGTCTGACTAAGTTAAGAACAAAGATTAAAATAAACTTTAAATTCCATACACAGATCCAACGTTTTGTGGTAACCACAAAATATATTTCGAGACACAAACTTTACGATACTGTTGTACCAGTTTTAAAGTGAACAAACTTTACTTTGTCATTGTCTTGTATCAAAGACAAAGTTTTGTCTGAATCAGAAGGACATCGCAAGGACATTTTACAAGTACAAAGTATGGAAACGGAAGCAACGAATGACTTTTATTTTTAGTTGGTCAGTTTGCGGTTAGGGCAGCAAATTATTTGAATTTATTGGTTCTAAAGATATTTTGATTGGATATTGGTAGGGTTTAGACACGTTTGAATTATGAATACATTAAAGTATTTTTTTCTATTCGACTAGTCTTGCCAAGGGGTATTGGGTTACCAAAAAACTGGGTTGTGGAGGTCAGATAGGCAGTTGCTCCACGGAAGATTCAGATATTTTATTTGCAGCCGGTTAGACTGCAAATGATGCAGACGATTTTAGCCATTGTCAATACAGATTAAATTGATATAATTGGCTGCTGCTGTTTTGGCAAATAACAAAATTCACATTAGATAAACTGACCACGTACTTGATTAGGCTTCAGAAATTAAGCATAACTAGAGTAATTAAAAAAATCAAAAATAGATTCGGCACTGCAGAAGAGAAGCTTCTAGCGAACCATTTTTAGTGTAACCAAAATAAAGCTACTAAAGCTGCTGTCTACATCTCTCTATCTACTCGTAATGTCCTATCGCAGGTATGCTGGAAGAGATTTCTTATGAAATAAGCATCACCTTTGTAGCTATTTTTCTGTTCTGTTTTTTCTTGTCTGTTTATATAGGGTGACTGGTAATTAGTGACCGATACTTAAACACATGATTCTACTCTTGACAACAAACAACTTTTACTATCGGACCAAATCCGAAATCGCGAAAAAAAAATCAGCTGTTCCCTACATTTATGTTTGTACGAGTCGTAAAATGTAGGGAACAGCTTTTCTTCGTCATTTCAGTTTTTTTCCCATTATAAAAGTTGTTTGTTGTCATGAGTAGAATCATATGTTTAAGTATTGGTCACTAATTACCAGTCACCCTATATATGTGTGACTGTGTACATAAATGGTACAATAATAAATAATAATAATAAAGTCAGATAACTAAGCAATATATTTATGACATAAATCATACGGATATAAAATACGATTCGTATCACACATTTGGCCTAAAAAATGAATATTTATGTGCCGTATGAGCACAGGCTAGCATTATCATCCGTGAAGCACATAACTTCTCATTAATTTCGTTTTGGGAATGAAATCATTGCAGTCGTTAGTCTTTTCTATCATGAAATATTAGTGGAACAAAAGGACCGACTAATGTACAGAACAGGAATAAACGGTACAGTACTACGGTCAAATAAGGATAAGGTTAAGATTTTTTTTAACAAATTCCTTTACCACAGAGCGGGCGCATGTCACCTTTCGAACTTTAATTTTTATTTAAAATTTTGCCAATGACGCAGTCGTATAACTAAACTAAGCTACTACTACTAAGCTGGAAGTAAAAATTTACCTTAAAGTGTTTAACACACCTATTTCTGAAATTTTCCTATTTTAATTGTGTCCTTAAATGGCGACCACACATCTGGAAAATTGTGTAGAACGCTCACAGCCGGTCAATTCTGTAAAAATCTCAACGTGAAAACTTGCGTGGTGTGAGCTGTCAATGACATCCCACTGGATTGACCAAGCACACATTAACAATCATAATCGATATTAATATTTTTGACGCTAATTATATTGATCATTTTATATAATTTCAAAGCTAGTATTTTAGTTATCAAAACATTATTATTTTGTGGGGTTTTAAAATAAAATAGCAAAACAGAAACTTAGAATATAATTTTTTTTCTTTTTTTCCTAAGTCCTTATAAAAGACTACTTTTAAAAAACTACTCTTTTTTTCCTACATTAAAACCCCACAAAATAGCAATGTTTTGAAGATGAAAATACTAGCTGTGAAATTATATAAAATGATCAATAGAAGTATGTAGCATAACATTTTTATTAAAATCTTCATTATGATTGTAAATGTTTGCTTATTCAATCCCTAGCATCAGGACACTGACAGCTCACTCCACGCTCACTTCACCTAAGTTTTCACGGTGAGATGGATACAGAATCGCACTGCAGGATAGAATAGAGAGGTAATCTTTGCTGGGTGGGTAGTAGCCGCTAGATCAACGTAGCTATGGATGATGGTGTGAATTGGAGAAGCCCATGTCCAGCAGTAGACTACTAAAGGCTGGTGATGGTGGTAAAGATTATTTTTGGTTCAGACCCACGGTTCCTAACCCGGGGGTTTGGAATTACCCCTGCGCGGGTAAAACTGGTATTCTGCGGGGGTAATAAGCTGGTGATATATGACAAAGATTAGACCAATAAGACTGAATGTAGCTCGCCAGTGCATTCCATGCCCTAACTGTGTAATAAAATGACAAGTTGGAGCCGCACTTCTATTATAGCGCGTGAAAAGTATGGGTTGTACGGTATGGTAAATCTGTACGGTATGTACAGACGCCAGCACATCAAGCTACTACAATCTGTCAGATTTCTTTAATAGATTTTCAACTTTATCGCCAAAGCATTACGTTCAAAGTGGATTGGGAAAATTTTACAGTTTCGGGTAGCTTGATGTGCTGGCGTCTGTACAAATTGTACGAGTACGATTAAATACAAATTCTGAGTTTCATTTAACCCTGTTGCAATCAAAACAATTATAAACGTAACTGAATACTTCCCGCTTTTCCTCGGCACGTAAATTCAATATAAATTTTAATTTTGCTGCAGATTTCGTTGTATTTAAATAAATATACCCTTAATACAAATTTTAAATTGATTTCCGGCCGGTATCTTGGTTCAGTAGGATAACTCACAGATCAATATTAATTAATCATGTGTTTCTTCTCTTCCACATTAATAACTCATACACATGTTTATGACCAATAGCTTTGGGTGCTTCGTTGTAGGTAAAAAAATAAATAAAAATAAAAATCGTTTATTTGGAACAGAAACAGATACAGTCTTAAACAGATACAAACGATGGCAGCTGCAAAAGTTAAAAACTGTGGCGCAGTTGCCAACGCCCTTCTCCTAGCAAGAAGATACGTGTTCCAGATTAAGTGAAGGGTACAAATATACATCATACATGCACTTTTTGAGTTTATCTTGAACATCACCGCTATCGGTGAAGAAAAACATCTTGAGGGAACAAAGACTTATAGTTAATATAAGTCTGACACCACCAACCTGTCTTGAGCAAGCGTGATATTATTACAATACGTCATTAGCGGCCCTAAATGCAACTAGTGACCTATTCAAATAAAATATCGTTCATTTTAGAATGCTCACTAAAAGCATAACCCTGTTAAAACTAATAACGCTAACTCCACTTCAAACAATTTTGAATGCCAGGCTGCATATCTAAAATATTGGACTAAAATGCTTCCGATGAAGTTATTAATATTCATTCGTGACATTGGCAGTGTGGGTATTTAAAGCTGTGAATTCATCATCTGCCTAGCCTTTTCCCAATTATGTTGGGGTCGGCTTCCAGTCTGACTGGATGCAGTTGAATACCAGTTTTTTCTGCCTATCTGACCTCCATAACCCAGTTACTGGGTAAGACCCCCCCTTACCCCCTTGATAAGACTTGGTAGTCTATCCCCTTGGTAAGACTGGTTGTCAGAGTTTCGGGCTACTGACGAACCGTAACGAGTGTAAAAGATCCACGAATGATAGCCTTGACCAACGGCTAAACGTGCTTTCCGAGGCACGTCTTGGTATGTAAATATGGTCACCCATCCACAGACCGACCGCGGCAAGCGTAGCTTAACCTGGTCGATCGAATCGTGCGGCTGTTATTATTTAGCCACAAGCCTCGCAAATACCCAATACCTACCTATAATTATTAATAATGTCAGGAAAAACCAATAGATGATTTAGTGCTATTGGTACTAAATACCGAACGTTCAACATATTTTAAATTTATGTTTCCCAAGCAAAACATTATTAAAGAGCATCAAAGAATAAAATATTACTTCCTTATTTTCTCTAAACCTATGCTTTCGAGTGGAACTGTACGCGTCCTTTCAAATGACTTGAATGAATTTAGGCCTGTGAAAATTGAGCCTACTAATCGAGCCGGGCGACACCGTCGAAATACTAGAACAGCGGAATTTATTTAATTATATCGGCAATGTTCCTACTTTCGCCACAAAGGACCAACATTTTCACTAAATTCTTGCCCCATGTATTTTGCCTGTCACGGCATAGAGGAAAATTGCTGCTTAATTACGTTAGGTACGTATTTCTCTAGCCGCTTCAGCCATTAAGGCCAGGGAAGTAAAGGACCACACGATCCGCATACTCTCAGAGTGCATGGCTGTTCTGCAAGCGCTGAACAGTTATACCATTGATTCCCATAGTGGTCCAGATGGACCCCCAGAGGTCCACGGGAGACTTGACGGGGTCTACGTTAGATTTAACCGGAACCAGCAAAATTTTTAAAATGGTCTATGAGAAAATATAGTTTGGGAACCTCTGAGTTGTACAATTGATTCTGGGCAAATATACGAGTGCCACCAGCGCCTCAACCAGGGGCATAACCTGAATAAATTAAGATCCAGTGGATCAAAGGAGACAGCGGTTCGCTAGGTAATGATGCGGCCGACGAACTTGCCAGAAGGGGGTCGAGCATGGCACCAGTGGGACCTGAGCCCATCGTGCCACTCCCCTTCGGGTATCTACGCACTCTGGTAAGACCAACATGACAAGATTTGGACGGACCAAGGCGAATGCAGGCAGGTTAAGAAAGTACTTCCCACAATTAATGGCCGCCTCACTAAACAGGTTCTCCGTCTAACTAAACAAAAGCTGCGTACGGTTACTGCAGCTTTAACTGGCCACGGGTCATTTAATAAACACCTCTTTGTCATAGGAGAAACAGACAGTCCGCTGTGCAGGGCCTGCGTGGAAGATGACGAGACAGCGGCACATGTGCTTCTAAGCTGCCCGGTGGTCGCCACGTACAGGGCAAAGTACTTCGGTAACCCAGGTAGGTACCCCACGTGAGACGGTTAGTGACATAAAGGCAAGAATAATCAATTTATACCTGTACGCAAAATACGCGCATTGACGTGGAGTTGCGGACCCCAGCCCATATTACCTACGTTGGGTAATCCTAATGACAATAATTTTTTACAACAAGTCACTTCTTCACGCCAGTTTACCTTGAAAAATTAGACAGAGGCATGCCTAAAGTGCACCCAAATTTCGCCAGTTATGTGTTATTGTTTTGTTTCATCTTTTAATTTTGACAATTCAATAATACATTAATTGCGCCGTTTGTTTCGAAATTTTTCAAGGATAACCAACTTAACGCAATGGATGTGGTTGAACTGTCCAAATAAAAGCGTTTGGCATTTGGAGTGTGTTACGCAATAAGCCTGCTAGATACACAATACGTATAGGAACATAGGTTTATTTCGGCCCATGTACGAAGCTTGAAACAAAGTTTGAAGTTTCCTATAGACGAAGGCGACTATTTCGAGGTCGAGCTTGATTGATAAGGTTAGGTACACATCACTGAACTCTGTGACGTGAATAGCCACTGTAGCTGACGCAGCAAGAAACTGAATCGGTTTCGATAAAGGTTAGGTTAGACGGAACGATGTTACTCGTGCGTTTATAATCTCGTGAGCTGTGTGCTCGTGCATTGTACTCTAACGCAGAACCAAAATTTACTTAAATTGACGTGTAGTAGACATACGAATGTAAACGTTTCGTAACGGCAATGACCGCGAAAATTGAGTTAAGGTAACCACGTTACCTTAACTCAATTTTCCGTGCGTATTATTTAACTTCCAATATGTATTATGCATGCAAATTATAATTAACAATATATTGCAAAACTTTATGCAAACTGTATACGAAGTCGCAAAAATAATTTAAATCAACGTAAGAACCAGAATTAGTAAAAAATACGTTATTCAAGAAGCAAGCGCCGCAAGTTTAACAAACGACGCCTTTTGTTTAAATACACAAAGAAGTAATGATTCTTAAGAAAAAGAGTACCTGCATAAAAGTACATAATATATTTAAATGTCAGAACTCTGAAAAGACGCACGGAAAAATTATCCATATATCAAAGTCGCGGAATGCTTTTAAAATGGCTTGCATTGCGGAAAATGTGAAATATTAAAGTCAACACTAAAAAGCTACGGACCACGTTTTTAGGTAAAGTTGCAGTACATTTACCTTGTATAAATATGAATATTCATGGTACCGTATCATTGTAATGAACCAGATAATATTCGGATGTAACTGCATACGGATAATTTTAATTCAAACCGTTTTCATAAAATGTTGATATAAAAATGGTGCTTGAATGAAATTTTTCGCACATTGTGAAACTCACTGTAATTTACATGAGCAATTTATAGACCGCTGCTGGTACTACATAAAAACCTGAAGCTACACAGTTTTAACAAAATGAAATATAAGACCACTAACCTCACGAATGTGACAAAGATTAAAACAACCGCAAGGTCTATGCAGAACAGAATACGCGCAAGTTGTAATAGCAAAATGAGACCTTAATATAACGCAAAATAAGATTTAAAATTAAATAGAGATCCGTGTACAATAAAATTGCGTAGGTACGTTATAACCTGTTCAATAATAAAACTTGTCAAACTGAAAGACCTAAAATAATACGATCCACAAAATCCTAATACCTTTTTTTCAGAATCCTACTCAGTTAGTGCCAAATTATTGGATATCTGCCCTTACTATTGCCATAAAAAGTTAGTATCGTCGATTTTTATGGCTCTCCAGTATTTCAACCCGGAGGCTTGAAGCCCCACATTTAGCACATAATTCGATTTAGAGGAAAGCTGGGTCTATTTTTACTTTTTATTGCCTGGGTATGAACATTTGAAGCGTGATAAATTGACCCAGATTCATCCTACCCGTTGTCAGGCGCTGGCGGGTGCATTGTATGTTATTATCATCACATCACTTTGAATTCTCAGAGCCACTTGCACTACGAATCACTAAATGTATTCCGTTTAGTGCTAAATTCTTGCGTTTAGTGGTGTAAGTGGGCTGTAGTTTTATTGTTTTCATACCTTTTTTAATAGTGTTACATTGTGTGCTATGCCTTGTGGGTCCCGCTTAATGGCAAACAACATCGCGGCAGACCCAGACGGAAATGGTGGGAAGAGACTCTTTCTCTTTCTAGACTCTTTCATTAAACATTGGTCCTAGGCAGCTCTGTACAAAAAGAAGTGGAAGGATAGTAGGAAGGCATTTGCCTAGCTGTGGGACATCAATGACTAGTAAAAAAGAAAATATTTGCAGAAACAACATAATACTATTGAGACTACCCAACACTGTTGTTTCATATTATGTTTTCTTTTCTCCACATATTTGTCCATGTATCGCCTGAGGCTTTTTTTGTCATCATCCTGGTTACGTTAGATATCTTGAACCTATTCTAAAGCGAACAGAACAAATATAAGGTTTTTTCCTAGAGTTCGTCGCGTCAACACATGTCCACGAAAGTCTAAGATTTAATTTTAATCTTAACAATACAATTTTTGTGTTTATGTTCTTAGTTCATGTTGATATTCTAGGTAGGATGAGAATTATCTTCATTCTACAGAAAGAATTCAAGAATTTTCCTTGGCAACAGTACCTAAGTATTTTATTTTAATGTTAGGCACAAAACGTTTTAACTGTCTCTAAAACATTTTTATTCGGCGTTGTTCATAATTGATGTCAAAATCGATGACATCTTTTTTCGTTCGTAAGAACCACTTACAAAAGAAGGGTCTCATTTCCAACACTACTTTAAACTAAAGTTGTCGCGCTTTAGCATAGCAATAGGGGCCATTTCTCTTTCCCTAATACCTACCGTAGGAACACATACAATATACTATACAGGAGAAAAAAAATAACAAATGCGCAAACTGTGTGGTTACAAAATAATATCTGCTGTTTTATAGAAAAGTGCAATACCTACAAAGTCCAAATGTATGGAGCAACTAATATTACTTTTGATATCCAACGTTCTACGTCTTGAATCATATGCTGAATTCATGGTTACAGTTTGCGCACTGGTTAAAAACTCTTCCAGTCGGTCGATTCTGTAAAAATCTTACCGTGAAATCATAAGTGAAGTTAGCACTTAATAGTGTTAATGCCTAGCGAATGACAGCTCCACGCTCACCTCACCCAAGCTTTCACGTTGAGATGGTTACAGAATCGCACGGCTGCATATGGACTTTTGTTATTGGAACCCCCAACATTGATTCAGAGTGGCAATTCTAGTAATTTTAAGAATGTTCATAGTCTGATCTCAGTCTCAATCTGTCAAAAATACCGCTAATTTCCCTACATTTTTCACAAGTTTTTGACATTGATTGTCACTGAGAACAGATAGCGACTACATTTTGAACGTTTTTAATTGCGGGAATTGACTTTCTGGAGTTTGACAGGCTTCATTTCAGTTTTTGAAATAAAAAATGCTGAAAAATATAAGTAGATCAATGACAGCTATTGCCACGCTAAAATTCTACCGCTATAGTACTTTACTTGGACAAAATCTAGATCTTTACAAATTGCAATATTATTGTAGTGGTGAAATTTTGTTAATCGAAATCTTTCTCCGAATGCAAAATTATGTTTACCTTAATGTTAACGATATAATCGTGTCTCTTTAAAAGTCCAAACATTTCTTGGACGATCTGTTTGATGTACGGATAGCCTTTGAAAAGAAATAATTTAAATATTTTAAGGGAAATCCGCTTTGCTCATAAAAGTCGGATCGCCTTAAGAAAAAGACAACAACAGACAACACCAAGCCATAAGAAAAAGATAGAAATGATAAGATAAAGTTAAAGAAATATGCAAACCTTCCTGAACGAATTTAATGAAATTTTCCTTTCTACTCATCATCTACCTAGCCTTTTTCCAACTTTGAGGTCGGCCTACAGTTAGTACCGGATAAATATAAATATCAGTTATTTCAGTATTCGACCTCGACAACCAAGAAATTCTACTTCCTTAATCTTTGTTTTTAAGAAACATTATATAATAGATAGGTTTGTGTGGACAAGACACAATGTTGTCAAAATATTATCAAGCATTAATATCACTATAATCACTGATAATTCATTCGTGATTAGTGGCTTATGTTTACAAAGCTGTTACTAATACCTTTAGCAAATCGTGTACATAATTATGTAATTAATGTAGGAACGGAACGTTATGACAGGATATTGAATTGAAATGTGAAGATGAATGACAGATGTGAAGCATAAACGAGTGACAGAGATGAATGTATGAAATAGTCAAGGAGTGAAAGAGATAGTGAATTAATGTTTAATAAGTGGGATGTAGTAGTAAGAAAAACGAAGTTGGAAGAGAATTGGGTTAAAGACGTTAGATAAAAGACAAATACAATAATTAAGAAGAAATCAGCAGTTTAATTTAAGAAAAATTGAGCTAATCCCACATTAATTATATTATTATCGATTTATCAACGAACACTATGTTATGTCAAAGCATAAGCATGATAGCCTCTAATGTTCCCACTGTTGGGACACAAGCCTCCTCTCTGTATAATGGAGTGGGCAACCACGTGGGCCAGTGGGTACATGTGACATGTCTTCGAATATTATGTTTTAGGACATGCCGGTTTCCTTCACCGGTGATGATGAAATAATTAATAATAATAATAATAATAATTTATTCTTCAAAAAGTACAAAAGCGTTACAAATAATTTAATATAATTGAACCAAAGTAATGTGCCTGTCTGGGTTCGAACCTATTACAAAACTCGTAAGTCGCAGCCGTTACCACTGGTTCACCACTGCTAGTTCATATTAGTATTTTTATCAGCACACGGAGAGAAAAATCTTAGAAAAATTACTGTGCTGTCTCATAATCTGAGTGCATTTGAGTGGTAATGGAAAAATTACCACGGTAAAAATTCTTATGCTGTACAGTAAAATTTATTGGACAAATAGTGAATTTTTCCCAATCTCACTCAGAAAATTTTATATAGATGTCACTTGCACTCACTTTATAGTGACGAGCATAGTAATTTTTTTAAGAAATTTCTCTCCCTGCAGAAAGTTACTACCAGGCTATCAATATATCTCTCACAGTAGTATGGGGCGGTAATACTGGTAGGAGTATTACAGACAAACACAAAGATCTATCGCAACAGGAAGGACGCTTTAGCTACATTAACCAAGTGAGATATGGAGTCCCTCAATAGTTGTACCTACCGTTCATCGGGCTAGGCTCTAATATGCGAGGCCCGCACTTCCGACTCACAGTGCATGGAAAAACCACGTATGGTTTTAGGTCAAACTCTATACAAGTTTATAAGCACGTACTTTGGCTCGGCGTTTTTTTTTCTATCACTCAAAATCAAAATCAAAAGTCATTTATTCAAACTAGGCTGAGAATCAGCACTTTTCGAATGTTAAAATTACAAAAGACAGTCCCCCAAAACGCCCGCCCTTCACCACTTCCTAGTGCTTTCGCTGGGAAGAAGAAGTGGCGCAAGAAACTAGCCAGCAGCACAGCTGTCTGTTCAGTTAGAAAATACTTGACTGAATACAATACAAGGTATGCAAAGTAAAGAACATTACAAGACACAGAACACTAAATTAAATTATTTGGCATAATATGTCAGCTAGCAACGCCAATATACCAAGAAAAACAATAAAATACAATAAAATACTATACGTACTCAAGCAAAAATTAATAAACCAAAATTAAATAAAAGCCTCCAGGTATAAAGGGCGTGACCGCAACATATTTATGCAATGCTGGGTTCTGTTTACATAGCTGTCGCTTGAAGTCACAAATGATAAACTAGGACCATCGAAGGAAACTAAATAAACAAGTTATTACTAATTTCTGTCGCACAACTGTCAAACTACACGTGCAAGATAGAGTCAGAAACATGTCTAAGCCAAAGAACGTGTTACGTAACGTTTATAGATCTTGCTTGGCCTTAGTCTTTAGTAGGGCACTATAACTCTCCATTCACCCCAGATAAAGAAAAAGATAAGACCATATAATCCATAAAAAAACAAAAAGAAGAAAGAAGAGAGGGATATGTCAAATTCGTCAACTGGAACAAATACTAAAAGTACCTTAAAATTAAACTTTGTTGTTTTCTAAGCTTTAGCCAAATGGCTTCCCTAAGACAACATTTCAATTTTATTCAAAGCAAAGTGATACACCTTCCTTCGCAAGCTGTTAGAGGCAAGCGAGAATAAATGAGCTGCTTAATTTTAATCCTGGCAAATTTCTAGTAGCTAAACTAAATGTTAGAAATACAGCATCTTTGTTTAAGGCATCGTAAATTGTTTAAGTCAATACTTTATTATTCTTCGCATTGGGACACGCCCATCGATTAGGTAAATGCTGCTTAAAATTCCGGTTAACTGTAAGGAATGCCTTATAGGCATTTGTTTTCGAGTCGTCATCATTATTTCTGCTTATATAAGTACTTCTGATAATGTACGTTATTAGTAGGATAAACGCAGTGAAAACTACACTTGTGGTACTTCCAACCGAACTCACAAAGTGAGTAAATCTTACGTTCCTGTGTAACAGTAATTATTGGTTGAAAAGCTGGTCATCAGCAGTTGATAAAATGTTATAAGTGGGCAAACTTTCTCACAAGGACCTTTGACTTCTTAACACAATCCATGTCCTTGTAAAGGTTAAAAAAAAAAAATGTAAGCCATTTTACAAAAGTAGCAACAAAACGTTAAAAATATTTCTAGAAATCTAATCTCGAAATTGTCAAGCAATTCATTTTATTAAGCTGACTTGTGACATGATCTGATCACAAAGGATTTTGCTAAAAAATATTAACCATCTTTTTGTCCTTGAGTTTTGTGTAAAAGTCTCCCTAAAAACTGTTGAGATTTTAATCCTTTTTTATTAAATATTACAAATACCTAGTTGGTCTAGTGGTCGTATTGTGCAGTTGTTGAGACTGCGGTCCTAGTTTCTATCCCCGGATCAGGGAAAGCGTTATTGATTTTTCCCACGAGGAAACTGTCAATAGTAGGTCGAGGTCTGGATTTATCCCAGTTTTATGGCATTAGACATAGTTTGAAATGTGTGTGTACAATTGTACACCTCTGTCTAACCCTGTAAGGGGAATAGGCGTGATATTTGTTTGATTGAAAAGCATAGAAACCAACTCCGTAACAATAGATTATTATCTATTTTGAATTATAACAACATTTGTCTGCGGTTTTCAAAATACGTTACCTCCTACCTGCCAGTCTAGCAATTGCTACAAAAAATCAAATACAGTTGCTTTCTTAAGAATAAAAATACAAAGTTCAACTCTCCACGGATCTTTGAAAGAGGTTGACTTGTCTGAGTATTCGGTTACCGACCTCTTCACTTCAAGATTGAAACATGAGAATCTCATTATTTGTTTAGCAGCCTTTAAGTGCGTAAAAAACGAAAGAAAAGTTGTTGCCAAGGTAACTTATTTCTAAGAAATGAGCGTTTTTTGTTTGTTTATTCTTTGTATCTGTCTTTATTGACTGTTTAACGAGACTTGAGCTGTCTGTTTGAAAGGAAGCTCTTAAAATTTACTTATAGACACATTTAAGATGAATACTTTTATATTCTAAAACAAACACTTAGTAGTCTTTTTTCGTACTACCAGTGTAATTAATTAAGTATGCACATCCAAAATTTTAAGCATAAATTAAAAAGTTACGTAATTATTTCTGTACCAGTCTGAACCCAAACCAATTAGTTTACCACGGTAAAAGTACCTACATACACAAATTTGGCTGTAAATCCAGACTTACGAAACGTGAAAATTTCAATAAACAGCCCTTGAAATAAAACCCAAAAAACTAAAGTTTTTTTTGTTATGTTTTTCCTCGTGTACAAAAAAGTATTTATAAATAAACTAACAAACCCATTTATTTAGCGTTTCCTAGTATTTCAATAAACAATTTTCATAACAAAATGTTAGTTAAAATTGTAATATAATCCCGAAACAAATTCACCCAGTTTCAATCTAAACAAATGGTCAATTCGCTGTTGCATTAACAGCTTCATGAATTGCAATTCCAGTCAGGGCTAGTGAATTTACCGCGGTAAACCTTATTATCGTTGCCATAATCACAATTACCATAATAAGCTTTAATGAAGTTCAGTTTAAATAAACATTTTATGTTTTTTGTGATTTTTACGTTGGGTTACTACTGTAGTCGATGTTTTTGCGTTTAGTCTTTTTAGTTTGATGTGGTTTTGTTTTAGTACTGTTTTGTTTTGTGAAGTGAAAACTTTATTAGGCGCACTTTGCGCTCTTTCTGAACAGATAACTAAATTGAACCGTCACGCTTGGGTCAGTGAGGCTGAATCAGGTATACTCATCTTCAGTCGGTCGGTAACGCTAAATTGCGTAGACTTGCCGCTGAATCGCGTATACTAGGCGCTGAATCTCGTATACACGGCTCTGAATCAGGTATACTCGACTCCACTTTTTCAAGTTTTGACTTCTATCGGGTTTCAAAAGCATACACAGATTTTTTTTAAAAATATCGTATAAAAGTTTTCTTTGCCGATTAAAATGAATGCTATTATTGCTGCGTAAAATAAATATATTGCTCTTGGGATCGCGTGACGATGGTAATGTTCCTGTCACAATCTTTAATGACCTGTCGTGACCTAACCTGACGTCTGCGGAAGTGACTGGCAACTAATGTAATTGAGAACAGTCCACGTTGTTACCAGATCAATCCATCAAATCCGGCATGATATTGTAGGCAATATGAATTGTGACTTCTACTATAAAATTTTGTTAAATAATTAATATTAATTGCCTGACTGTCTCGTTGGTCTAGTGGTCGCAAGCGCTATTTTTGAGAATGAGGTCCTAGGCTCGAGCCCCAGGTCGAGCCAAATGTTATTGGGTTTTTCTTTCTGAATTTTTTCAGTAGCAGCCTGGAGTCAGGTTTTGTGTCCGGTTGATGGCAATACGCTCGCCCCTACCTTTATCTGTGTGCTCACCCGCTCCGGGTGACTGTCAAAATTGCCGCGTCTGTGTCGACGCCCGGAGCGGGCGCTTAATCAATGTCATAGGTTTTGACGTAAATTTGTTTATAAAAACTGTATCTATCTCGCTCAAATTTGCATTTTCTTATTTTTACATTGAACTTAAAAATAACTGGCGAAATGTGAGTGTACTATAGGTACAGTCACGAGCAATAATATATAAACATTGTCACATTTTCTAAATTATCTTAACTTCTACCATTCAAAAAATATGTGTACGATATTTTCTTCTAAATTACCTAACCATCAAACTGTGTCAAAACTGGGTATACATTGGTTTCACAGTAATGTAAACGAAACAAAATCAATAAAAGTTTACACTTCCAATGTCATTTTTAACTATCCATGACAATTTCTATAAGATATATACACGTAATACAAACTGTATACGTGTTATTGGAATTGTCATGTTTACATTAAAATGATATTGAAAGTGTATACCTACTTTTTCCTGTTTTTATATATTTTTTTTTTTAAACATCATGCACAAGAGTGGTACATAGGCGGACTTAATGCCACAAGGCATTCTCAGGGCATGTTTTGTATTTGGGGTTTTCGTTAAGTTTATTACAGTAATAATTACAGTTTTATAAATAAACAGGGGTTGGTTACTGCAATAAAACAAGGGCTTACGAAATCAGTGTTGTAATTAGTTACCAAACGTAATGATTAATAATAAAGCCTATTAAATATAATAGCGTAGTTGTAATCATTTATATTAAATCACAATTTAATCAAGTAAGTCACTATCGCTACACATAATTATTGTTCATTTTAAATACGAGGTATCGGTACTTCCCATCGGGACTGCGGGTCCCGTCGGGGCCTCGGCACAAGGGCTAAGAAGGAACATGGGTGGTTTTTAGTCAGTAGAAGTCTGACACTCTCACACACACTGGTTATTCGATGATTTTCCACCCGCGAAAAAAAAAAGAAAAAGTATCGGTACTTAAATTAATTAAAATCTTGTGTAGCCACCTTCAGCGTTTATAACATCTTGCAACCTTTCCTGCATTGACGAAACCATATTGTTACATACGTTATTGCCTCTAAAACTATCCCATATCTCATGGACGTGTCTGACCAAGGCTTCTCTGGTTCTAGCTTGGTTGCTGTCCCACTCTTGGACCATCAGCCCCCACAAATTCTCAATAGGATTG